>OV050031.1:136060787-136660787 GCA_920105625.2 Clusia tigrina
AAAATGGGTTTATAGAAAGACGGTAACAAAATCGTAAGTCCGTATTTTTGTAAATGATCTGTATTTATCTTCAGTAGTTGTGAAATTAAATAAATATAATTTTTATACTTACGTTATTCAAGTATATTTATTTTCTCCATGGCATTACGCTACATTTTTCTTTCTATGTGGAATACTGTTTGTTTTGTTAAGTAATAAAACTTTAAACTCATTGGTATACTATTACTCGTTTTAGTATACAAAATCGTAAATTTTCGCGTCAAATGATAAGGTTAATGAAAAATAGTATAAGCGGGAGAAGCAGGAAAACGAAATCGGGCTTAGTAAGAAAGTAATTGACGCAAAGTGCGAGTTGGGTGTCTAGTAGTATGTGGCAAAGTTCAGTTGTAGTACTTTGTGGTTTATATTGGATATAGTATTGCTACATTAAGAAAGTAATTGACGTAAAGTGCGAGTTAGGTGTCTAGTAGTATGTGGCAAAGTTCAGTTGTAGTACTTTGTGGTTTATATTGGATATAGTATTGCTACATTGATTATACTTGAAAGTGTACCATGTTAAAACTCAATTTTTCTTTGATTTTCAAGAAAACAAGTTTGGGAAGTGAACCTCGGAACAATGAACGGCAGCAGAAGGACATAACGTCGTTACTAAAGGACGGAAAGCGCTTTGGCACAAGGAAAAGAGGAAGAGTACAGAAGCTGGAACGGAAGCGATTGGCGTATCTAAGAGAGGTACTAAAGGAGCAAGAAGCGGTGAAGGTTCCTATGCCGTGGGAGCAGGCAAATAAATTGTGGCAAGAGGTATGCCAATTGGAGGAGCAGCAATTCAGGACACGTGGGATGCTACAAGAAAAATATCGGTGTTATGGAATTAACTTGTTAGTTTAAGTGTCACCACTTATTAAAACAAGTATTGAATGATTAATAAAGTTTAAATATAAAAAAAAGACAACTTTGTAGCATATATTATTTATGGAATTTGATTTTGGAATTCACGGTTTCGTAGATACGAATTTGTTCGGTCTATGGAAACGCCAAGAGAAGCTATAAGATTGCTGGAAGCTCAAAAGCTGCAGAGCGAGGCAATCCATAAGAGAATCAGAAATTGTAGGAAGGATAATAAGGCACGAAAGAATAGAGAATATTACCATAAGCGCATAGCGGAACTAGAAGCCTTGTTGAAGGCATTCAATGATAACAACGAGGAGTTGTTAAATTTTAAGGAGTGTTGTGGTGACAAGGAGTACTTTGCCAAGGATTATCCGCTATATGTCAACGGTTTAACACGGGACTGGTTGACCAAGTTCAAATTAGATCTGGAGGAGCTAGAAGCACAAGAAGATAGTCCTAGTTCGCAGGAGGACAAGGCTCAAGACAAGTTAAGGTCTTTACAGACGGAGGTAAAGTTATTTACGAAAAAATTGTTTCAACAATTGGAAGCGGCAACGAGCAAAAGTGAAGCCCAGGTACTCTTGAGACTAGCGAGGGACGGTGAAAACTTGTCAACTTAGGAACCAGCAGATCAGGCATTGGCGACTATTCAGAGTCGAACGGAGGAGAAATTGTTTCAAGTATTCAAGGATACAGAAGAGTTGAAGACAAATACGGAATTTCTCGAGAATAAAACTAGAGAACTTTCTAGGCTACTCCGAGAAACAGAGGAAGCTGCAGCGCTGTTGGAAAAGAAATGTGTAGAATTAAAAAGAGGACGGACGACCAATAGGGCCTCACCGAAAAAGGAGAGATCAAAATCAGCATCGGCTGGATTTACACAGACAGTATTGCCATTGCCTCCTGAAGTTCGCTGGCCAGAATATTTAACACCAAAAGGGATAAGCCGCATGGTAAAGCCAAGGTTAGTTTTTAGTGAAGAAAGGCAAGTGGAATTTTTGTTTGGCGCATCTGAATCGGTATCGAGCCTTTTTCGCCGGGAAGTCCTATATATAATAAAAATCAGGTATATCCGCCAAACGAGCCAGAAACAGTAGCAGTGCACCAAAGTCTCGAGACAGCCTGTACGAGCAAACGGTCGAAGATTAATAAGTTTGAGTCCGTCACTGGTAAAGTACATTTCAGATCCGGGGGGAGTGAATTTGGAAACCACCCAAAAAGAAAACGCTCAGGTTTTACTAGCCATAATTAAAACAAGAATAAGTAAAATGGGTATAGAGGAGATTTCAAAGGCAGTGGCCAGGCTAGTACCTGTGTTTACTGGTGCTGTTTCAGAAGATTTACGGTATATATATATATCTGGGTATAAATCGTCGTTTATACCCAGATAATCCAAGAAAAGCTTTGAGAGCTCGAAGATATTCAGGTCTAATGAAGGATGTCATTAACCTGCTTTGGGCAAGTTTTAATGCCTGTCTCACTAAAAATGAACCCCCAAAAATTCAGCAGTTATCATTCTATGATAGTAATAAGAATAGAATCCTTACTCTTCCATTAAAGGCATGGCAGGAAGAAACCATAAATAGGGTTAAGAATTGTGGATTGGAGGTAGTAAACGCAAGGTCGACCAGAGTAGTTACTATGCATGTAAACACGAAACTTAGGACTGTTGTTTTGCACAAGCAGCAGCTAGCGGAGGGCGTATATATGGGAGAGACCATAATGCACGTTGACAAGGGTAAGGTGTACGCTTGAGTACTGAATGCATCAGAAGAGGACTACTATATGGAAAAAGATTTTAGGCCTGAGTTCACTAGCTCTGATAATTTTAAAGAACTGAATTACGAGGGCGGATTGATATTGAAGCAACCTAAGTTGAAAAAAAATTTTTTTTTTCAAAAACCATTTATTTCTCAACATAGTCTCCTTTTACTTCGACACACTTAGTAAGACGATATTCCAACTTTTTTATACCATCTGCATAATACGATTTCGGGAACCCCTCAAAATACGCGTTAGTTTCGGTAATCACTTCTCGAAATTCTTCAATTCGAAGTGTATTTCACGTAATTTTAGCATCGTATCTAATGTCTAATGCTGTGTGAACCGGTGCGTTGTCTTGAAGAAAGAGCATTTTTTTCTTTAAATTTGGTCGTTTTTCCTTGATTGCATCAATCAATTGATCCAATAATGCACGATAATACTTTCCTGGGATTGTGGATCCTTTTTCAAGATAATCGATGAGCAATATTCCGTGTGCATCCCAAAATACAGTGGCCATAACATTGTCAGCCGATTTCACTGCCTTCGCCTTCTCCGGAGCACTTCCACCAGCTTCCACCCATTGTTTCGATTGATTTTTGGTTTCAGGTGTGTAGTGGTGGACCCACGTTTCATCAACAGTTATTAATCGGCGCCAAAAATCAATAGGATTACCTTTATCATGTCCAAACACCGCTTGTGAAGTGGTCTGTCGAACTCGTTTTTGTTCGACACTGAGCAAACACGGCACCCATCTTGCCGATAGATTTTTCATATGAAAATGTTGCAAAATGTTGAACACACGTTCATATGATATGTTTACCATTTCAACAATCTAACGCAACTTGACTCGGCGATCATTCATAACGATATCGATGATTTTCTTGATATTTTCTTCAGTAACCACCTCTTTTGTCGTTCCTGTTGTTGGTATTGTTGCAGTGCTTGTTCGGCCTCGTTTAAATTCAGCAATCCAATATTTTACCATGTAATCTGACGGAGCAGATTCACCGTAATGTTTATCAAGCTTTTCTTTTGTCTCTTTCGCCGTTTTCCCTTTCAAATAATAGTGTTTAATCACTGCACAAAATTCGCTTTTTTCCATTTTTCAAGAAATACAAAAGTTGCTTACTTCAAACGATTACAACAAATAAACTAATCGCTGAATTTGGGTGAAATTTTAACAGCTGACGTTTGACAGATCGCAATTTCTAAAAAAAAAAGTTTTTGTGTTTGTGCTGCCATCTAGCGCTAGGTAGCTTCAATATCAATCCGCCCTCGTATAGATCGGTTAATCAGATTAAGCAGGTAGATATAAGAAAATCGATGGGGAGGGTGCTAGAATCACTGAAGTTAGACCCAAGCGTAAGTTTAGAAGAGAAGGCATCAATATAAGCCATTTCTACGTCATTCTATGACATATTTTTGCTGGAAGGAGACCAGCTGATGTATACATCAGAGGTAGAGCATGAAATACGTACTAGAGTGGATCAACCACCAATTAACCAGAAACAATACAGATTGCCACAAGCTCACAAAGATGAGGTAAACAGGCAAGTAGAAGGAAAAGTTTAAAGGATAACATAATTTCACCGGGTATCTCGCCTTGGAACTCACCAATAATTTTGGTACCAAAGAAAGGAGGTGCTCAAGGTCAAAAGAAGTGGAGAATGGTCGTCGATTTTAGGAAATTGAACGACGCCACTATCAAGCAAGTGTTCCCGATTCCACGGATAGAAGAAATTCTGGATCAATTGGGGCATAGTAGATATTTTTCTACACTTCATTTCGCGAGTGGCTACACCCAAGTTCTGGTGGATACCCAAGATAAGTAGAAAACAGCGTTCAGCACTGGTTTAGGCCATTATGAGTTTAACAGAACGCCGTTTGGATTAACAGGAGCACCGGCTAGCTTCAAACGGTTGATGAACCATTTGCTAACAGGCTTGCAAGGGTTAGATTGTTTTGTGTATCTGGATGATATTGTAATTTATGGGAAGAAGTTGCAGCAGCATTCGCAACGCTTGTGCAAGGTGCTCCAGAAATTACGAGAACACAATTTGAAATTGAACAAGGAGAAATGTCAATTTTTGCGAAGAGAGGAGGTTTATTTACGCCATCGTTGCTCAGAGGCAGGAGCACTGCCTGACCCGCAGAAGGTGGAATGCGTTAAAACTTTAGCGATTCCGAGAAATAAAAAGGAAGTGTAAGCATTCCTAGGACTAGTGAACTATTATAGAAAGTTCGTGGAAGGACTAGCCGGAATTGCGTTGCCAATTAATAAGTTGCTACGAAAGAAGCAAGGTTCGAATGGATTCAGAGCTGTCAGCAAGCATTCGAGAGGCTAAAAGAAATAATTAGCTCGCCACTGATTTTGGCGTACCCCGACTTTAAGCAAACTTTTTTGTTGACCACTGATGCTAGCAATGAAGCATTAGGGGCAGTATTGTCACAAGGGGAAGTCGGTAATGACCGACCAACAGCATTCGCAAGCAGGGCGCTTAGCGATACGGAGAAGAGATACTCCACAATAGAGAAGGAACTCCTATCCATAGTCTGGGCTACGAAGAATTTTAGGGCATATCTGTTAGGCCGCCCATTTAAAATATATACTGATCACCAGCCGTTGAGAGGCATAGCCAATTTTAAAGACCAAACGTCTAGGCTAGCCATGTTCAGACACAAATTGTTTGAGTATGATTTTGAAATCATATACAAACCTGGGAAAAAGAATCTGAATGCGGACGCACTCAGCAGAGTACCGCAGGCACAGAAGGTATCAGTAGTGCAAAGGAGGGCCAAAGCACGGTCAGATAAGGAGAAGGCCGAGAGTATGCAAGGAGATAAAATTGATGTGACAAGAGATGTTAGCAATGCGGGTTTCGATGCCAATGAACGAACAGCCAGTAATGTGGAGTGGCTGGTGGATAAAAAAGATATCCAGGTTGTGTTAAAGGTTTTTCATGATTCACCCCTAGGTGGACACCAGGGATTCTGGAAAACCCATGACAGAATTAGGCGAGTATATGGATGGAAAGGTAGGCTCAAAGACATTAAAATATATACGAGTATATGTAAAGAGTTGCCCAAAATGTCTGGCCAATAAGAGTTCAAGGCTAACAAAGATGCCAATGGTGTTAACTGACACACCAAAACAGCCATTTGATAAAGTTCACATGAATATTGTAGGTATTTTACCTGAGACAGTTTCGGGAAATAAATACACTTTGACGTTCCAAGACGATTTCTCAAAGTATCTGGCGTGCGTGGCTATACCCGATGCTGAAGCAAGTACGGTGACCAAGGCATTCTTTGACGATATTATAGCACGGTACAACATACCGAAGGTTTTGATAACCGACAATGGTTCAAATTTTGTATCGAAACTATTCTCAGAAACGTGGAAAATGGTGGGAATCAAGAAATTGCATATAACACCATATCATCCCCAGACGAATGGCTCACTGGAGCGAGGTCATCGACCTCTGGCCGAGTACTTGCGCAGTTTTGCCAAGGAAGACGGCTCGAATTGGGATCAATGGTTGACCACTGCAATGCATGTACACAACAATACTGTACATGTATCAACGAAGCAAACTCCGTTTAGAACACTTTACGGGTTTGATTTCAACATGCCAGCAAACCTGAAGCGTAAATGTGCGCCAGTATACAATGCTGTAGACCCGAATAAAGTGCAAAAGTATCAGCTACAGCGAGCGAACGAATTGGTTAGAGAAAACCAGGATTGTGCTAAACGAGTAGCCAGGGGAGCCTATAACAATGTACTAAACCCAGTAATATTTCATGTGGGTGACCAGGTACTAATGAAGAATCAGGCTAGGAGAAACAAATTCTCACCTATTTGGATAGGTCCCTATGTGGGAACAGAGATACGCAGCCCAGTTACAACAGTCGTAACAATTAAGGGCAAGAATAAGAAGCTACATAATAATTTATTGAAATTGTTCCACATTAGACCACACAACTAAAGACATGTGTTAACAGTATTTTACAAGTGTAGACACAAGAATAACAACGTAAACATGTGCGTGTGTATATCAAATAACACACACAGCTCCGATTTTCAAAGTCAATGCCAGTAGAAGTGTGCCACTTAAACTAGGGCGAATAAAAATTACGTAATGAAAATGTGCTTATTAGGCACTGAAGCCGAATGAGGCACCATAAAGAAGAATATTTTTTTTAAGTTTAAAATATATATATACATACATCGAATGAAGCAAATAATAATTCAACAAACAAAAAATCATGAGGCAGCCATGGGTAGGTAACATAAAGTAGGCAATAATTTGCAAATAATAATTCGTTTTTTATTTTTAATGTTAATATTAATAATATTTGGAAATGATTACCGGATTCCCTGGTCGGAATCCGAGCACGGTCATTTCGTGCGCCCGGTGTAGTAGGACCACCAGTCGCCCTAGGACTCTTTCGATTCCTTGGTTTTCTGGTTTCAGCTTTGATGACAGAAGGAGTTTCCACGCGAGGTTCACTGCCTCCGCGAGGTCCAGTGCCTCCGCGAGGTCCACTGCCTCCGCGAGGTCCACAGCCTCCGCGAGGTCCACTGCCTCCGCGAGGTCCACTGCCTCCATTGAGTTTCAACTTCTTTCAGGTAGTTGAGCAGTAGGGAGTACATCTGAGTGTCAGCTCCACGGGATCTATCCAGTAGGTTACGAAGTTCCTCCAAATTTAGTGTTGCACTAGCGGGATAAATCAGTGGCACTGACTCCTCCCTCAGGGCTTTAAGCACCTGAGTGAAGTTTAGTATGCAGCGTCCCAGCTTTAGATGAGCGTTCATGATGTCTGGATTGGAAGTTGCTTGTGTTGAAATGCAGTGCGAAATCATTTTATAGCAGATTTCGGTATGGAATTGTACTGACATAAGGAGAAGAATGAAGCAATACGGGGTGTCTGACAGGGCAAAATGTAAGCAACAAGTATTGAAACGAAAAGAGTAAAAAAAAAGGTTAGTTGCAACGCTGAAATATTTTACCAATGCAACCGTCGCGAAAAGAAGTAGGTCATTCTGTAGTACATGACTGCTGACAATAATTTTTATCATAATTACCCTACTCCCACTTTTCGGTCGCTATAAGCGGACGAAACGTTTAAATATGGATGTATATTAACGTATATTAAAAAACAAAGAAAAGTAAGTATATAGGGTTATATTTTGGAAAATTGGGAATCTGCAGAGATTTACATACTACAGTAGGCTACATGTAAATATACATAGAATGTTCGGTTTACCAATTACGAAATTAGCGTGTGGGATTTGAGATGTACTTGTATATATTATATTAGTATAATATATTTATATTAGTATAATATATTTAAGTTTCCAAATTATAATATACATACTGGGCTAGTAGTAAATTGAAATTTATAGAGTAGTTATATGCAGTGAGAAATTTGGTCATGCATTGGAAAACTATTGGACATAAACAGGTTTATCTGGGATAGTCTGGTTGTGGGCAGATAGGCAAATAAATGGCTCGAAGTTGAATAGAGTTAAAATCACTCAGTTGTTAAAGTAGAATAATTAACCATTAAATGAAGTAAATACAATGCCCTATATGGCTATGAAAACACATATTCCAAGCAATCAACTATAGAATAAGCATGTTATAATACATCCAGGATTAAGCGTATATTTAGTGTAAAAATTTACTTTTATGTACGGTTCTAGATCATATTGGTGATGATGCTGGCGGATACCAACGGGGTACGTGCAAGAGTACGGTTGGACAAATTACCAGACACGGACATATTACTAGAGAGAACAAGAGATATATGATTCGCCAAAGACTATTGGGTGATTGTGACTGAATTGCCACGAACAGAATTAAAGCTCATTCCGAAGCAGTTTAAAGGCATGCAAGAGACAACCAGGAAATTATGAGGGCGATTGATATTGAAGCTACCTAAGTAGGAAAAAAACATTTATTTCTCAACATAGTCTCCTTACTTCGACACACTTAGTAAGACGATATTCCAACTTTTTTATACCATCTGAATAATACGATTTCGGGAACCCCTCAAAATACGCGTTAGTTTCGGTAATCACTTCTTCGTTTGAGATGAATCTTTTTCCTGCGAGCCATTTTTTCAAGTTTGGAAACAGGAAAAGTCACTAGGAGCTAAATCTGGACTATAAGGTGGATGATTAACCAATTCGAAGTGTATTTCACGTAATTTTAGCATCGTATCTAATGCTGTGTGAACCGGTGCGTTGTCTTGAAGAAAGAGCATTTTTTTCTTCTTTAAATGTGGTCGTTTTTCCTTGATTGCATCAATCAATTGATCCAATAATGCACGATAATACTTTCCTGTGATTGTGGATCCTTTTTCAAGATAATCGATTAGCAATATTCCGTGTGCATCCCAAAATACAGTGGCCATAACCTTGCCAGACGATTTCACTGTCTTCGCCTTCTTCGGAGCAGTTCCACCAGCTTCCACCCATTGTTTCGATTGATCTTTGGTTTCAGGTGTGTAGTGGTGGACCCACGTTTCATCAACAGTTATTAATCGACGCCAAAAATCAACAGGATTACGCTTTATCATGTCCAAACACCGCTGTGAAGTGGTCTGTCGAACTCGTTTTTGTTCGACACCGAGCAAACGCGGCACCCATCTTGCCGATAGGTTTTTCATATGCAAATGTTCATGCAAAATGTTGAACACACGTTCATATGATATGTTTACCATTTGAACAATCTCACGTAACTTGACTCGGCGATCATTCATAACGATATCGATGATTTTCTTGATATTTTCTTCAGTAACCACCTCTTTTGTCGTTCCTGTTGTTGGTATTGTTGCAGTGCTTGTTCGGCCTCGTTTAAATTCAGCAATCCAATATTTTACCATGTAATCTGACGGAGCAGATTCACCGTAATGTTTATCGAGCTTTTCTTTTGTCTCTTTCGCCATTTTCCCTTTCAAATAATAGTGTTTAATCACTGCACAAAATTCGCTCTTTTCCATTTTTCAAGAAATACAAAAGTTGCTTACTTCAAACGATTACAACAAATAAACTAATCGCTGAATTTGGGTGAAATTTTAACAGCTGACGTTTGACAGATCGCAATTTCTAAAAAAAAAAAGTTTTTGTGTTTGTGCTGCCATCTAGCGCTAGGTAGCTTCAATATCAATCCACCCTCGTATAGATCGGTTAATCAGATTAAGCAGGTAGATATAAGAAAATCGATGGGGAGGGTGCTAGAATCACTGAAGTTAGACCCAAGCGTAAGTTTAGAAGAGAAGGCATCAAGCCATTTGTACGTCATTCTATGACATATTTTTGCTGGAAGGAGACCAGCTGATGTATACATCAGAGGTAGAGCATGAAATACGTACTAGAGTGGATCAACCACCAATTAACCAGAAACAATACAGATTGCCACAAGCTCACAAAGATGAGGTAAACAGGCAAGTAGAAGGAAAAGTTTAAAGGATAACATAATTTCACCGGGTATCTCGCCTTGGAACTCACCAATAATTTTGGTACCAAAGAAAGGAGGTGCTCAAGGTCAAAAGAAGTGGAGAAAAATATTGTAGAGATTTATTAGTTGCACTAACTTCTTTTAGAAAAAGGGGATGGATGTTGTGAGTTAGAATCAAGCTGCCTTCGCGTGGTTGACTCACAGCACCGGCTCCTATTAAATTCATTAAGAGAGCACATATTTTTACATACGGTTTCCAACAGCTGTCGGGGTAGGGTCCACCAAGATTTGACGATACATTTTTTGTATGTCTCCGTTGAGTACATACCTGAACATACACCACTGAATGATGAGTTGGGTCAGGTCTGATTGCAACACTGGAACTGTGTGCAACACATCATTCAAACTGATGGTATTTGTGGTCGGTTGCGACGCGTTGAACACCACCCGGATCTTGGTGGAGGTCACCGGGGATACGGACGGAGGCGAGACTTCGGACATTTGGTTGAGATTCATGTATTCCACTGTCACCTAAATATATAATAAACTACTTTTTAGTGGAGAATATACCATGTTTGAGTAGCTGGGAACTTTTGATTAAAAACCCTGTTCTAACTGTAATTATTTAAGTTTATGATTTTTACAAAGATTAAATATGTAAAATTTAGAACCAAGAAGTTTTTTTGAAAATAAATGTGAATTGGAAAATTTTAGAGAGTTTTAATGCCGCAAGTTTTTGTTAATGTAAAATCTAGAAAATTGACAATTTTTAGGAGACCAAAAAAAAAGCTCCATAAAGTTCCTACAGTTTTTTCTCTTTTATGTCACATTAGGCCTTCTACGAACAGGAGAAAGTAAAACCTTCTCCGCTTTTGTCCGCCTTTTTGAAATTTTCGATTTTTAAATAAGTTACAAAATGCATATTTCAGTATGTTGCACAGAAACACTTTTCTATTGTTATTTAAAATTAAACACACTTTATTTAATTTTAATTTAACTCAGTTTGGTCCTTTCTTTATTATGTGGCTCTGTGGCTCTTTTCTGTTGACAATTTTCTTCTGTCTATTATAAACAATTCTAAACTTATGGCTCTTTTAACAATCACTTCTTTTTCTGTGATATGTTTCTCAACTCAATAACAACTGAACTGAAACTGTAAGTCGTCGGACCACTAAACATTCGACAAAAATCAGACAGTTATTCTAAGCAGCGAAAGCAAAGGGATTAACAACAACAATGCAGCGGCTGAATAGAATATTGGAAGTAAATAACTTCAAATCGCGCTGTTGTTGTTATTCTTCTTTGCATCGAAGATGTAAACATCTAACGACAATTACTACATAATGGTCAAACGGAACCATATTATGTATGTATGTATGTTGGTGCTGCTGTGACAATTATAGAAAAACAGTATTAGGGTGGCCCGGAATACAAGTTTACAAATAATTAATATTATATAAAATAAAAATTTATAAAATAAATGATGGAGGGCGATCTTATCCGACACAGTATATTGCTTGCTTTGATATTATTGTACAATTTCACTAGCCTGCAAGATTTCGCGATGGGGACCAATGTATTTGTCGCTTATAGATTTTTGGATGCTAAATTCGAATTGCACTCAGATTTGCTCCATCATGTAAGGTTTTAGAGAAATTTGATCAAAAGTTCAAAAAACGCTATTTGATACTATTCACTAAGGTATTATAAGAGCGTGTTTCTCTACTGTAAACTATTCAGTTATTAGTTTTAAGCGGTTAATTGGTGCCGATATTTTCTTTTTAAAAAAGTTAAAAAACTCTTCTGCAATATCTTTTCCATCCCATAAGAATGTTCGAAAACATCGGCTGCCTCATTGTCGAAAAACGGGACGAGAAGATATTAACAAAGACTTAATGATACATTTGTTGCTATCTTCGGATCCATTGCTTTAGTCAAAAAGAAATATTAAACGCAGAAATAAATTTTTATTTATGTTAAGGTTGCGCAAACTTTCGTTGCATATATATACAAGCACCTTAGAATTAAACTATCAAAAAGGCCGTCCACCGGAGAGATAGGAAGAAAGAAAAATATATATATATGTTGTAAAACGTCAAAGATGATGACGTGTCACAACGTTACCAGATCAACGTGAATATTGTAAAAAAAATAAACAGCTTTTATCCAACACTCCCTCTCAATATACAAGTTGTCTTAAGTGCAGAAACCAAGTCCTGTTAGACATCTCTCATGAGTTGCTCTCGGTAGTGATTTAGTCATTATATCGGCAATCATTTGCTGTGTTGGTACATGTTTCAATACAAACATCTTAGCGGCAACCGACTCTCGAACAAAATGATGTCTCATATCTATATGTTTCGTGCGAGCATGAAATACAGAATCACTCGCCAAACACTGTGCTCCCCGATTATCGACAAAAATTGTAATTCTAGCGAGATCACTTAAGCCAAGCTCATTTAAGAAACTTTGCAAATAAATTGCTCTTTCGCTGCTTAAGCTAAGAAAGTGCTACGGTACGTTGTTTTTCTGCGATTTCCAGGTTATAGCAGCTCCACTGAGAATAAACGAGTAGCCTGTATAAGAGCGACGGTCCACAACGCATCCACCCCAATCAGCATCGGTGTAAGCAAGCAGTGGATTATTCGTCCGTTTATATTCTAAGCCTTTATTTGCCGAACCAGCCAAAACACCGCAAAACTTTTTTCGCAGCCTGCCAATGACAATCAAAAGGGTTATTCAAAAACTGCGCCAATCTTGATATGATATTCGCAATATCAGGCCTCGTTGCCACTACTAGATACATCAAAGCACCAATTAGCTCTCGGTAGGGACATCCTTCGCATGGTTTGCTTAATGCATTATCAAATTGAGTGTTTATATCTGCAGGCGTGGCAACGTCATTGCAATCAGACATGCCATAACTTCTGAGCAATTCTTTTATATATCCTGATTGCTTTAAATTTATAATGTGATCATTTTGGATTATTTCCAAACCAAGGCAGAAATTTGCCAAAACGAGATCCTTGATGCAAAGTCCTTCAAAAGTTGATCTTTAAATTTTCTTACAACTTTTCTATTTTGTGATGCAATAACAATATCGTCGACGTACACCAACAGTGATGTGAGTTCGTTATTTACGTGACAATAAAATAAGCATGGCTCATTCATAATTGGCTTAAACCCAATACTTACAAGTTTGGCTTTCAACTTCTTATACCATTGACGACCTGCTTGTTTGAGCCTGTACAGAGCCTTTTTAAGTGCACACACATTACCACCATCACGAAAATTGTTCAACATTTTATTCGCTCGTATACCAATATCAGTTCTTCTACCTTGTTTTAAAACAATACGCTCCAGTATCTCACTCAGAATGTCTGGCACTTTCATAAATATCTTTTCTTGTAATATACTCTCGCGTCCAAACTGTACGGATAAAGCAATCATTAGTCGCAAAGTTTCCAGTCTTGTAACTGGTGCGAATGTTTGGTGGTAATCTACACCATGTTTTTGGCTATAGCCTTTTGCTACTAGTTGTGCCTTTCGTCGTTCAATATTGCCATCTAATCCACATTTGTTTGTAAGTACGAAACGACAGCCAACAACATTTTGTGCAATAGGCGATTTTACAAGGTCCCATGTATCATTTTCAATAAGACTCACCACTTCTGACTCGATGGCATCCATCCATTCTTCGCACGCAGGCCCGTTCATTGCACTTCGTATACTAATTTCGGCTACGCCAGGAAAAACATCGTCATCCAGCTCATTTGATTCAACTTTAGGCTCCTCTGGAGGTTTTTCTTCTGACGTCAACGTCAGGGCGCGAAAAAGTTTTCGAGGTCGTCCTCTACGCCCTGTGCGGAACATCTTTGGCCGACCAGGAGCTCTACCTTCATCTTCTTGGCTGTTCACTGCTACCACTAGAGTTCTGTTGTTAACAATCATGTTGTTTCTCGGTGCATGAGGAGAGAATTCGACGAAACTTCTATCGCTTGATGTAGTTGATTTGAGCAAAAGACACCTTGCCATATCTAATAGCGTGGGGTCCGAGGAATAGACAGTCTCCGCATAATGCCATGATCTGAAAGATATTTATTAAAATCGTTATTAGAATACTCACGCTCATTGTCTGACTGCAAGCATTTTATATTTTGCCCAGTTTTATTTTCCACAAATCGCAGATACATTTTAAAAGCTTCGAAAACACCGCTTTTCTCTCGTAAGAAATATACCTCACACCATCTAGAGCTGTCGTCTATGAACGTAACAAAATACCTGGCTCGTTCTGTAGATTCCGTACGAAAAGGACCAACCATATCTGAGTGTACTATCTTCAGCATCTCACCGCATGGATTGTGGGAATTGGTAAACGGAAAAGCGGTCATCTTACCCTTTAAGCACATCTCACATGTCGCGATTAATTTGAGGTCATCAATATCAACTTTAGGCAAAATACCGATTCTTATTAATCTAATCATATCCTTAGAGTTTAAGTGACCCAATCGACAATGCCAATTCAACAGTTCGGAGCACTTCGATTGAATAGCAGGGCGTTCGCTACTCTCGCGTACATAAAACAAATCGCCTCTACGATCGGCTATAAGCGATTTTCTGAATTGATATTTTTCTACACCTGATTTAGCGAGTGGCTACCACCAAGTTCTGGTGGATACCCAAGATAAGCAAATGACCGCGGCTATCACCGGTTTAGGGCATTATGAGTTTAATAGAATGCCGTTTGGATTAACAGGATCGCCGGCTATCTTACAACGGCTAATAAACCATGAACTAACAGGCTTGCAAGAGCTAGATTGATTTGTGTATATCGATGATATTGTAATTTATGGGAAGAACTTGCAGCAGCATTCGCAACGCTTGTGCAAGTTGCTCCAGAATTACGAGAACACAATTGGAAATTGAACACGACAAAGTGTCAATTTTTGCGAAGAGAGGTGTTTTATATAAGCTACCATTGCTCAGGGGCAGGAGCAATGCATTACCCGCAGAAGGTGGAATGCGTTAAAAATTTAGCGATTCCGAGAAATAAAAAGGAAGTGCAAGCATTCCTAGGACTAGTGAACTATTATAGAAAGTTCGTGGAAGGACTAGGGGGAATTGCGTTGCCGATAAATAAGTTGCTACGAAAAGAAGCAAAGTTCGAATGGACAGAGAGATGTCAGCAAGCATTCGAGAGGCTAAATGATATTATTAGCTCGCCACCGATTTTGGCGTTAGTTATATTACGCACAGTATAACAGTTAGTGAATTTTAAAGTGGCATCAGTCTTTCATTTTTTACTCAAGGGTAGCACTGTTATACCGATATTTCAAATTGGCAATAGTACTTTATTGTCACAGAATTTCAAGGTTTTATGACGCACCAGTAAAAAGTTACAGCATTTCAATGTTTTGAAATCCATGGGAAAAAGAATCTGAATGCGGATGCACTCAGCAGAGTACCGCAGGCACAGAAGATATCAGTAGTGCAAACTAGGGCCAAAGCAAAGTCAGAGAAGGAGAAGGCCGTGAGAAGTCAAGAGGGTAAAAGTGATGCGACAAGAGATGTGAGTCATGCGGGTGGCGATGCCAATAAACAAGCAGCCAGTCGTGTGGAATGGCTGGAGGATGAAAAAGATATCCAGGAAGTGTTAAAGGGTTTCCCTGATTCCCCTCAAGGTGGACACCAAGGATTCTGGAAAGCCCATGACAGAATTAGGCGAGAATACGGATGGAAAGGTATGCTCAGAAACATAAAAAAATATGTAAAGAGTTGCCCAAAATGTCAGGCCAATTAGTGTTCGAGGCTAACAAAGATGCCAATGGTGTTAACTGATACAGCGAAAAAACCATTTGATAAGGTGCACATGGATATTGTATGTATTTTACACGAGACAGTTTCCAGCGTGGCTATGCCCGATGCTGAAGCAAGTACAGTAGAAAAGGCATTATTTGACGAAATTGTCGCACGGTACAACATTCCAAAGGTTTTCATTTCCGATAATGGTTAAAATTTTGTAACGAAACTATTCTCAGAAACTTGTAAAATGCAGGGAATCAATAAATTGCACATAACATCATATCATCCACAGGCGAATGGCTCATTGGATCATAGTCATCGACCTCTGGCCGAGTCCTTTGCGCAGTTTTGCAAAGAAAGGCGGCTCGAATTGGGATCAATGGTTGACCACTGCAATGCATTTACACAACAATACTGTCCATGTATCAACGAAGCCAACTCCGTTTAGAACAACGGGTTTGATTTCAACATGCCAGCAAATTTGAAGCCGAAATGTGCGCCAGTATACAATGCTGATGACCCAAAAAAGTGAATAAGTATCAGCTACAGCGAGCGCACGAGTTGGTTAGAGAAAAAAAAGATTGTGCTAAACGAGTAGCCAGGGAAGCCTACAACAAGGTACTAAACCCAGTTGCCTTTCATGTGGGTCACCAGGTACTCATGAAGAATCAGGTTAGGAGAAAGAAGTTTTTAATAGCAGAGATGCGCAGTCCAGTTACAACAGTCGTAACAATTAAGAGCAAGTATAAGAAGCTACACAATAATTTATTAAAATTATTCCATTTACGAACTATTAATTAAAGGCAAAGGTTGACAGTGTTTTACAAGTGTAAACACAAGAAGAACAACGAAAACAAACTGATATCGCATACGTATATCAAATAGCACAGTGCCGACTTCCAAAGTCAATGTCAGCAGAAGTGTGCCAATTAAACTCCGGCGAGTAAAAATTGACGTAATAGAAATATCCTCATTTTTAAATATTAAATAATAAAAAAAGGGTTCATTGAAAATAATTCAAAAAAAATCATAAGACAGTCATGTAAGTAATATAAAACTAAACGTAAAGTATATACACACATACATATGGAAGTTTATGCAATAAAATACAATGCGTAAACATTAACGCCGGGCATCACCTTAATGATGCAAGCAACGGAACCGCTGGTGAAATAAATATATATATATATATATATATATATATATATATATATATATATATATATATATATATATGTATATACGAGTATATACATATATATATGTATATATATATATATATATATATATATATATATATATATATATATATGTATATATATATATATATATATATATATATATATATATATATATATATATATATATATATATTTATGTATGTAGGTGTAGAATGTACAGAATGAACGTACGAACGTATATTTAAATAAGTAAGTATTCTACTAAAGAGGAATTGTTATGTACGTATAAGTAAGTATATAGGGACTTACGATGAGCATTTGGGATTTTTCAGATATATACATACTGCAGCAGAGTACATGTAAATGTGAATATTCTTCAGTCTTCTTTATCGCATAGGAAATTTGCGTGTGGGAAAATATGTACAAACTTGCTTGCATACAAACTTTTTTGACCGACTGTATGTATATGTTGAAATAGAAGAATATGTTTAGGTTAATTGGAAAATAGCATTAGCAATTAATTATAAGCAATTAAAAAGTGCTGGAATGTATGTATGTAGTCATATACGAGCGAGTTACAGCGTGTAGGAGAATACACATGTTTATGGATATAGAAGTTAATTTAAATATATAAAGTAATTAGATTATAGAAGTAAATTTAAATATATAAAGTAATTAGATGCAATGAAAAATTGAGTCATGCAAAGGAAAATGTTTTCACATGAACGGGTTTATCTTTTATATACTCGCTTATGTAAGATGGGCAACTAATTTTGCCCAGAATTGAGATAAAATATATATATATTTTTTTTTGGCGGCACATAATTTAAAATAGTAAATAATTGTTTCGTATGATTCAAATTATTGTAAAATGTATATTTATTGAGAGGGATTTAAAGTTTTAATGCCGCTAACAATTTTAGAAAAAAAATGTATAATAGTTAGTTATTAATATTTGTAAAGGAAATAGTTTTTTATACTTACTTATAGTTTGGTTGTTAAGACGTATTTGATATGCGCCATCTAGATTTAAATAATACATAAAATTTACTCTTTACGTTAGGAAAAATATTAAAAATTAGAGAAATGTAATAGCCAGTAAGAATAATTAAAACTCGATAAGTCCGATACATATATAAACGTATTATTTCTAGCGTATTGAGGCGTTGGTGAACAGACAAGGACATCTGAATGGTTCAACATTATGCAGCATGAACCTTGAAGGGACTTTCTACAGCGTCGAAGACAGAGTAAGAGGTTAAACCACATCCAGGAGACCGGTAGATGAAATGCAATAGCAGCGAACAAAAATCTGACTGAATAAGAAGAAGGGTAGTCAATAAGCCGTAAAGGAATAAATACGAGATTTGAAATGATGCTGACCCGAGATGATTTTTGGTTGGAAGAAAAGAACCACAAAGTTAGTGGGAATTCATATTTATATGAAAGAGTGGAAGAGCTTCTAACTTCCCATGTGCGAGATGACGACAATTTGAGACTTATGAGAAATTGAAGATGGTACCGGCTGAATACAAGAATCTCTATCTATCAAGTAAGAAGCTGATAATACTTGATATTAATTGTATAACTGACAAAATGGCATAAAACCATTAATATTTGCGTTGTCTGTATAGATAATCCAACGTATCTGACATTATTACATTTGTCAGTATGTACGAGTATATTGTCTGAAGAGGAAGAGGTACTTTTAGCCAAAATCCGACGTTACTCCGTAGTTTTAGCGAGAAACAGCTACAACAACAATAACAGCCACAACTACCATCGTTCATTTAGATTCACAGAATAATCTCCTGGCGCAAAAATCATTGTAACCACGCAAATATCAAACACTACTAGCCAAGCTTTATCGGCTAACTTCATTACGTTTTCCTCAATTAAAAAATGTCCACAGTCACTTACTAAGCGAATATTTATTTCGACCTCGTCAGAAGCGCATCTACTCGCATAAGCTTGCATAATCTTTCTACGTACCGGTCCAGAAAGAAGAGTTCATCGAGGGACTTCTCTCTCACAGGACGGGCAGCATACGATAATGTTACCAGAACCAACAGTTGCAGAGGACCCGATTTATAAAAGCGTAGCATAAGCTAAAGTTGTAATTAGTTTGTAATTTTCTTTGTATATACGCCAGTGAGAAGATGAAGGACAAAAAAAAAGGGGAAACAAAAAAACAAATAGATAGAAATAAAAGACCAAATATAAAAAAAGAAAAAACTACAAAGAAAACAAAAGTTAAAAATATAAAAAAAGAAAATAATAAAAAAAAATTAAACCTTAAAAAAAAAAACAACGATAGAACCCAAAATAAGGCGATTTAAAAAAAAATATGTATATATATGTATTATAGGATTAACAATATGCAAAGTTTGTTTACAGTGCAAGAAAAATATTGTAGATATTCATTTGAAGGTAGTTGCACTACCTTCTTCTAGAAAGAGAGGAGGGATGTTGTGAGTCAGAATCAAGCTACCTGCGCGTAGTTGACTCACAGAACCCTCCTAACAGATACTACACATTTGGTGTAGTTAACATTTAAGTTATATTCACGCACATATTTTTAGGGTGCGTTGATATTTTATTAATTATGTAAACTTTTAGGGTGTCACAGTTACGCAGTCAATTTGACGGAGGGCATTGGAATTTGGAATGCACCATCGACACTTATATTGAGTCAACAGATGCGTAACTGGAACACCAGAAAGGTCAATACTTAGACTGTAAGTGGACTTTGTAGATAGTATATAAGACTTTTGATTTTAAGAATAAAAGGTCTTAACTCTTGTAATTGAAAACGAATTTTTTTAATCACTTTTTGTTTCCCACAAAGCTGGCTCACTTTAAAACAGTTCAAAAAACTCCTCCAAAAACACTTTATTAATAGTTGTCATTTAAATTTAAATTTTATTTTAAATTTTCCCGTCGATGTGCACACTCTGACGAGTTCAACCGAAATGAGCAAATGTTAGACAAAAGCGCCATACACAAAAAACATGATTTCAAACGGATCTGAAAGAGTTGGAAAATTTCAAAAACCAAAGATCGGTTTGTCAACAACACCACAGACGAGAAAAACGCCCTCCAACACAAGCCAATCGGTCCAACATGCTTTACGAGTATGGAAGTTCTATGTTTACTATGTTTGCAAGTTCAATACATTTTTGACTGTTGGCCAATTTCCTTTCGCTTATTATACCTGGTGGGAAAAATTTAAGTTACTGTTAGTTAAACATTTTATCTTATTAATGCACTTACAATAGATCAATGTTATTGTGTGGCCTCCACTTTTTCGTATTCCTTATTTGGTGCATACTGCTATCTAATTGCGTCTACTGTGATAGCTGTAGTAAGGCAGAGATTTTCAACAGTCTTTGGCTGTGAATCCGACAATATCTTAGTACATCTAAATTAAGGCATAATATAAACATTTTATTTTAATACTTAAAATTATAATTTTCTTCAGTTACCCAGCCCGCGAAGCGAGTCAAGGAATAGGAGCTCCGCTAAGAAATGGTCTGCACACAGAAAATCTTTTAGCTCTAAAACCAAACCGCACAATTCACTCCCCTGTTATTTTTGTCGCCATTTCGAACACAAAACAATTGTCCTTTTAATTTTGTCACCTTTTCAAATAAAGCGCACTTTCCTATTTTATTTTTAGTAAGTATTATACCTCAACTATATACAAACTATTATTTGTATATTAAGATTAATTCGCAGCGAATTTATTGACAAGGCAAGTTGTACACAGTAGTTACAATTGTGTATGTGTGGTTATACCACCGTAATAATTTTCAGAAGGCGAATTATTGAATATTTTGGAAGATCTTATAACTATATCGGACACGCCACTTGTCCTCATCAGAGATCTTTCAATGAAAGTGAATTTCACCCCAAGCATTTATTATGCCTAAGAAATCAACAGCACACCAACTTTGAACCTTCTCAGGAATCGAACCTGGGCATTTTGTAATCTGTCCATCCAGATAACTACGCTATAACTGCAGCTGGTGAACTGGCTGATCAAATTCTGTCCATGTACTGTCTTATTGCACCGCACTCTAAACTACTGTGTCTCATTATTAACCATCATTTGAACCGTTAAGTCTCACACTGTATTTTATTAGATTTTAGTGGTATCATAGACCATGCTCACATTAGCCTCAGAGTGCCGACTCATTTTAACATGAGTCCACACTATTATGTTCATACTGAAATGTTGTGTGCAAACCGCCGCATCATTCTGACGTTTCCAAGTTGTCAGAATATTTTTGTTTTCCTTTTAGCAACATAAATCTATTGCAGAAGAAAATTAATAATTCATTTAAAAATGAGTGATAATGAGGAAGAAAGCATTTGTGTTTTAACGTTATTAAATAATACTAACGCTGCTGGTTTGCAGCTATTAAAAAATAGAGAGACTTCGGACTTCGTATTATAAAGCAATGGATTTTGCTCATAAACCGATATGAGCTCCATTGTTTGTGTTCGATTCCAATTCATTATTTAAAAATAAATTTAATTTTTGCGTGTTGATACAAATATTATACCAGGAAATGTGAAATCAGTAAATTTCACATCAGCAAACATCACGTATCTTTTCTCTGAGGCTAATGTGAACATGGTCATAGTTCATTTCTTTTTTAGTAGACACGGTACTTATGCCTGATCAAAACTAACTTTCTAGGGCATGTTCCATAAAGTTTACACATTCTGAAAATGTGAGTACATCAGTAGTCGTCAATTCAGTTAAAAATTAATATTATTTCTCAGCCAATTTATTGACAAGACAAGTTTTACACAGTAGTTGAAATTGCATATTTGTGGTTACGCCACCGTAATGATTCTTAGAAGGAGAATTATAGAAAATTTTTGGCAAATCTTAAGCTATTTCGGACAGGCGTAATAAATGCTATTTTTTATAGAACATTTCATTATTTATTGAATCTTCTAAATAAGTAAAAAAATCTTACATAACTACATTTTATATTTAAACCTTAGCCAGTGCTTAGGGTAAAAAAATTGAATACGCTATATAATACATTATATACATATAAAAGAATAATGGATAAAATTCATGATAAATCAAAATTATTAAATTTGATTAAAGTTAAAGTCTGATGTGATTCTTTAATTTTTGTGAGGCAATGATGGATTCTTTATGGGGATATAAAATTGCGGTATCTTCTGCAAACGTAGATGTAGTCAGCTGGTTATTTGTTGGTAAATCACTTGTATATAAGAGATATAAAAACGGTCCCAAGTATACTCCTCTGTGGGACTCCAGCTAGGATTTTGGGGGTGTCTGTCATATGGGTTTTATGTTTGACTTTAAATTTCCTATCAAAAAGGTAGAGGCATTATAATAATGGACAATTTCCAAAAATTTGGGAAGTAATTTAATATATTCGTGACAAACTTAACAATGTCCAATGAAATGAAATATCTGGCAGTAATCCTGGACAAAACTCTAACTTGGAAAAACCACTTATCATACATAACTAGTAAAGCCTGAAGAGCAACCTATGCTTGCCAGAGGTTGTACGGTAAAACATGGGGACTACAGCCAAAAATAATGGCGTGGTCATATAAAACAATAATAGTACCAATGATTACTTATGCGTCGTTGATATGGTGGCCAAAAGTAAACCAAACAAGAGCTCAGATGACTCTTAACAAGATTCACCGTATAGCCTGTTTGAGTGTGACGGGAGCAATGAGAACGTGCCCCACACTTGCTTTGGGAGTGATCACTGGACTGACTCCTCTACACCTTGTAGTTAAAAGGATGGCGGCCAGCGCGGCCCTAAGGCTACCTAATCTAGCCCATCTTAAAGAAGGCAACCTTTCGGGTCACGCAAAGATTCTGGACACTGTCTGGAATTCGCCGTGCCTCATGGTCTTCGACAAAATGGACAGAAAATTAGACTTCTCAAAGCAATTCAAAGTGGCCATCAGTGACCGTTCAGCTTGGAGAACCAAGGAAATAATAATAAAACAGGACTCTCAGTTGTGGTATACAGATGGGTCCAAAATGGAAGATGGCACTGCAGGAGCTGGAATTGTAGGGCCAAATTTCCAAAAAGCAATTGCAATGGGAAAAACAGCTTCCATTTTTCAGGCGGAGGTCCACGCTTTAGAGTTATATGCTAGAGAATGTCTACGCAGGGGTACACGCAACACCAAAATATGCATACTCTCAGATAGCCAGGCAGCTCTAAAATCATTAATAAACTTCTCATTCCAATCAAAGCTGGTCTGGGAATGCTGTAAACTTCTCAATACCCTAGCAGCGAGAAACTCTGTTACGCTAATGTGGGTACCGGGACACGAGGGACATGAGGGCAACGAAATGGCAGATTCTTTAGCAAAAAAGGGTGCAGACACTGCCTTTATAAGCCCAGAACCCTTATGTGGGGTAAACAGTAGCTTCACAAATAACTTGTTGTGCGAACAGGAAAAACGAGGTCTGCTAAACTACTGGAGAGCCCAAAAAGGCATGCGGCAGTCGAGACTACACATTGATCCTGAACACATCAGGGTAGATGCTTCTTTAAACCTCAGCAGAAATGACATCAAACTCTACACTGAACTTTTAACAGGACACTGTAGACTAAATTACCATCTGAAAAAAATAGGCGTGGTAGAAGACGATTCCTGTCGACTCTGTCAAGAGGAGCAGGAAACGGCAAAACACATTCTATGCACTTGCCCAGCGGTGGCAAGACGCAGACATAATTACCTTGGCAGTGGGATCATATCTCCAAATCACCTAGTTAAAATTAAGCCCACAACAGTTACGAGATTTATAAACAGTCTAGGACTGTTTAAGTTGGGTACGAGGCTGCACAATAGATCTTTTAGGTCGCGGTGTTCTTTAAGCCTATTAATAATAATAATAAAATAATATATTCGTTATATAAACAATTGCTATATTTGGTACTTCATTCAGGATTCTGTTTGTGATGAGGTTGTGACCCGGAGCTTTTTTTGACTTATTTATTTTCGTACAATCAATTTTACTTCCTTAATTTTAATTTTGGGCGTCGTTTCACCTAACGTACATTCTGAGGTGTTAGGGGTACTTCAGTCTGCATTAAATTTGGTGTGAATACAAGATGGAGATGATCTGCAAAGGCTTCGCTCTTTTCTGCACTCCTTTTTGTCCAAATACCATCGGAAAGACTTATAGGCGGTTCCCAGTACCGGGGCCGCTTCATTTTACTAACAACTTTCTATAGCGAGTAGTTGGTATCTGCGATCGCTAAAAGAGTTTTTAGGTTATATTGTAGACTCAGCTCATGTTCCCTCTTTAAAGTTCTTTTGTGACACTTGTCAATTTTTATTTCATCCAAGGGGATCTGAACTTTTGCCATTCTCGTCTCAATTTCCGTTTTTCTTTTATCATTCTTTGAATGTCATTTGATGTTCTGTTAGATCCATTAGAGGCAATTTCAACAACTGGGTGGCGAGTTTAACTGTAGTGGTAAGTATTTGGGTAAACGTCTGTAGCGTTGCGTCGACATCGTGTATGGTTTTAAGGGCTACGTTTTGCTGGATGTGCGAACTGACATATTTCCTAAATTTTAACCAGTTTGTTAATCGATTGGTTAAATTGCCTTGTATGGCTTCTATTTGAAGCTGAGAGGTAAGGGTTAAGATAACTGGCGAATGGTCAGAGGAGAGGTCATAACAAGCTTCTGCTGAAATTAAGTCTCGACTAATACTTTTAGTAATGCTAAAGTCTATCAAATCTGTTATTTTACTACGATCAGACGGCCAGTATTTAGGTTTACCAGATGATATAAAATCCATATTTCGGTTTCGAAGCATTGCATCAAAGAGTTGCCTACCTTTCGGGGTAATAAGTCTTGAACCCCAGTGTGTATGTTTGGCGGTGTAGTCTCCCGCAACAATAAATTCATGTCCAAGGCTATTGAAGAAGTTATTGAACTATTGTGAAGTTATTTTAAACTTTGTAGGACAGTATATTGCTGAAATTGTTGTGTTGCCCACCATCTCTTCAAGATATATGGATGCAGCTTGGAGGAAGTTTTTGCAATTATATTCGATTAGGTGATGTTTCAGTCTGGCTTTAATAAGGATCCTAGGGCCAGCACATGCTTTATCGTCTGGATGTTTTGTGTCATAGAAGTGTTATCCACTGGCTTTAAAATTATTTTTAGAAGTTAGATGGGTTTCCGAAATGAGCATATCAATATTTTTGTCAAGTAGAAAAGTGTGTAACTCAAGTTTGTGCTGGCTAACGCCGTTTGCATTCCAGTGACAGATTTTAAAAGTATTGTTTTTTTTTACATTAATCTGATGATCTGATAATGATATTCAAAAATCAATAAAAGTTAAACTTGAAGTTATATTTAACAGAGTAGGTCTATTAGAGGACATTCCTGCAGAATTTTCAAAAAACATAGAGGTAATATTTAGAAATATCGGTGACGATTCAAGCTCGGACACAGAGACCGAGGAAGCCCCAAACAGTTCACTAACAGAAACAGCGAGTAAAACAGGCTCAGGCGATAACGGGACAGAAAGTATTACTGAAACTAAACATAAATCTAAAGAGCGAAAATCAACCGCAACCATGGCAGTGTCAGAATTATTACCTGATTTTGACAGAAAAATTTAAAATTTGCAAAGATTTTTATATGCAATAGATCTGGTGGATCTAATAAAAGGCACCCACGAGACTACAGCAGAAACACTTATCAAAAGCAAATTACTAAGTTCTGCTAGAAATTTAGTAAATACTGAAAGCACTGCAGCAGCTATTAAATCTAATTTGCAACATAACATAAAAATTGAACCATCACAGACAGTTATGTCCAAATTGATGGCAGTTAAACAAAGTAACAAGTCCACTAATGACTTTATTAAAGAGATTGAGGAATTAACCAAAAAACTAGAAGTTGCGTATATATCGGACGGCATACCCCCTACAGTAACACAAAACTATTCAACTCAGGCGGCAATAAAAACTATGACCACTAATGGTAAATCAGAAAGAGCTAAACTACTTATGAAAGCTGCAACGTACGCCAACATTAATGAAGCAGTCGCAAAGTTCGTCGAACTAAATACAAACTCAGAAGACGTAGTCAGAGTAAATTACGTGCGTCAAAATGAGTCTAGAGGAAATTCCTTTTATATGGGAAAACTGCGACAGGACGTCGCCCGCCAAGCAAGGACACGAAGCCCCCAACATTTTGGCGCAGCCGGTAGGATCCAACGTCGAGTGCCAGGAAAAGAGCACTCCTACGCGGGAATCCACCAGGATAACCATCCCAAAGGAGGGCAATGGAGGAAAAAAAAAATGGTGAGTATGTCTATAGTAGGGCATCTTAGTATTTAAGAAAATTTTGCCGACGATTCTTCGGTGACCGTGTGGGCGCTTTTGCGCCGGTCATGCAGTAGAAGCAGCATTGGGGCTGATTAGCCGCTGCGGTTAGGTGACAATAGGTCGATCTGAAAAGAAAACTTTCTACTTACGGTCAGGTTGCATAGGGTTGTTTCACTGAAATCAGGTTCATTTTTTTTATAATAACCGTTTATTTCAGCATTCTCGGGGGATGTGGAACGTGTCTGTTTATTCACGGATTTTGCGTTATTGAATTGCGAACTTGTGTATACCGGTTGGTTTGGTTCGGAAAGAACGTGCCACGGTATAGGGTTCGTACGGTTATGATAGGGGATTTGTGTTTGTTTGTCGGTAGGGACATTTATACGATTCAATTTATATTGTTTTGAAATCAAAATAAAGATTGATTTAAATATTTGGCATTCTGAGTTTAGGGTATTAGGTGAAGAGGTGCAGACAACACGTGTTGTTGCATCAAAGTTTTTTGTAGTTCGGAAACTACGATTTGCGTAGCAATGTTGAAGAAAACATTTAAATGCAATTATTATGTGGCGCATACGTTACGGGTTTATTTTTAAAGATGGATTCAAATTTCCGGGAATGAATCAAGACACTTTTTCCGGTAAATCAAATTACGGTTTTTACAAACATATGGCCTTTCCTATGTATTTTTGGGAGTATTAAAGATGGTGAGAGGAAATCAAGGAGTATCTGTGAGGAAGCCAAGGACCAATTTGCATTGATGGAAGGACTTAATGGACGCCGGTAGACAGCGGAACTTTGTGATGGAATCCAAGTATAGCAGAATATGTATATAAATATAGAATTTACGGTAGAATGTTTTTTTTTAAATAAATTTGTATTTATCAATAAGTAAGATGGAATAAAATATTGGGATAAGTTAATAACAAGTTTTATCAATTATTGGATTTTTATTTGTAATTGGGATACGACATCTGTTCTGGCATTTGGGATATGACGAAGGAAGCGCAAGGATTACTGCTGAGACAGGAACAAATTGGCGAAACGATTGAAAAGCTGGTCCGTAACTTTAAGAAAGACGGCAGGTTACGTAAGGACAACGTGTATTACCGCAAGCGAATAACACAGCTGCAAGATCTGGGGAGAGTTCAACAATAATCACGGACTGTTGTTGCCTCACGCAGTTGAGTACGGCAAGGGAAAATATTTTGCGGAAAAATACGCAGACTACATAAATAGTCTGGTCAACGAATGGGCAGATACATTTAGTTCTGTATTAGAAGGACTAGGGCAACAAACAGTGAGTTTGGTTTCGCCAGACGAGGAAATAAGGAACAGATTAAAATCAATACAGTCAGAGGTGAAACTGTTTACTGGGAAAATAGTTGACCAGTTCGAAGCGAGTACGAGCAGGGAAGAAGCTCAGGAATTGTGGAGGCAGGCGAACGCCGGAGGCACTGTGTCACCATTAGAAGTAGCGGATCAAGCCTTGACGGCAATCCAAAAAACGACAGAAGAAAAGTTGTTCAAATTTCATGAGAAAACAGAAGATTTGAGAGCACAAAAAGAGTATCTTGAGAATAAGGTAAAGGAACTTTCTCAGAGATTGTCGGAAACAGAGGAAGCAGCAGCGCTGTTGGAGAAGGAGTGTGCAGGATTGAAAAGAGGACGGGCGACCAATAGCAACCCACATAGAAAGGAGAGATCAAAATCAGCATCGGCTGGAGCCTAGATCAGTATTGACTGGAGAAAGTGAAGCGGGATTTTTGTTTTGAGCATCTGAAATCGGGGTCGAGCCTTTTTCTCCAGAATGTCCGGTAACTAATAAAAATAAGGGATATACGCCAAAAGAGCCAGAAGCAGTAACGGTACAGGACAGGCCCAATACTGTGGACAGTATTTCGCCTGTGCGAACAAACGATCGAAGACTAATTAGTTTGAGTCCGTCATTGGTCAATTACCTCTCAGATCCGGGAGAAGTGAATCTAGGAACCACCCACAAAGATAGCGATCAAGTTTTACCGGTCATAAGTAAAACAAAAATACGTAAAATAGGTATAGAGGAGATTTCAAAGACCGTGTCCAGGCTAGTACCTGTGTTTACTGGTGCTGCTTCAGCAGATTTAAGGTCAGAACTCAGTAGGTTCATTCAAGGTTGTGAGCTTGCAAAGCGGAGCATAAGCCCTGATGAGTTACAGGATTTCTTCGACTGTATAAAGCAAAGGTTATTTGGAGATGCGTACAACCTTGTGCTGCCAAAACAATTCGCCAGTGTGAATGAGCTTTATGGCCTTCTGAAGAAAGCCTATCTTAAGGAGAGAACTCTGGAAGACATATCCCAGGAGATTAGAATCGGGAAACAACTGGCAGGGGAAGACATTCGCGCCTTTGCCAGGCGTTTGGAGTCACTTCGGATATTGGCCCAAGAAGTAGTCAAAAATAAGTACGATGGCGTTGGTGATACCGCGATATTGTACGAAGTTGACAAGTCAGTGTTAACGACTTTCGTAGTGGGGCTCCGCAATTCCGCTCTAAAAATTCATATGCTGAATAGCAAAACAGGAAATCTGGAGGAATTGGTAGAAGAAGCAATTCGAGCGCAAGTCCTTGTGGAACGGAGTACGGCCGGATTGGGGGAGATACATATGTTTGAAAATAGACAGGACAATTTAACTGCCGCTGTCATGGATAGAGAAGGAAATAATTTCGTCCCAAACGTGTACAGAGGAGCATATAATCCCGGTGTCTCCGACAGCAGAGCCGCGTGTCAGAGAGATCCGCACAGGGAGGTTGTACAGAGGGCTCCCACATGATCGTTCTGCCATAAGCCAGGTCATACAAGGGATGAATGTATTACACGCAAGAATACGCCCTATTGTATGGAGTGCCAAACATATGGTCATGAGGCAAGTAGACAGTGCCAAATAGATAATAAATGGGATCAAGATGAAAGACAGCCGGGTACGAGGCGCCCGGATCCACCCTTAAGGGATAGCAGGGGCAGTAGTCCTCGAGTCAATTCACGGGAAGGGAACAACCAAGGAAGAAATCCTTTCAGCACTGGGAATGGTCAGCAGCGGCCAAATTGGAACACTAGAGGAGGACAAAGGTTAGGCAACACCCAACAGGGGGTGAAATGCTTTTCATGTGGTCGGATGGGACATCGAGCTGCGGAGTGCAGGGATAGGCAGTTCCAACAGAGGAACCAGGGAAACTTCCAGCTGCCAGTCGAGGCCAATAGACTGGAAAGCCAAAAGACAGGGAGCAACAGATAGGCCGAAGGTACGTGTGACTGGTAATGTAGGAAGTACAGTCCAGGAAAAGGAGGAGCAAGAGGCTCTCCAATACCACGTACCAAGAATTGTAAGAACAATGGTTCAAGTTACGAAGGAGCAAGAGTCCCTCCGGGAGAAAATTTTTGATTGCGCACTGATTTGGGTAACTGTAGTGGTTCTAGTACTTAGATTAAGTTTCAATAAGATTAGAGAGTATAGGCCAATAGCGCGTACGTGGTACGAGGATGTATAGCTAAGGTATTAGCGGTAATTTTGAGGGAGTATAGGATTGTAAGGCATGACTGCGGTGCATGGAGGAGAAAATTGGAAGAGTTAGGAAGTAGATACGCGTCCATTTTGGAGTCAAAAGGGCGTTGTTTCGTTGTGATCAGGGTAGGAGATGCTTTCATCGAGATACCCTGCAAGGAGGCAGCTAGTGGAAAGCTAGTGCTTTTGGTAGATTCAGGGGCGGATACTAGCCTCGTAAAATCTAGTGCTTTACGGAAAGGACTAGTTGTTAACCCAAAAAATGTAAGAACGCTTAATGGAGCGTTCGGAGGTTGCATCAGAACACTGGGGTTACTTAAAATAGGGCACAGTAAAGGTAAGGGAATGAGTTTTAGAGTGCACGCAGTTGAATTGGATAGGGAAGGTATCCCGGCCGATGGGATAATTGGCCGCGATAATCTCTGGGGCCGCACCATACTGGATGCGCTAGAAAAACAGTTATCATTTTATGATGATAATAAGAATAGAATCCTTACTCTCCCATTAAAGTCATGGCAGGAAGGAACCGTGAATAGGGTTAAGAATTGTATAGAGGTAGTGAACGCAAGGTCAACCAGAGTAGTTACTATGCGTGTAAACACGAAACTCAGGACTGTTGTTTTGCACAAGCAGCAGCTAGCGGAGGGTGTATATATGGGAGAGACCGTAACGCACGTTGACAAGGGTAAGGTGTACGCTTGCGTACTCAACGCATCAGAAAAGGACTACCTGATGAATGAGGATTTTAGACCTAAGTTCACTAGTTACGATAATTTTAAGGAACCGAATTATGGGACGGTTAATCGGATTAAGCAGGTAGATATAAGGAAAAGAATGGAGGGAGTGCTAGAATCATTGAGGTTAGACACAAGCGTAAATTTAGAAGAAAAGGCATCAATAGAGGCCATTTGTACGTCATTCCATGACATATTTTTGCTGGAAGGAGACTAGTTGACGTATACACCAGAGGTAGAGCATGAAATACCTACTAGAATGGATCAACCACCAATAAACCAGAAGCAATACAGATTGCCACAAGCTCACAAAGATGAGGTAAATAGGCAAGTGCAGGGAATGTTGAAAGATAACATAATCTCACCGAGTATCTCGCCTTGGAACTCACCAATAATTTTGGTACCAAAGAAGGGAGGTGCTCAGGGTCAGAAGAAGTTGAGAAAGGTCGTCGATTTTAGGAAATTGCACGACGCCACTATCAAGCAGGTGTTCCCGATTCCAAGGATAGAAGAAATTCTGGATCAATTGGGGCATAGTAGATATTTTTCTACACTTCATTTCGAGAGTGGCTACCACCAAGTTCTGGTGGATACCCAAGATAAGCAGAAAACCGCGTTCAGCACCGGTTTAGGGCATTATGAGTTTAATAGAATGCCGTTTGGATTAACAGGAGCACCGGCTACCTTCCAACGGCTAATGAACCATGTGCTAACAGGCTTACAAGGGTTAGATTGTTTTGTGTATCTGGATGATATTGTAATTTATGGGAAGAACTTGCAGCAGCATTCGCAACGCTTGTGCAAGGTGCTCCAGAAATTACGAGAACACAATTTGAAATTGAACACGGAGAAGTGTCAATTTTTGCGAAAAGAGGTGGTTTATTTAGGCCATCGTTGCTCAGAAGCAGGAGCACTGCCTGACCCGCAGAAGGTGGAATGCGTTAAAAATTTAGCGATTCCGAGAAACAGAAAAGAAGTGCAAGCATTCCTAGGACTAGTGAACTATTATAGAAAGTTCGTGGAAGGACTAGCCGGAATAGCGTTGCCAGTGAATAAGTTGCTACGAAAAGAAGCAAAGTTCGAATGGACAGAGAACTGTCAGCAAGCATAAAAGAAATAATTAGCTCGCCACCAATTTTGGCGTGCCCCGACTTTGAGCAAACGTTTTTGTTGACCACTGATGCTAGCAATGAAGCATTAGGGGCAGTATTGTCACAAGGGGAAGTCGGTAATGACCGACCAATAGCATTCGCAAGCAGAGCGCTTAGCGAAACGGAGAAGAGATACTCCACAATAGAGAAGGAATTTCTAGCCATAGTGTGGGCTACGAAGAATTTTAGAGCATATCTGCTAGGACGCCCTTTCAAAATATATACTGATCACCAGCCGTTGAGAGGCATAGCCAACTTGAAAGACCAAACGTCTAGGCTTGCCAGGTTCAGACACAAATTGTCTGAGTATGATTTTGAAATCATTTACAAACCTGGGAAAAAGAATCTGAATGCGGATGCACTCAGCAGAGTACCGCAGGCACAGAAGGTATCAGTAGTGAAAACAAGGGCCAAGGCACGGTCAGATAAGGAGAAGGCTGAGAGAATTCAAGGCGATAAAGTGGATGCAACAAGTAATGTTAGCAATGCTGGTGACGCTGTGAGGATATCCAGGCTGTGTTAAAGGGTTTCCATGATTCACCTCTAGGTGGACACCAGGGATTCTGGAAAACCCATGACAGAATTAGGCGAGTATACGGATGGAAAGGTATGCTCAAAGACAAAAAAATATGTAAGAAGTTGCCCAAAGTGCCAGGCCAACAAAAGTTCAAGGCTAACAAAGATGCCCATGGTGTTAACTGACACACCAAAACAACCATTTGATAAAGTTCATATGGATATTGTAGGCATTTTACCTGAGACTGTTTCGGGCAATAAATACATATTGACGTTCCAAGACGATTTCTCAAAGTATATGGCGTGCGTGGCTATACCCGATGCTGAAGCAAGTACGGTGGCCAAAGCATTATTTGATGAAATTATAGCACGATACAACATACCTAAGGTTTTGATAACCGACAATGGTTCTAATTTTGTATCGAAGCTGTTCTCGGAAACATGTAAAATGCTGGGAGTTAAGAAGTTGCATATAACACCATATCATCCACAGGCGAATGGCTCACTGGAGCGTAGTCATCGACCTCTGGCCGAGTACTTGCGCAGTTTTGCCAAAGAAGACGGCTCGAATTGAGATCAATGGTTAACCACTGCAATGCATGTACACAACAATACTGTGCATGTATCAATGAAGCAAACTCCGTTTAGAACACTCTACGGGTTTGATTTCAACATGCCAGCGAATTTGAAGCGCAAATGTGCGCCTGTATACAATGCTGATGACCCCAATAAAGTACAAAAATATCAGTTGCAGCGAGCGCACGAATTGGTTAGCGAAAACCAGGAATGTGCTAAGCGAGTGGCCAGGGAAGCTTATAACAAGGTACTGAACCCAGTAGTTTTTCATGTGGGTGATCAAGTACTAATGAAGAATCAGGCTAGTAGAAACAAATTCTCACCTGTGTGGATAGGTCCGTATGTAGTAGCAGAAATCCGAAGCCCAGTTACAACAGTCGTAACGATTAAGGGAAAAAATAAAAAGCTACATAATAATTTATTGAAATTATTCCACATTAGACCACACAACTAAAGACATGTGTTAGCAGTGTTTTACAAGTGTAAACACAAGAATAACAACGTAAACATGTACGTGTGTGTATCAAATAACACACACAGCTCCGATTTTCAAAGTCAAGGCCAGTAGAAGTGTGCCACTTAAAATCGAGCGATTAAAGTTGACGTAATAAAAGTGCTTATTATGCACTGTGGCCGAACGAAGCATAGTAGAGGAAAAATATTTTTTTTTAATAATGATAAATATTGCACGTAATTAAAAAATAAAATGAAATAATAAGACAGTCGTGGGTAAGTAATATAAAACAAAACTTCGAATATGTACATACATACATACGGCAGTGTATGCACTGAAATTCGATGCATGAGCGTTAACGCCAGGCAACGGAACTGCTGGTGAAGTAAGTATATATACGAGTATGTATATATGTGTATAAGATAAAGAATGAATGTACGAATGTATATTTAAAGAAGTAAGTATTCTAATTAGGAGGAATGGGTATGTGCGTATGTATATTTTTGCAGATACTCGTACATAGGTTTTTACTGTTTATTGATTAGGAAATTAGCGTATGGAAATTTGAAAAAATGTATAGTTAATTGGGGAAAATAACGTTAGTAATTAATTCTAGGTAATTTAAAGCGCCTTGAATGTATGTATGTAGCCATGTACGATCTAGGAAGAGACGATCGTTAATGGATATATACATATCAGGCTAGAAGTAAATTTAAATAAAAAGTAATTGTATGCGATGAAAGATATAGTCATGCAATGGACAAAGTTTTGACACAAATGGGATTATTTTTTTTAATCTGATTTTGTCGGAGGATCAATAATTTGGTTCGAATCTAGAATGAGTGATAACTCACGTATTGAAAAGAGCATGGAAAATTAGTCAAAGCGGAACTAATGCACTATATGGCTGGGATCTGGGATGCGGTAGCAAATCCGAGAATGTAAGGGGAGAAGACGAGTGACGGGGAATTGAATGATATAGCATTCAATTGTAGGTTTAGCAATTTATGAATATAAAAGGTCGGTCGATGATGGATGTTAATGTAAAATAGTGATAATGATAATGTAGCAATAATATAACCATAATAATTATTTAAATATTTAGAGAAATAGAAATATTTATTAGTTAAGTTATTATAGCGATTACTACAGTATATGTGTAGGGCAGCTGTGTTCTTGGTAGCCTATTTGAGAATTCCAGCGAAATGCAGCGAAACCGCGGAAGTGCGGGTGGAACCCTTGGCAGAAACGGACCTGATTTTGGAATCCCTGGATAATGTTTGGTTCTCGAAAGACGAGTGGGTGGTGATATCGGAGTTTCGCGATGCTGATCTGGAGCCAGTACTGAAAAAACTAGAAGACTTGCAAGAGAAAACAACGGAATTTTGCGAGTTAAGAGCAAATACGGCAGGATCTGACGGAAGTAAGAGAGGGTGTGAGATAACGGAAGCAGAATCGATAATAGCGAGGCTCGGACGAAACGAGCAAGCTATGTCACAACGGGCAGCAAGTTGACTCTGATCTTGTGGGTTGTGGTTCAGTGCTTTAATCTAATTATTTGTCAATTAAGTGCTGAACGAGTTCCAAAATCTAACATTTTTGTAAATAGTTCGGGACTCCGCGATACGCACAATACTCCTGAGTATATCAGACGAAAATTACCTCCACAAACGTGCTATTGAACATGATTTCTGCTATAGCATTATTATTGGGCAGAACGCCGAGCTGGATAAATACATAGTATTGCATTTGGCTAAGAACGGGGAGGAGGATAATGACCTGCTATTTGCAACCAACGAGTTGGATCGTAACTCTCAAGGATCTGTAAATCAATTGGATATTGACACACAAGCCCTAACGAGTCAATGAGTCGGCGCATGCAGAATGACACCAGGCTCCCTTGTAGTTATTGCACGAGAGAGGAAATTGCCAATGAACACACATTCAAAGAAAGCAAACGGCTTTTCAGCGAATTGAACAATTTTCTTATACAGGGCAATCATTTCTGCAACTCCGTTGAAGACGTCGCTAATGCTGATTACGTAGTTTTGGTCTACTCTACGTTCACCCAGACAGCCACTTGCGAACCGTATACTCAGACTTTGAACGGCGGCACATTCTCGCCAATGGAGTGTCGTTTTGTCCGGAAACCATTCCGAGTGGTACATTTTTGATCGCACTCCTCGTTGGAAAAGGGAGGGATCGCCGCGATCGTAACGCTGGCAGTGATCGTTTATATTCTGCCAGTTAAGGATACCCACAACGAGAACCACACCAACGGCGCAGCACAACAACTATACCGACGACGGCGGTCGTCAACTGGACCAGCAGGTAGCGGAGGGCGCAATATAATATAAGGTTTTAGGTCTAGAATAGAATTGTGTTATTGTTTAGATGTTTGTATATACGCCAATGAGAAGAGAGTCAATGAAAGACCAAATTATAAAAAGGGGAATATAAAAAAAATAATGATGGATAAAAATAAGAAAAAAAAGAAACAAAAACAAAGTAAAGAAAAAAATAAAAGGAAGAAAACTACAAAAGAAAATAAGAGCTAGAGAAAAAGAAATATATGGAAAAGAAAAGAATAAAAGAAAAAAAACCGTTATAGAACCCAAATAAGGCGATTTCATGGGAAAAATAAAACAAATTATATACATGTACTATAGAGTTCAATCGATGCACATATTTGTTTGCAGTGCAAGAAAACTATTGTAGAGATTTTATGGAAGTTAGTTGCACTAACTTCTTTCAGAAAGAGGGGAGGGATGTTGTGAGTTAGAATCAAGCTACCTACGCGTAGTTGACTCACAGCAACGGCTCCTATTAAATTCATTAAAAGAGCACATATTTTTAGGGTGCAAATATTGTAAATAGTAGTATTTAAGCATTAATTATGATGTAAACTTTTAGGGTGTCACAGTTCCGCAGTCAAGCTGACGAGGGGCATTTAGAATGCACCGACGACACTTCTACTTGCAGTAGGTCAGTGGGCTTGAGCAACTGACACCAAATAACAATTGCGTAGCTGGAACACCAGAAAAGTCAAGACGTAGACTGAAATGTTTATCGGTAAATAGTATATAAGAACTAGTATTTTTAAGAATAAAGCTCTCTTGTGTTTTGAGCCTGAAAAGTTAAAGTGTTTGAATTCTACGTTAGGGTTATTGATTTTTCAGCCACGCGCCCGAAAACTGCGACAGGACGTCGCCCGCCAAGCAAGGACACGAAGCCCCCAACATTTTGGCGCAGCCGGTAGGATCCAACGTCGAGTGCCAGGAAAAGAGCACTCCTACGCGGGAATCCACCAGGATAACCATCCCAAAGGAGGGCAATGGAGGAAAAAAAAAATGGTGAGTATGTCTATAGTAGGACATCTTAGTATTTAAGAAAATTTTGCCGACGATTCTTCGGTGACCGTGTGGGCGCTTTTGCGCCGGTCATGCAGTAGAAGCAGCATTGGGGCTGATTAGCCGCTGCGGTTAGGTGACAATAGGTCGATCTGAAAAGAAAACTTTCTACTTACGGTCAGGTTGCATAGGGTTGTTTCACTGAAATCAGGTTCATTTTTTTTATAATAACCGTTTATTTCAGCATTCTCGGGGGATGTGGAACGTGTCTGTTTATTCACGGATTTTGCGTTATTGAATTGCGAACTTGTGTATACCGGTTGGTTTGGTTCGGAAAGAACGTGCCACGGTATAGGGTTCGTACGGTTATGATAGGGGATTTGTGTTTGTTTGTCGGTAGGGACATTTATACGATTCAATTTATATTGTTTTGAAATCAAAATAAAGATTGATTTAAATATTTGGCATTCTGAGTTTAGGGTATTAGGTGAAGAGGTGCAGACAACACGTGTTGTTGCATCAAAGTTTTTTGTAGTTCGGAAACTACGATTTGCGTAGCAATGTTGAAGAAAACATTTAAATGCAATTATTATGTGGCGCATACGTTACGGGTTTATTTTTAAAGATGGATTCAAATTTCCGGGAATGAATCAAGACACTTTTTCCGGTAAATCAAATTACGGTTTTTACAAACATATGGCCTTTCCTATGTATTTTTGGGAGTATTAAAGATGGTGAGAGGAAATCAAGGAGTATCTGTGAGGAAGCCAAGGACCAATTTGCATTGATGGAAGGACTTAATGGACGCCGGTAGACAGCGGAACTTTGTGATGGAATCCAAGTATAGCAGAATATGTATATAAATATAGAATTTACGGTAGAATGTTTTTTTTTAAATAAATTTGTATTTATCAATAAGTAAGATGGAATAAAATATTGGGATAAGTTAATAACAAGTTTTATCAATTATTGGATTTTTATTTGTAATTGGGATACGACATCTGTTCTGGCATTTGGGATATGACGAAGGAAGCGCAAGGATTACTGCTGAGACAGGAACAAATTGGCGAAACGATTGAAAAGCTGGTCCGTAACTTTAAGAAATACGGCAGGTTACGTAAGGACAACGTGTATTACCGCAAGCGAATAACACAGCTGCAAGATCTGGGGAGAGTTCAACAATAATCACGGACTGTTGTTGCCTCACGCAGTTGAGTACGGCAAGGGAAAATATTTTGCGGAAAAATACGCAGACTACATAAATAGTCTGGTCAACGAATGGGCAGATACATTTAGTTCTGTATTAGAAGGACTAGGGCAACAAACAGTGAGTTTGGTTTCGCCAGACGAGGAAATAAGGAACAGATTAAAATCAATACAGTCAGAGGTGAAACTGTTTACTGGGAAAATAGTTGACCAGTTCGAAGCGAGTACGAGCAGGGAAGAAGCTCAGGAATTGTGGAGGCAGGCGAACGCCGGAGGCACTGTGTCACCATTAGAAGTAGCGGATCAAGCCTTGACGGCAATCCAAAAAACGACAGAAGAAAAGTTGTTCAAATTTCATGAGAAAACAGAAGATTTGAGAGCACAAAAAGAGTATCTTGAGAATAAGGTAAAGGAACTTTCTCAGAGATTGTCGGAAACAGAGGAAGCAGCAGCGCTGTTGGAGAAGGAGTGTGCAGGATTGAAAAGAGGACGGGCGACCAATAGCAACCCACATAGAAAGGAGAGATCAAAATCAGCATCGGCTGGAGCCTAGATCAGTATTGACTGGAGAAAGTGAAGCGGGATTTTTGTTTTGAGCATCTGAAATCGGGGTCGAGCCTTTTTCTCCAGAATGTCCGGTAACTAATAAAAATAAGGGATATACGCCAAAAGAGCCAGAAGCAGTAACGGTACAGGACAGGCCCAATACTGTGGACAGTATTTCGCCTGTGCGAACAAACGATCGAAGACTAATTAGTTTGAGTCCGTCATTGGTCAATTACCTCTCAGATCCGGGAGAAGTGAATCTAGGAACCACCCACAAAGATAGCGATCAAGTTTTACCGGTCATAAGTAAAACAAAAATACGTAAAATAGGTATAGAGGAGATTTCAAAGACCGTGTCCAGGCTAGTACCTGTGTTTACTGGTGCTGCTTCAGCAGATTTAAGGTCAGAACTCAGTAGGTTCATTCAAGGTTGTGAGCTTGCAAAGCGGAGCATAAGCCCTGATGAGTTACAGGATTTCTTCGACTGTATAAAGCAAAGGTTATTTGGAGATGCGTACAACCTTGTGCTGCCAAAACAATTCGCCAGTGTGAATGAGCTTTATGGCCTTCTGAAGAAAGCCTATCTTAAGGAGAGAACTCTGGAAGACATATCCCAGGAGATTAGAATCGGGAAACAACTGGCAGGGGAAGACATTCGCGCCTTTGCCAGGCGTTTGGAGTCACTTCGGATATTGGCCCAAGAAGTAGTCAAAAATAAGTACGATGGCGTTGGTGATACCGCGATATTGTACGAAGTTGACAAGTCAGTGTTAACGACTTTCGTAGTGGGGCTCCGCAATTCCGCTCTAAAAATTCATATGCTGAATAGCAAAACAGGAAATCTGGAGGAATTGGTAGAAGAAGCAATTCGAGCGCAAGTCCTTGTGGAACGGAGTACGGCCGGATTGGGGGAGATACATATGTTTGAAAATAGACAGGACAATTTAACTGCCGCTGTCATGGATAGAGAAGGAAATAATTTCGTCCCAAACGTGTACAGAGGAGCATATAATCCCGGTGTCTCCGACAGCAGAGCCGCGTGTCAGAGAGATCCGCACAGGGAGGTTGTACAGAGGGCTCCCACATGTTCGTTCTGCCATAAGCCAGGTCATACAAGGGATGAATGTGTAGTGCCAACTCATCACCCATTATCCTATTCTCTTATCTTATTATATACTTACTTATAACTAGACTACTTACTCTTATCCTACTTATTATATCTTACTTATTGTACCTATACCTAGCTTACTTACTCTAATCATAATATAACTATATTAATAACTCTTATACTATACACACTGTAATAGTAACCATCACTGTAATATAAGCAAGCATTATTATAAATACATAAAATAAACCTGCTAAGAAGCAGTCTTGAACAAACCACCAAACGATCATCGTCTTTAGTATTTATTTCACTTGCCTTTCGCAACCATCCGCCACATGGCGACCCTGGCATATTTGTGTGAAACAACATTAGTAAAAAGGGAAAAACACACAAATCAAGTGACGTTGAATTTAATTGGAAAAAAAAAGACAGTGAGAAAATTAGTGTAAGAGTGAAGTGTTTAAGGAAACATAACAATTTAAAGCCTTCAAAAAAAAGTTTTGAGCAAAATGCAAATGTTATGATTAATTATGAGAAACATAGAAAAAACAGAGAATAAAAAAAAATATAATAACAACCCAAAATTAATTCAAATACACTATAAACAAATTTTTATACGTTAAAGAAATAAAAACTCAACTGTACAAAATAAGTACAAGCATATGGAGAAACATTTAAAACAAAAAAAAAAGAACAGTTATTACAACAACTGAAAAACATAACCAGCTTAGTAACATAAAAGAAAAACATCAAAAAGCATAACAGCGGAAAAGAATATCCAGCGTAACAACAACAAAAATTACAAAAGAAAAAAAAATTAACAGTGACAGCGATCGTACGAGTAAGCAGCAACAAAGTAATGGCAACGTCATCAATATCAGCGCTCATACAACAGGAATATAACAAAACACAACAACCCAAGAACAACAAGAATGGTAACACACCAGTTTATTCTATTTTATTTGACAGTACACCACATTTGTAGTATTGTAGAAATTATTAATAAGTGGTTAAACAGAAGAAAATGGGAAAAAATATCTTAATAATAACATTTGTTGAAGCTTAATAGGAAACAAGAAATGAAATTAACTAAAAATTAAATTTACAAATAAAAAAAAAAAAAAAAAATACAAATTAAGATTTCAATTTTGATAATGACTTTTATATTTATATAATGACTGTTAAATCATTAATTTTTGGGAAAATTTAAAAAAAAAACATCTTATTATTATAAAAATATAACAAAATATAAAATGAAAACACAAATTTGATAAACAAAAATTAAAAACAAAATAAAAAATCTTGTGTAAATAATATCAACACCAAAAGTAAAAATTTACATTTTGCAGATTGAAATTCATTAATGTATTGATAACAGATTGAAATAAAAATTAATGTACAAAATTTCCTTATTGAAGCATTATTTTAATAAATGTCAGATTTTCAGATTATACAGTTTAACAAATTAGTATCAAATTTTTACAAAATTACGAAGAGGATACTTCAAAATCGTCGGATTTCCACTGCTCCGGGGAAAATAGAGGAATATACAATTTTATTAATCAATAATTACAATGACATTTTGTTATATACGAAACCCTATAATGAACAATTACCTGATAATTTAAAAGTAAACATTCATAATAAAATATTACACTGCAGGGAATTACTGGTGAGATGTTTTTGTAAGTTAGAATGCAAAGTTAGAGTGCCATTTGGTGTAAATTTGTTTGAATTAGTACAGAATAAGGTTATGACAGACTCAGGTTCTGAAACAGAATTAGGAGAAGTTGAAGACCATGAGAATAGATTAAAAGACAATATTAAAACAGATACGGTAGATAATACTATTGTTTTAGAGAATCGAAAAATTAACACTACAAATAATATTTTGGAGAATCAAAATATTAATACAACAAATTATTTTGAAATGGCTACAATTGAGGAAAAAACTAAATTCATCTCAATGTGTTCCAACATTATTAGGGAGAATTACGATGGAAATCCCCTTACTCTGAATTCTTTTCTGGATAAAATCAATTTAATTGAAGAGCTCATTTCACCTAATCTAAATACTTGTTTCATTTCTTTTATAAAATCGAAACTAGACGGAAAAGCGAGAGAGATTCTTCCAGAACAGATAACGAACGTAGACCAAATTAAAAATACTCTTAAAAATAGAATAAAACCAGACAGCTCAAAAGTTGTAAGCGGCAGAATCGTGGCCTTACACGTTAAAAACAACAATTATGAAGAGTTTTCAAAAAATGTTGAAAATTTAGCTTATGCCTTACAGCGTTCACTTGTAATAGAGGGAATGACTAAAGAAAAAGCTGAGGAAATGGCAATGGAGCAGACAGTAAATATTTGTAGAAATAATGCTAAATCTGACATGGTGAAGGCAATTTTGGCATCTTCAGTCTTCAAAGAACCTAAGGATGTAGTTGCGAAATTGCTCGTAGAAGAAACGACATTTGGCAAAGATTTTCAAGTTTTAACAACGCATAGTAGTAGATCATTTCGCGACCATTCTAATAGAAGCAGACAGAGATCAAATAGGGCTAATTACAATAATTCTTACGGAAATAATTCACATTATAACTATCGTGGTAACAATAACTCCCGTGGTCACAATAATTTTCGGGGTCGAAACAATTCTCAGGGACGTAGTTATAATAATCGTGGAAGATACAACAGTAGCTCCAATCGTGGCCAAGGATCACAGGGCAACTTTGGTGGTCAAGGTAGTTCTGTGTGTACTTTAAACGCAGAAGCCCCTCAACAGGAAATGTTGAGGGCAGAAGAAAACCAAATGTAATCAATGAAACTATTGTTAAATCTGTATTTAGTTTAAATTTAAACTACTCAGATTTCATAAAGATAAACTGTCTAGCATCGTATAAAACAAATTCGTTTTTAGTTGACTCTCAAGCAGATATATCCATTCTTAAAGTTTCCTACTTGAAAGATAATTTAAAAATAAATGAACAAAACATTGTTAATATAGTTGGTATAACTACAAATACTACAAAGTCACTGGGTACAATTGACACAAAATTACTAGTTTCTAACGTTTCAATACCCCAAGTTTTTCACATTGTTTCTGATAATTTTAATATTCCATCTGATGGAATACTAGGGAAAGATTTTTTAAAAGCGAATAAGTGCCAAATAGATTACAACACAATGACAGTTTCGTTTTACGTTCATCATATACACAAAAAATTAACTATTCCAGTTTTTCATGGAATTGGTAAAAATTCGTTTTTTCTTCCACCAAGATGTGAAGTATTTAGAGAATTTCAGGTTGATACCATAACCGAACCAGTTTTTGTCGATTGTCAGGAAATATGTGAGGGCATCTTTATCAGCAAATGTATTGTAAATTCTAAAAATCCTCTTGTACGTATTCTTAATACGACTGATGAAATGAAACTTGTTCATAACTATGATGTCAAAACCGAAAAACTTTCAGATTTTTATATTTATTCAATTAATGAAGGCTTTCTTTGTAACGAACGTGTTCGAAATTTGAAAACAATCTTAAATGACAAAATGCCAGATTATATCAGGGAAGATTTAATGCCCTTATGCGAAAAATATGCGGATATTTTCACGTTAAAAGACGACAAAATGACAATGAATAGTTTTTACGAACAAAAGTTAAGGCTCAATGATACAGCGCCAGTTTATATAAAAAACTACCGTCTTCCGTATACGCAAAGAGCTGAAATAAAAAAGCAAGTTCAGAGATTACTCGATAATAACTTAATTGAACCCAGCACTTCGAATTACAACAGTCCCTTAATTTTAGTGCCAAAAAAGAGTCCAAATGAAAGCAAATCATATCGTATGTGCGTGGATTTCAGAGCTATCAATAAAAAGTTAATTGCTGGCAAGTTTCCTCTTCCAAGGATAGATGACATACTTGATAATTTGGGTCGAGCTAAATACTTTTCTATTATTGATTTATTTTCTGGTTTTCATCAGATACCACTTCATGCTGATTCAAGAGATATAACATCTTTTAATACTGATCAAGGTGCGTTCCGTTGGAAAGTTTTGCCATTTGGGTTAAATGTGGCTCCAAATTCGTTTTCTCGAATGATGTCTATAGCATTTTCAGGTTTAGAACCTAACAAAGCATTTTTATACATAGATGATATCATTGTAGTTGGCTGTAGTAAACAACATCACTTGAAAAATTTAACCGATGTTTTTAACATATTAAAGAAATTTAATTTAAAAATTAACCCTTATAAATGCAATTTTTTTAGATCAGAAGTAACCTTTTTGGGTCATAGGTGTACCTCAAATGGACTTTTGCCCGATAACGCCAAAATTTCGGCTGTCCAAAAATATACAGTACCCACAGACAAAGATTCTGTCAAACGTTTCGTTGCTTTTGCAAATTATTACAGGAGATTCATTCCTAATTTCGCGTCTCTTGCAGCACCCCTTAATCATATTACAAGGAAAAGGGTTACTTTTGTTTGGGATGAAAAATGCCAACTATCCTTTGAAAAACTAAAAATGGAATTAATTTCTCCAAAAATTCTTCAATATCCAGATTTTTCAAAACAATTTCTCATCACAGTTGACGCATCAAAGATTGCTTGCGGAGCAATTCTTAGTCAAAACTTTAATGGACACGATTTACCTATATATTACGCTTCCAAAGCTTTTAGTTCATCGGATCAGAAAAAACCAATTATAGAATTAGAACTTTTTGCAATATATTTTGCTATAAATCAATTTCGACCATATATTTACGGCACCGAATTCATTGTTAGATCAGATCATAGACCGTTAGTGTATTTATTTAATATGAAGGATCCGTCTTCTAAATTAACAAAAATAAGACTAAAATTATCAGAATACAACTTTTCCATCGAATATATTAAAGGCAAAGATAATGTCGGAGCAGATGCTTTATCTCGTATTTCAATTGACGAATTGAAAAATACAGATAATAAAAATATTTTAGCTATGACAACTCGCGCGATGTCTAAGCGAAACGACAGCAATGAAAAGCCATTAGGAAAAGTTGAAAACCCATTAAAATTACAAATTTATAATAAATTTTCACAAGAATTTAGTCGGAAAGTTGCAAAAATTAAATCGGTAATATATTACGAAAATGAGAAAATAACTCAGATCCAATTAAGAATTTTTAACAAGTTTAAACTTAAATTTTTTATAAATGTTGATATTGTTAATGAAACATTGAATTTCGATGATATGCTTTTACGGCTACAAAGAGAAGCCAACAATAATAACATTTATATTGCAGAATGGGCAAAAAACGATAAATTTTTTACATTATACACCATTCAAGAACTAAAAAACCATGGTAATAAAATATTAAAAACATTTGAAATTTTGTTAGTTGAACCAATAGAAAAGGTATTCGATGAAAATAGAAAAAGACAACTTTTGGAAATCTATCATAACGATCCAATCATAGGCGGTCACTGTGGACGTAAACGATTGTATGCAAAACTAAAAGCAAAATATTATTGGAAAGGAATGACTAGGGACATCGCCTCATTTGTGAGAAATTGCGGAGAATGTAATTTAAACAAGGTAAAACCGGGAACTAAGGAAGAACTTATATTAACACCAACACCCATAAAACCTTTTGATGTAGTAATATTAGACACAATTGGCCCATTGCCAACATCTAAATACGAAAATAAGTATGCACTAACTTTAATGTGCGATTTTACAAAATATTTGGTCACTATTGCTTTACCTGATAAGAAAGCCACAACAGTTGCACAAGCAATCTTTGAAAACTTTATTCTGATCTATGGAAGGATGAATGTCATTGTTTCAGATTTAGGTACAGAATTTAAAAACGAAATTTTCTGCGAACTGTGTAAATTTTTAAAAATACAAATTAATTTTTCAACGGCATATCACCACCAAACGTTAGGAACTATCGAGCGAAATCATCGTGTTTTTAACGAATATATAAGATCATATATTAAAGAAACCATTTCAGACTGGGACACTTATTTAAAGTATTTTACATTTTTTCATAACTCAACGTCGAGTTCAGTGTTTGACAACAAATATACACCATTTGAGTTAGTTTTTGGAAGAAGGGCAACTATGACAAACGAATTACAGCTAGAAAAAATTGATCCCATTTACAACACGGATAATTATGCAAAGGAAATGAAATATCGTTTACAAAAATCTCACATAATGACAAAAGATCTCATAGAAAAAAATAAACAAAGAAACAAAAAATTGTATGATACTTTGTCTAAGCCGTTAAATCTGAAAATCAATGACAAGGTATTGATAAAAAAAGAACCATATGATAAATTTAATAATATTTATGATGGTCCGTTTATAGTAACCAAAACAAAGGGAGTAAATGTTACTTATTATAATGAGGCTTCAAACAAAGAAAAAACAGTCCATAAAGACAGATTAAGGTTGGTAAATAATTAAACATTATTATTATATCAAAAATACATTTTTATTTTAACAAAACCTTTATTGTTCTAAAAATTAAACAAAAAACAAAATTATTATACATTAGTAGAAAAAAAAAAATGAAAATTTTAAAATAGTATTGTAATACTTTAACATTACCACAAATCACTATATGTTATCAGAAAAAATTAAAAATTTTTGAAATAATATTGCAGTTACTAAACACTACTTTATATTATTAAAAAAAAAAAAAAAAAAAAAAAAAAAAAAAAAAAAACCAATTGGAATTTATTTTGTTTTTTTAAAATAATATTGTAATAACTAAAAATTACTATACATTATTAGAAAAAATTAAAAAATTTTAAAATAACATTGCAATACCTAAACATTATTAAACAAAAACTTAAAAAATACTAGAATTAAAAAAAAAAAAAAAGAAAAGTTTAAGGACCAAACAGACTGATCAACTGATTTGGGTTTGAAAATTTTTTTTTTTTTGTTTTTTTTCCTAAGGAAGGGAGGTGTAGTGCCAACTCATCACCCATTATCCTATTCTCTTATCTTATTATATACTTACTTATAACTAGACTACTTACTCTTATCCTACTTATTATATCTTACTTATTGTACCTATACCTAGCTTACTTATTCTAATCATAATATAAGTATATTAATAACTCTTATACTATACACACTGTAATAGTAACCATCACTGTAATATAAGCAAGCATTATTATAAATACATAAAATAAACCTGCTAAGAAGCAGTCTTGAACAAACCACCAAACGATCATCGTCTTTAGTATTTATTTCACTTGCCTTTCGCAACCATCCGCCACAAATGTATTACACGCAAGAATACGCCCTATTGTATGGAGTGCCAAACATATGGTCATGAGGCAAGTAGACAGTGCCAAATAGATAATAAATGGGATCAAGATGAAAGACAGCCGGGTACGAGGCGCCGGATCCACCCTTAAGGGATAGCAGGGGCAGTAGTCCTCGAGTCAATTCACGGGAAGGGAACAACCAAGGAAGAACTCCTTTCAGCACTGGGAATGGTCAGCAGCGGCCAAATTGGAACACTAGAGGAGGACAAAGGTTAGGCAACACCCAACAGGGGGTGAAATGCTTTTCATGTGGTCGGATGGGACATCGAGATGCGGAGTGCAGGGATAGGCAGTTCCAACAGAGGAACCAGGGAAACTTCCAGCGGCCCAGTCGAGGCCAATAGACTGGAAAGCCAAAAGACAGGGAGCAACAGATAGGCCGAAGGTACGTGTGACTGGTAATGTAGGAAGTACAGTCTAGGAAAAGGAGGAGCAAGAGGCTCTCCAATACCACGTACCAAGTAACGTAAGAACAATGGTTCAAGTTACGGAGGAGCAAGAGTCTCTCCGGGAGAAAATTTTTGATTGCGTATTGATTTGGGTAGCTGTGATGATTCTAGCACTTAGATTAGGTTTTAATAAGATTAGAGAGTATAAGCCAATCGCCGCGTACGTGGTACGAGAATGTGTAGTTAAGATATTAACGGTGATATTGAGGGAGTATAGGATTGTAAGGGATAACTGTGGTGCATGGAGGAGAAAATTGGAAGGGTTAGGAAGTAGATACGCGTCCATTTTGGGATCAAAAGGGCGTTGTTTCGTTGTAAGAACGCTTAATGGAGCGTTCGGAGGTTGCATCAGAACACTGGGGTCACTTAAAATAGGGCACAGTAAAGTTAAGGGAATGAGTTTTAGAGTGCACGCAGTTGAATTGGATAGGGAAGGTATCCCGGCCGATGGGATAATTGGCCGCGATAATCTCTGGGGCCGCACCATACTGGATGCGCTAGAAAAACAGTTATCATTTTATGATGATAATAAGAATAGAATCCTTACTCTCCCATTAAAGTCATGGCAGGAAGGAACCGTGAATAGGGTTAAGAATTGTATAGAGGTAGTGAACGCAAGGTCAACCAGAGTAGTTACTATGCGTGTAAACACGAAACTCAGGACTGTTGTTTTGCACAAGCAGCAGCTAGCGGAGGGTGTATATATGGGAGAGACCGTAACGCACGTTGACAAGGGTAAGGTGTACGCTTGCGTACTCAACGCATCAGAAAAGGACTACCTGATGAATGAGGATTTTAGACCTAAGTTCACTAGTTACGATAATTTTAAGGAACCGAATTATGGGACGGTTAATCGGATTAAGCAGGTAGATATAAGGAAAAGAATGGAGGGAGTGCTAGAATCATTGAGGTTAGACACAAGCGTAAATTTAGAAGAAAAGGCATCAATAGAGGCCATTTGTACGTCATTCCATGACATATTTTTGCTGGAAGGAGACTAGTTGACGTATACACCAGAGGTAGAGCATGAAATACCTACTAGAATGGATCAACCACCAATAAACCAGAAGCAATACAGATTGCCACAAGCTCACAAAGATGAGGTAAATAGGCAAGTGCAGGGAATGTTGAAAGATAACATAATCTCACCGAGTATCTCGCCTTGGAACTCACCAATAATTTTGGTACCAAAGAAGGGAGGTGCTCAGGGTCAGAAGAAGTTGAGAAAGGTCGTCGATTTTAGGAAATTGCACGACGCCACTATCAAGCAGGTGTTCCCGATACCAAGGATAGAAGAGATTCTGGATCAATTGGGGCATAGTAGATATTTTTCTACGCTTGATTTAGCGAGTGGCTACCACCAAGTTCTGGTGGATACCCAAGATAAGCAGAAAACCGCGTTCAGCACCAGTTTAGGGCATTATGAATTTAATAGAATGCCGTTTGGATTAACAGGAGCACCGGCTACCTTCCAACGGCTAATGAACCATGTGCTAACAGGCTTACAAGGGTTAGATTGTTTTGTGTATCTGGATGATATTGTAATTTATGGGAAGAACTTGCAGCAGCATTCGCAACGCTTGTGCAAGGTGCTCCAGAAATTACGAGAACACAATTTGAAATTGAACACGGAGAAGTGTCAATTTTTGCGAAAAGAGGTGGTTTATTTAGGCCATCGTTGCTCAGAAGCAGGAGCACTGCCTGACCCGCAGAAGGTGGAATGCGTTAAAAATTTAGCGATTCCGAGAAACAGAAAAGAAGTGCAAGCATTCCTAGGACTAGTGAACTATTATAGAAAGTTCGTGGAAGGACTAGCCGGAATAGCGTTGCCAGTGAATAAGTTGCTACGAAAAGAAGCAAAGTTCGAATGGACAGAGAACTGTCAGCAAGCATTCGAGAGGCTAAAAGAAATAATTAGCTCGCCACCAATTTTGGCGTGCCCCGACTTTGAGCAAACTTTTTTGTTGACCACTGATGATAGCAATGAAGCATTAGGGGCAGTATTGTCACAAGGGGAAGTCGGTAATGACCGACCAATAGCATTCGCAAGCAGAGCGCTTAGCGAAACGGAGAAGAGATACTCCACAATAGAGAAGGAATTTCTAGCCATAGTGTGGGCTACGAAGAATTTTAGAGCATATCTGCTAGGACGCCCTTTCAAAATATATACTGATCACCAGCCGTTGAGAGGCATAGCCAACTTGAAAGACCAAACGTCTAGGCTTGCCAGGTTCAGACACAAATTGTCTGAGTATGATTTTGAAATCATTTACAAACCTGGGAAAAAGAATCTGAATGCGGATGCACTCAGCAGAGTACCGCAGGCACAGAAGGTATCAGTAGTGAAAACAAGGGCCAAGGCACGGTCAGATAAGGAGAAGGCCGAGAGAATTCAAGGAGATAAAGTGGATGGACAAGTAATGTTAGCAATGCTAGTGACGCTGTGAGGATATCCAGGCTGTGTTAAAGGGTTTCCATGATTCACCTCTAGGTGGACACCAGGGATTCTGGAAAACCCATGACAGAATTAGGCGAGTATACGGATGGAAAGGTATGCTCAAAGACATAAAAAAATATGTAAGAAGTTGCCCAAAGTGCCAGGCCAACAAAAGTTCAAGGCTAACAAAGATGCCCATGGTGTTAACTGACACACCAAAACAACCATTTGATAAAGTTCATATGGATATTGTAGGTATTTTACCTGAGAATGTTTCGGGCAATAAATACATATTGACGTTCCAATACAATTTCTCAAAGTATATGGCGTGCGTGGCTATACCCGATGCTGAAGCAAGTACGGTGGCCAAAGCATTATTTGATGAAATTATAGCACGATACAACATACCTAAGGTTTTGATAACCGACAATGGTTCTAATTTTGTATCGAAGCTGTTCTCGGAAACATGTAAAATGCTGGGAGTTAAGAAGTTGCATATAACACCATATCATCCACAGGCGAATGGCTCACTGGAGCGTAGTCATCGACCTCTGGCCGAGTACTTGCGCAGTTTTGCCAAAGAAGACGGCTCGAATTGGGATCAATGGTTGACCACTGCAATGCATGTACACAACAATACTGTGCATGTATCAATGAAGCAAACTCCGTTTAGAACACTCTACGGGTTTGATTTCAACATGCCAGCGAATTTGAAGCGCAAATGTGCGCCTGTATACAATGCTGATGACCCCAATAAAGTACAAAAATATCAGTTGCAGCGAGCGCACGAATTGGTTAGCGAAAACCAGGAATGTGCTAAGCGAGTGGCCAGGGAAGCTTATAACAAGGTACTGAACCCAGTAGTTTTTCATGTGGGTGATCAAGTACTAATGAAGAATCAGGCTAGTAGAAACAAATTCTCACCTGTGTGGATAGGTCCGTATGTAGTAGCAGAAATCCGAAGCCCAGTTACAACAGTCGTAACGATTAAGGGAAAAAATAAAAAGCTACATAATAATTTATTGAAATTATTCCACATTAGACCACACAACTAAAGACATGTGTTAGCAGTGTTTTACAAGTGTAAACACAAGAATAACAACGTAAACATGTACGTGTGTGTATCAAATAACACACACAGCTCCGATTTTCAAAGTCAAGGCCAGTAGAAGTGTGCCACTTAAAATCGAGCGATTAAAGTTGACGTAATAAAAGTGCTTATTATGCACTGTGGCCGAACGAAGCATAGTAGAGGAAAAATATTTTTTTTTAATAATGATAAATATTGCACGTAATTAAAAAATAAAATGAAATAATAAGACAGTCGTGGGTAAGTAATATAAAACAAAACTTCGAATATGTACATTAGGGTGACAATTAAATGTATGGGCAAGTTTTTTTTTTACTTTTCTTTGGTCTCATACTTTTTTTGGGTTGAGTTTTATAAAAAAATAATCCCTGTAAAATTTCAGGGCCCTAGGTGGAGGTTTAGGGGTCGCGTCGGCCCCCCAAAGTTACACAAAATGCGTTTTTTTAAGTAAAATCTCACTTTGATTGTTTGTAACTTCTGTTGTGTTGACTTTGTAAAAAATTGTTGTTGACTTTGTGTTTACATGACTTTGTGTTGTTCATTTATGTGTTTACAACAACTTATTCATACATCATTTTTATCTAATGCCAATATTTACTGAAATAAATTTAAAAATGCTCACAATCACCTTTTAAAAAATTTAACATGAAATAAATTAACAACTTTGGTTAGAGTGCATGTTTTTATTGATTAAGTCTAAAGAACTTGGGTCAATGTTTTTTTATTACAATCTGGAAACCGATTCCGATAATCACTCACAATTTTAATAACAAATTGCTTTTGACGTTCATTTTTTGTGAACAATTCATTGAACTCCTCCATCAATTTGACCCCCCTTTCTGCACTGTCATTTACAGCTTTAAGTTTGTTCATCACTTCAACCACTTTTTTATACGACTGGTCCTGATGCCATTTTGCAGGATTAAGTTTTAAAAAATTAGTATTTATTTGAAATCTTTCAAATAATGCCTTTGTTGCGACCGAGACGAACTGCTCAATTCCGCCATTGAATATTTCAGCTATTTCTCTTACATTTACATTAACTCGTTTTGTGTTCTGCTCTAGTTCACAATCGTTTTCCAAAGCTGCAACCATTTTTTGTTTTGTAGACACTGGTACGTTATTATCAAAAAATGCAAGACCAACCGCCTCGGGACTTAAGTACCACAAATGGTTCTTAAACTTTTTCAGCGCAACGAGCGATATTTCAGCATCAATATTCTTAAAATTTTCCAGTTTGCGCAAAAATACAAAATCTTGGTATGGCGCTTCAACAGCCAAAGGAGCAGAAAACCACGCTTCAACATAGACTTCAACAATAAAAATACAAATTCGACGAAGTCCATTTATTTCGAGTGTTGACAGCTGGAACTCGTTGCGGAATAAAAATATTTTAAGACAATAAATGGCTTTTGCCATCCATCTGGCATGGTGAACAGCTCCTGGTGAGCGAAACAATAGGCTGTTTGGGTGTGACTTGTTAGGTTTTTCACCCAGAAATAGTAAAGTCAGTTCCAGAAATTCCTTATAGTCTTCCCTGGGTTGTTTTACCTTTAAGACAGTATTTACAGCATTAATAATTCGCGCAGCTGATTCGTTCACGTAATTCTTCACAAGGGGATCTAGAAGGCCATACTCAAAGTTGCTTTTATTAATTTTAGCCCAAGCATTTTTAAATTTCTCAAATAATTTAACGTTGGGACTTCCGTAGTAGCTTATTTTTTCGTCGAAAACGCATTTAAGAATTATCTCGTATATATGATGCCGGGTTTAAAATTGAAGTACAAATTATATTTGCTTTATTTACAACAACAAGAGAGATTTTAACTGAAGCCGAATGCTTGAGAAACGACTTGACAGCGAGATGAAAGCTAGATAACAACTGAACTAATATCGAAAATCAAAAGGCAATTATGCTCAAGTAGCTTGTTATGTTAACGTTAAGATCAAAGAGAATGAAAAAAAAGAGTAAGAAAAGAATGTAAAGGTTAAATAGTAAATGTATAAGAGAACTATGGTTTGTTTAAGAGCAATGATAATGAAAAGAGATTAATGAAGGCTTAGATCACAACAAGGTTATTTAAATTTATTTCATTATTTAAATTTATTGGCATTAGATAAAAATGATGTATGAATAAGTTGTTGTAAACACATAAATGAACAACACAAAGTCATGTAAACACAAAGTCAACAACAATTTTTTACAAAGTCAACACAACAGAAGTTACAAACAATCAAAGTGAGATTTTACTTAAAAAAACGCATTTTGTGTAACTTTGGGGGGCCGACGCGACCCCTAAACCTCCACCTAGGGCCCTGAAATTTTACAGGGATTATTTTTTTATAAAACTCAACCCAAAAAAAGTATGAGACCAAAGAAAATAAGACTTTCGAAATTAACTGTCACCCTAATGTACATACATACATACGGCAGTGTATGCACTGAAATTCGATGCATGAGCGTTAACGCCAGGCAACGGAACTGCTGGTGAAGTAAGTATATATACGAGTATGTATATATGTGTATAAGATAAAGAATGAATGTACGAATGTATATTTAAAGAAGTAAGTATTCTAATTAGGAGGAATGGGTATGTGCGTATGTATATTTTTGCAGATACTCGTACATAGGTTTTTACTGTTTATTGATTAGGAAATTAGCGTATGGAAATTTGAAAAAATGTATAGTTAATTGGGGAAAATAACGTTAGTAATTAATTCTAGGTAATTTAAAGCGCCTTGAATGTATGTATGTAGCCATGTACGATCTAGGAAGAGACGATCGTTAATGGATATATACATATCAGGCTAGAAGTAAATTTAAATAAAAAGTAATTGTATGCGATGAAAGATATAGTCATGCAATGGACAAAGTTTTGACACAAATGGGATTATTTTTTTTAATCTGATTTTGTCGGAGGATCAATAATTTGGTTCGAATCTAGAATGAGTGATAACTCACGTATTGAAAAGAGCATGGAAAATTAGTCAAAGCGGAACTAATGCACTATATGGCTGGGATCTGGGATGCGGTAGCAAATCCGAGAATGTAAGGGGAGAAGACGAGTGACGGGGAATTGAATGATATAGCATTCAATTGTAGGTTTAGCAATTTATGAATATAAAAGGTCGGTCGATGATGGATGTTAATGTAAAATAGTGATAATGATAATGTAGCAATAATATAACCATAATAATTATTTAAATATTTAGAGAAATAGAAATATTTATTAGTTAAGTTATTATAGCGATTACTACAGTATATGTGTAGGGCAGCTGTGTTCTTGGTAGCCTATTTGAGAATTCCAGCGAAATGCAGCGAAACCGCGGAAGTGCGGGTGGAACCCTTGGCAGAAACGGACCTGATTTTGGAATCCCTGGATAATGTTTGGTTCTCGAAAGACGAGTGGGTGGTGATATCGGAGTTTCGCGATGCTGATCTGGAGCCAGTACTGAAAAAACTAGAAGACTTGCAAGAGAAAACAACGGAGTTTTGCGAGTTAAGAGCAAATACGGCAGGATCTGACGGAAGTAAGAGAGGGTGTGAGATAACGGAAGCAGAATCGATAATAGCGAGGCTCGGACGAAACGAGCAAGCTATGTCATTTCGGGGTAGCAAACAACGGGCAGCAAGTTGACTCTGATCTTGTGGGTTGTGGTTCAGTGCTTTAATCTAATTATTTGTCAATTAAGTGCTGAACGAGTTCCAAAATCTAACATTTTTGTAAATAGTTCGGGACTCCGCGATACGCACAATACTCCTGAGTATATCAGACGAAAATTACCTCCACAAACGTGCTATTGAACATGATTTCTGCTATAGCATTATTATTGGGCAGAACGCCGAGCTGGATAAATACATAGTATTGCATTTGGCTAAGAACGGGGAGGAGGATAATGACCTGCTATTTGCAACCAACGAGTTGGATCGTAACTCTCAAGGATCTGTAAATCAATTGGATATTGACACACAAGCCCTAACGAGTCAATGAGTCGGCGCATGCAGAATGACACCAGGCTCCCTTGTAGTTATTGCACGAGAGAGGAAATTGCCAATGAACACACATTCAAAGAAAGCAAACGGCTTTTCAGCGAATTGAACAATTTTCTTATACAGGGCAATCATTTCTGCAACTCCGTTGAAGACGTCGCTAATGCTGATTACGTAGTTTTGGTCTACTCTACGTTCACCCAGACAGCCACTTGCGAACCGTATACTCAGACTTTGAACGGCGGCACATTCTCGCCAATGGAGTGTCGTTTTGTCCGGAAACCATTCCGAGTGGTACATTTTTGATCGCACTCCTCGTTGGAAAAGGGAGCGATCGCCGCGATCGTAACGCTGGCAGTGATCGTTTATATTCTGCCAGTTAAGGATACCCACAACGAGAACCACACCAACGGCGCAGCACAACAACCATACCGACGACGGCGGTCGTCAACTGGACCAGCAGGTAGCGGAGGGCGCAATATAATATAAGGTTTTAGGTCTAGAATAGAATTGTGTTATTGTTTAGATGTTTGTATATACGCCAATGAGAAGAGAGTCAATGAAAGACCAAATTATAAAAAGGGGAATATAAAAAAAATAATGATGGATAAAAATAAGAAAAAAAGAAACAAAAACAAAGTAAAGAAAAAAATAAAAGGAAGAAAACTACAAAAGAAAATAAGAGCTAGAGAAAAAGAAATATATGGAAAAGAAAAGAATAAAAGAAAAAAAACCGTTATAGAACCCAAATAAGGCGATTTCATGGGAAAAATAAAACAAATTATATACATGTACTATAGAGTTCAATCGATGCACATATTTGTTTGCAGTGCAAGAAAAATATTGTAGAGATTTTATGGTAGTTAGTTGCACTAACTTCTTTCAGAAAGAGGGGAGGGATGTTGTGAGTTAGAATCAAGCTACCTACGCGTAGTTGACTCACAGCAACGGCTCCTATTAAATTCATTAAGAGAGCACATATTTTTAGGGTGCAAATATTGTAAATAGTAGTATTTAAGCATTAATTATGATGTAAACTTTTAGGGTGTCACAGTTCCGCAGTCAAGCTGACGAGGGGCATTTAGAATGCACCGACGACACTTTTACTTGCAGTAGGTCAGTGGGCTTGAGCAACTGACACCAAATAACAATTGCGTAGCTGGAACACCAGAAAAGTCAAGACGTAGACTGAAATGTTTATCGGTAAATAGTATATAAGAACTAGTATTTTTAAGAATAAAGCTCTCTTGTGTATTGAAGCTGAAAAGTTAAAGTGTTTGAATTCTACGTTAGGGTTATTGATTTTTCAGCGACGCGCCCGAAAACTGCGACAGGGCGTCGCCCGCCAAGCAAGGACACGAAGCCCCCAACACATAAGAATAGATTAAAAAGATGTAAGCAATGATATAATAAAGAAAATTTATTTTTATTCATGTACACACATACTAAAATAAAAAAAGGAAAACAAAATAACAAAAAAATTTTAGTTAAGTATAAAAGCATACAATTTACAAAACTACACTTAAGAAAAATATATATGTACAATTGAATTTATATTTAAATAATTTTAGATAAATATAGATTTTTAAGATAAATATATTTTTATAAAACATGTAATTCTATGTTACGTGTGAAGAATTTTTAATTCATTGGCAGTCGTGCACAAAAATTAAAATTTCTTCATGAAAAAGGGAGGTGTTGTATGTATTGCGTTACTTTAAGATATTTGGTAAGATAGTTGGTTTCAATGAAACTACCAACGAGGTGACCCGTTTACCCAAATCATTCGGCACACATTTCGTTTTCTTTTAACTTTAATGGATGTAATCAAAATAGCCGACAGTTGCAACTTTAAGTAAGAATGCCAAACTCAAATAGTTTAGCACTTGAAATTTTAACCTCATTCAGTTTATGTTCGTTATTCGCTATGCAGTCGTCTTGACCGACATGCATAGCTCATGTGACACCACTTATGCAGTGACCTAACACAATGCATTCCCAGCTGAATCATAAGAAAACATATGTAGTTCTAAAAGTAGGAGTATAAATAGTTAGAGTAAAAATAGTTTAAGTGTTGATGGTAATTTGACCATGACCGGTGCAGACGTTACTCTGCCGGTTCAAATAATCAATAAAGCACAAATTAATAAAAGTATTTTGTTGTCTTATATTTTTTTTTAACTAAAGTGTCTGTTTTTTCATGAATATATATTGGTGGTGGCTTTGGGGAACGAGCTGGTGGTTCATGATTTTCCAAGTTTTTATCAAGAATAGCAAACCTGTTCTGACTTGTTGTACCGTTGTTGCTAAAGCTAGTCATTTGTTGAGCAGAGGCAGATATTTTCGCGGGTTGAATAGTTAATCTCGCATTTTTTGCTCCTTTTTGTCTGGGTTTTTTATGTGGACTTAACTTTCGTTTTACCTGTACGTAGCGATCTATGCCAGTATATATTGTTGCAACATTTTTTATCACATTAGTTTTCACTCCACCTATTATTGTCGGCATAATTAGATCACCACCTATTCTTACACCATGGCTTCTTTCTTTTTCTAACCCTGCGGCCACATAATCAAGTTTTTGACTATAAAGTCGGAATACACTCATACTTTTTACAAACCCATACATATTTTTAGTACTTGATCGTCGACATGATTATCAAGTTATGTTGCAAGCGGCGAATCAATTCGGCTTTCAATTATCTGTCAGTTGTTGTTTCGTGTGGGTACTGAGCAGTGTTGCCACGACCAACAATTTTTTGTAACCAAAATTTTTAAAAAAAGTTACCAAATTAGAAAAAAAATAACCAAAATTTCAAGTTTTTTTTTAAATTTTTTATTTAAATATATTACCATATTTATCATTTGGATAAAATAATTAAGAAAATTTGTACTTCAGAGTTAACAAAAAACAAAACAAAAATCTTATATGTAATTTTATTACAAATAGAGATCAACATATTAGTTACAGGTAAAATTCATCACTGTATTAAGATAAAAAAATCGATAAAGCACAAACGTTCCTTTGGCAGACCACACATAGTGGGAATTTTTTTGGTTTTTGCACAATTCTTTTGATTGCATTATATTATTAATAGTTTTAAAATCAAGTTTATTTCGAAACTTGGTTTTTATTAAATTAAGTTCTGAAAATTTTCTTTCGGCAGCAGCTGAACTATGTCGCAATGTCAGTAAATTTTGAACAAAATAAATTAGTTCTTCAAAACATTTTTCACCCATTCCATTTTTGTATTTGGATACTTTATCCCAAAATTCAACTATATCCATGTCACTATTTAAATCTGATATGTTCGAAAATGTTAATAGTTTCCATTAGGTTAAAATTTTTTCATCATTACCGCCTGTAAAGTTTGGGAATGATGACAATAAAGGCTCCAAGGATATTTCTAAATTATTTAATACTTGATTTGGTGTTATATTGAAAAGATGTTTTAAATCTTTTCTTGAAAAGTCAAAACGTTTTGAAATTTCTTTTAAAAGTTCGATATAAAAAGATTGTATATTTTTTTTAATTTCATATTTCTGTAAGTGTGTATGTAACTTGTCCATTCCTGCATATATAGTTCAGATTTATGGGCAATAAAAATATTTTCCACATTTAAGTAATTCCTTTCATCAAATAAATTTACCATTTCCAAAGAATCTAAATTTTAATGTAACTGCTTTTGGTAAAATTGCTTAAAATTAATTTGAAATTTATTTCCAGTTGGCTATAGACGTATGGAAGACGCACTTTTTCCTATTGAAATTCTTTATTTAAGTTATTAATTATATTAAGAATATATGAGAGAAATAAAAATATACTTTTAAGCCAGCGTCGCCCATCAGTTCTCCCATTTCACAAGCTTTTATACCGTTTACTTCGAAGTCAAACGATATAAAATATAAATGCAAAGCACCCACTGCTCAATTATACGATTAATAACATTTTCTAGTGCCAGCCACCGGGTTACAGAAATACCTAATATTTTATGTGGTTCTACACTGCCATAATCTTGAAACTCTTGAAATTCAAGAATACGTTTCGGACTATGCGAAAAAAAGTTATAAATATTCCTACAAAGAATTTTAATTTGGGCAGGAAGCTTCTTACAAGCATAAGCAGACCATAAATGTAGTGAGTGGCAAGTACATTTAATATAAAATATATCGATATCATTTGTAAATTTAGCTTGCAACCCATTAGCTTCTCCAGCCATTACGTTGGCACCATCAGTTGCTAACCCAATAATATTTTTTAGAGGAATATCACGTTCTTTAAAGAAGTTTTTTATGGTGTCGTAAAGTGATTTGGCATTTGAGTTTACAACCTCTATAAGACTTAAAAACCTGTCATAAATATTTCGGGACAATTTGTCCATGTATCGAACGACTAAAACTAGCGAATTTTTGGTCGATACATCTGTTGGTTCGTCTACGATCAAAGAAAATGTAGTATTTTTCAATTTAGATATATCATTTTTGGATTTGTTCCCCAATGTCTCTGCTATCTGTGTTCCTTTTGCTCTGCCACATTTAATATTCCGTGCAATTTTAGAGTCAGGACAACACTTCACTAATAAGCCTGGTAAATAATCCATTAATATAATTGTGGTAAATTAGAAACATTACAATTGCTAGTTCGGCATGGTATACTTGTTTAAAAAAGATTTTCGTTTTCTGCACTTGCAAAAGAATTTATTTTGATTTGGTTTTTTGTACTGAGCAGTGTTGCCACGACCAACAATTTTTTGTAACCAAAATTTTTAAAAAAAGTTACCAAATTAGAAAAAAAATAACCAAAATTTCAAGTTTTTTTTTAAATTTTTTATTTAAATATATTACCATATTTATCATTTGGATAAAATAATTAAGAAAATTTGTACTTCAGAGTTAACAAAAAACAAAACAAAAATCTTATATGTAATTTTATTACAAATATAGATCAACATATTAGTTACAGGTAAAATTCATCACTGTATTAAGATAAAAAAATCGATAAAGCACAAACGTCCCTTTGGCAGACCACACATAGTGGGAATTTTTTTGGTTTTTGCACAATTCTTTTGATTGCATTATATTATTAATAGTTTTAAAATCAAGTTTATTTCGAAACTTGGTTTTTATTAAATTAAGTTCTGAAAATTTTCTTTCGGCAGCAGCTGAACTATGTCGCAATGTCAGTAAATTTTGAACAAAATAAATTAGTTCTTCAAAACATTTTTCACCCATTCCATTTTTGTATTTGGATACTTTATCCCAAAATTCAACTATATCCATGTCACTATTTAAATCTGATATGTTCGAAAATGTTAATAGTTTCCATTAGGTTAAAATTTTTTCATCATTACCGCCTGTAAAGTTTGGGAATGATGACAATAAAGGCTCCAAGGATATTTCTAAATTATTTAATACTTGATTTGGTGTTATATTGAAAAGATGTTTTAAATCTTTTCTTGAAAAGTCAAAACGTTTTGAAATTTCTTTTAAAAGTTCGATATAAAAAGATTGTATATTTTTTTTAATTTCATATTTCTGTAAGTGTGTATGTAACTTGTCCATTCCTGCATATATAGTTCAGATTTATGGGCAATAAAAATATTTTCCACATTTAAGTAATTCCTTTCATCAAATAAATTTACCATTTCCAAAGAATCTAAATTTTTAATGTAACTGCTTTTGGTAAAATTGCTTAAAATTAATTTGAAATTTATTTCCAGTTGGCTATAGACGTATGGAAGACGCACTTTTTCCTATTGAAATTCTTTATTTAAGTTATTAATTATATTAAGAATATATGAGAGAAATAAAAATATACTTTTAAGCCAGCGTCGCCCATCAGTTCTCCCATTTCACAAGCTTTTATACCGTTTACTTCGAAGTCAAACGATATAAAATATAAATGCAAAGCACCCACTGCTCAATTATACGATTAATAACATTTTCTAGTGCCAGCCACCGGGTTACAGAAATACCTAATATTTTATGTGGTTCTACACTGCCATAATCTTGAAACTCTTGAAATTCAAGAATACGTTTCGGACTATGCGAAAAAAAGTTATAAATATTCCTACAAAGAATTTTAATTTGGGCAGGAAGCTTCTTACAAGCATAAGCAGACCATAAATGTAGTGAGTGGCAAGTACATTTAATATAAAATATATCGATATCATTTGTTATTATTTCATTCATTCATTACAGTCATTACTTTCAGTAGGTCAGTTGCCTTGAGCAACTGACACCAAACAACAATTGCGTAACTGGAACGCCAGAAAAGTCAATACGTAGACTGTAATTGTTCTTTGTAAATAGTATATAAGAACTAGTATTTTAAGAATAAAGCTTCTTCTCGTTTTTATAACCAAACTAATGCGTATAGTTTATTTTGTGGAAAAGTGCTGGGTTATAGGTACACGCGCGCTCAGGACAGGCAGCGAAAGGACGTCCCGAGGACAACAATCAAATACGGTCCCCAAAATTTTGGCGCAGCCGGTCTAAAGGACCTACAGGAGGAATCTCAGGGTAAGGAACCCTGAAGCAGTGACGCATCCTGCATCGAAGGACCCCATGAAAAAAGATGTCATCAGACAAGATAATGGTGAGTAGAGTGTATAGTAGCGTAATTTAAGTAAATACTTCTGCGACCCTGAAGGCGCCGTAGCGCTGGTCAAAGAAGTCGCAACCTATAGGCGCGTTTACGCTGTTGCACGCAGCTTTGTATGGGCAACCATAAACCGTCAGTATGATCGGACGGTCTATGTGTGTCGTCTTAGCTGTGAGGACTTTTTAGGTAGGGGATTTGTCTTTGGTTGTCGATAGGGATCTTTATATTGTTCATTAAATTGTTTTAATTGTTTTCAAATTGATCTGAATATTTTACATTATAAGCTTTATTTAATATTTTGCACGGAAAAGCAAAAACCAAGCATTTTACTCAAATGGGGATGTGTCAGTAGTGCTATAATTATTTTTTATGTTTGGAAATTTAATTTGATGGGGAGAAAAATTTGGAGAAAAATTTCATGAAATCAATCAGATTGTCAAAATGGGTTTATAGAAAGACGGTAACAAAATCGTAAGTCCGTATTTTTGTAAATGATCTGTATTTATCTTCAGTAGTTGTGAAATTAAATAAATATAATTTTTATACTTACGTTATTCAAGTATATTTATTTTCTCCATGGCATTACGCTACATTTTTCTTTCTATGTGGAATACTGTTTGTTTTGTTAAGTAATAAAACTTTAAACTCATTGGTATACTATTACTCGTTTTAGTATATAAAATCGTAAATTTTCGCGTCAAATGACAAGGTTAATGAAAAATAGTATAAGCGGGAGAAGCAGGAAAACGAAATCGGGTTTAGTAAGAAAGTAATTGACGTAAAGTACGAGTTAGGTGTCTACTAGTGTGTGGCAAAGTTCAGTTGTAGTACTTTGTGGTTTATATTGGATATAGTATTGCTACATTGATTATACTTGAAAGTGTACCATGTTAAAACTCAATTTTTCTTTGATTTTCAAGAAAACAAGTTTGGGAAGTGAACCTCGGAACAATGAAGGGCAGCAGAAGGACATAACGTCGTTACTAAAGGACGGAAAGCGTTTTGGCACAAGGAAAAGAGGAGGAGTACAGAAGCTGGAACGGAAGCGATTGGCGTATCTAAGAGAGGTACTAAAGGAGCAAGAAGCGATGAAGGTTCCTATGCCGTGGGAGCAGGCAAATAAATTGTGGCAAGAGGTATGCCAATTGGAGGAGCAGCAATTCAGGACACGTGGGATGCTACAAGAAAAATATCGGTGTTATGGAATTAACTTGTTAGTTTAAGTGTCACCACTTATTAAAACAAGTATTTAATGATTAATAAAGTTTAAATATAAAAAAAGACAACTTTGTAGCATTTATTATTTATGGAATTCTTTTTCGCCGGGAAGTCCGATATATAATAAAAATCAGGTATATCCGCCAAACGAGCCAGAAGCAGTAGCAGTGCACTAAAGTCTCGAGACAGCCTGTACGAGCAAACGGTCGAAGATTAATAAGTTTGAGTCCGTCACTGGTAAAGTACATTTCAGATCCGGGGGGAGTGAATTTGGAAACCACCCAAAAAGAAAACGCTCAAGTTTTACTAGCCATAATTAAAACAAGAATAAGTAAAATGGGTATAGAGGAGATTTCAAAGGCAGTGGCCAGGCTAGTACCTGTGTTTACTGGTGCTGTTTCAGAAGATTTACGGTATATATATATATATATATATATCTGGGTATAAATCGTAGTTTATACCCAGATAATCCAAGAAAAGCTTTGAGAGCTCGAAGATATTCAGGTCTAATGAAGGATGTCATTAACCTGCTTTGGGCAAGTTTTAATGCCTGTCTCACTAAAAATGAACCCCCAAAAATTCAGCAGTTATCATTCTATGATAGTAATAAGAATAGAATCCTTACTCTTCCATTAAAGGCATGGCAGGAAGAAACCATAAATAGGGTTAAGAATTGTGGATTGGAGGTAGTAAACGCAAGGTCGACCAGAGTAGTTACTATGCATGTAAACACGAAACTTAGGACTGTTGTTTTGCACAAGCAGCAGCTAGCGGAGGGCGTATATATGGGAGAGACCATAATGCACGTTGACAAGGGTAAGGTGTACGCTTGAGTACTGAATGCATCAGAAGAGGACTACTATATGGAAAAAGATTTTATGCCTGAGTTCACTAGCTCTGATAATTTTAAAGAACTGAATTACGAGGGCGGATTGATATTGAAGCAACCTAAGTTGAAAAAAATTTTTTTTTTTCAAAAACCATTTATTTCTCAACATAGTCTCCTTTTACTTCGACACACTTAGTAAGACGATATTCCAACTTTTTTATACCATCTGAATAAAACGATTTCGGGAACCCCTCAAAATACGCGTTAGTTTCGGTAATCACTTCTCCGTTTGAGATGAATCTTTTTCCTGTGAGCCATTTTTTCAAGTTTGCAAACAGGAAAAAATCACTAGGAGGTAAATCTGGATCATAAGGTGGATGATTAACCAATTCGAAGTGTATTTCACGTAATTTTAGCATCGTATCTAATGCTGTGTGAACCGGTGCGTTGTCTTGAAGAAAGAGCATTTTTTTCTTCTTTAAATTTGGTCGTTTTTCCTTGATTGCATCAATCAATTGATCCAATAATGCACGATAATACTTTCCTGGGATTGTGGATCCTTTTTCAAGATAATCGATGAGCAATATTCCGTGTGCATTCCAAAATACAGTGGCCATAACTGCCTTCGCCTTCTCCGGAGCACTTCCACCAGCTTCCACCCATTGTTTCGATTGATTTTTGGTTTCAGGTGTGTAGTGGTGGACCCACGTTTCATCAACAGTTATTAATCGGCGCCAAAAATCAATAGGACTACCATTATCATGTCCAAACACCGCTGTGAAGTGGTCTGTCGAACTCGTTTTTGTTCGACACTGAGCAAACGCGGCACCCATCTTGCCGATAGATTTTTCATATGAAAATGTTGCAAAATGTTGAACACACGTTCATATGATATGTTTACCATTTCAACAATCTCACGCAACTTGACTCGGCGATCATTCATAACGATATCGATGATTTTCTTGATATTTTCTTCAGTAACCACCTCTTTTGTCGTTCCTGTTGTTGGTATTGTTCGGCCTCGTTTAAATTCAGCAATCCAATATTTTACCATGTAATCTGACGGAGCAGATTCACCGTATTGTTTATCGAGCTTTTCTTTTGTCTCTTTCGCCGTTTTCCCTTTCAAATAATAGTGTTTAATCACTGCACAAAATTCGCTTTTTTCCACTTTTCAAGAAATACAAAAGTTGCTTACTTCAAACGATTACAACAAATAAACTAATCTCTGAATTTGGGTGAAATTTTAATAGCTGACGTTTGACAGATCGAAATTTCTAAAAAAAAAAAGTGTTTGTGTTTGTGCTGCCATCTAGCGCTAGGTAGCTTCAATATCAATCCGCCCTCGTATAGATCGGTTAATCAGATTAAGCAGGTAGATATAAGAAAATCGATGGGGAGGGTGCTAGAATCACTGAAGTTAGACCCAAGCGTAAGTTTAGAAGAGAAGGCATCAATATAAGCCATTTGTACGTCATTCCATGACATATTTTTGCTGGAAGGAGACCAGCTGATGTATACATCAGAGGTAGAGCATGAAATACGTACTAGAGTGGATCAACCACCAATTAACCAGAAACAATACAGATTGCCACAAGCTCACAAAGATGAGGTAAACAGGCAAGTAGAAGGAAAAGTTTAAAGGATAACATAATTTCACCGGGTATCTCGCCTTGGAACTCACCAATAATTTTGGTACCAAAGAAAGGAGGTGCTCAAGGTCAAAAGAAGTGGAGAATGGTCGTCGATTTTAGGAAATTGATCGACGCCACTATCAAGCAAGTGTTCCCGATTCCACGGATAGAAGAAATTCTGGATCAATTGGGGCATAGTAGATATTTTTCTACACTTCATTTCGCGAGTGGCTACACCCAAGTTCTGGTGGATACCCAAGATAAGTAGAAAACAGCGTTCAGCACCGGTTTAGGGCATTATGAGTTTAACAGAACGCCGTTTGGATTAACAGGAGCACCGGCTATATATATATAGCCGGTGCTATGTATATATATATATATATATATATATATATATATATATATATATATATATATATATATATATATATATATATATATATATATATACGTATATATATATATATATATATATATATATATATATATATATATATATATATATACGAGTATATATATACTCGTATGTGGTGTAAATCAAGAATATTTAATTGTGGCGCAATATCCGGTATCGTCCGTCTCAGCTCAGCGTTAATTATCTACTCAAGTTTTAACTTCTTAGTTCTAAGTACCGAAAAGCAATTAATATCAGTAAAGAACGAAAAGGAAGAAAATAATACCAACAATGTTCTTTAAAATGTCTCGTTTACACTCAATGCTTAATTTTTGATGTTTTCACATATTATATATGCATACCGTAATTCTTTGCTTATTGCTTTCACTGCTTATTGTTATTGTAGCTGATCGAATGTCTTGCGAAGAAGTATGCTCATAGCACATTGTTTCGTAGATATAATCTCCAATACCACTCTTCCCGTCTCCTAATGTATATTCTCGGTACCCGTATTGTTGTGAATTAGAAACAAGCTACCTACGCGTAGTTGGCTCATAGCACCGGCTCCTATTAAATTCATTAAGATAGCACATATTTTTAGGTTACAAATATTGTAAATGAATAGTATTTATGTATTAATTATGATGTAAACTTTTAGGGTGTCACAGTTCCGCAGTCAAGCTGACGAGGGGCATTTAGAATGCACCGACGACACTTTTACTTTCAGTAGGTCAGTTGCCTTGAGCAAACAACAATTGCGTAACTGGAACGCAAGAAAAGTCAATACGTAGACTGTAATTGTTCTTTGTAAATAGTATATAAGAACTAGTATTTTAAGAATAAAGCTTCTTCTCGTTTTTATAACCAAACTAATGCGTATAATTTATTTTGTGGAAAAGTGCTGGGTTATAGGTACACGCGCGCTCAGGACAGGCAGCGAAAGGACGTCCCGAGGACAACAACCAAATACGGTCCCAAAATTTTGGCGCAGCCGGTCTAAAGGACCTACAGGAGGAATCTCAGGGTAAGGAACCCTGAAGCAGTGAAGCATCCTGCATCGAAGGACCCCATGAAAAAAGATGTCATCAGACAAGATAATGGTGAGTAGAGTGTATAGTAGCGTAATTTAAGTAAATACTTCTGCGACCCTGAAGGCGCCGTAGCGCTGGTCAAAGAAGTCGCAACCTATAGGCGCGTTTACGCTGTTGCACGCAGCTTTGTATGGGCAACCATAAACCGTCAGTATGATCGGACGGTCTATGTGTGTCGTCTTAGCTGTGAGGACTTTTTTGGTAGGGGATTTGTCTTTGGTTGTCGATAGGGACCTTTATATTGTTCATTAAATTGTTTTAATTGTTTTCAAATTGATCTGAATATTTGACATTATAAGCTTTATTTAATATTTTGTACGGAAAAGCAAAAACCAAGCATTTTAGTCAAATGGGGATGTGTCAGTAGTGCTATAATTATTTTTTATGTTTGGAAATTTAATTTGATGGGGAGAAAAATTTGGAGAAAAATTTCATGAAATCAATCAGATTGTCAAAATGGGTTTATAGAAAGACGGTAACAAAATCGTAAGTCCGTATTTTTGTAAATGATCTGTATTTATCTTCAGTAGTTGTGAAATTAAATAAATATAATTTTTATACTTACGTTATTCAAGTATATTTATTTTCTCCATGGCATTACGCTACATTTTTCTTTCTATGTGGAATACTGTTTGTTTTGTTAAGTAATAAAACTTTAAACTCATTGGTATACTATTACTCGTTTTAGTATATAAAATCGTAAATTTTCGCGTCAAATGATAAGGTTAATGAAAAATAGTATAAGCGGGAGAAGCAGGAAAACGAAATCGGGTTTAGTAAGAAAGTAATTGACGTAAAGTGCGAGTTAGGTGTCTAGTAGTATGTGGCAAAGTTCAGTTGTAGTACTTTGTGGTTTATATTGGATATAGTATTGCTACATTGATTATACTTGAAAGTGTACCATGTTAAAACTCAATTTTTCTTTGATTTTCAAGAAAACAAGTTTGGGAAGTGAACCTCGGAACAATGAACGGCAGCAGAAGGACATAACGTCGTTACTAAAGGACGGAAAGCGTTTTGGCACAAGGAAAAGAGGAGGAGTACAGAAGCTGGAACGGAAGCGATTGGCGTATCTAAGAGAGGTACTAAAGGAGCAAGAAGCGGTGAAGGTTCCTATGCCGTGGGATTAGGCAAATAAATTGTGGCAAGAGGTATGCCAATTGGAGGAGCAGCATTTCAGGACACGTGGGATGCTACAAGAAAAATATCGGTGTTATGGAATTAACTTGTTAGTTTAAGTGTCACCACTTATTAAAACAAGTATTTAATGATTAATAAAGTTTAAATATAAAAAAAAACAACTTTGTAGCATTTATTATTTATGGAATTTGATTTTGGAATTCACGGTTTCGTAGATACGAATTTGTTCGGTCTATGGAAACGCCAAGAGAGGCTATAAGATTGCTGGAAGCTCAAAAGCTGCAGAGCGAGGCAATCCATAAGAGAATCAGAAATTGTAGGAAGGATAATAAGGCACGAAAGAATAGAGAATATTACCATAAGCGCATAGCGGAACTAGAAGCCTTGTTGAAGGCATTCAATGATAACAACGAGGAGTTGTTAAATTTTAAGGAATGTTGTGGTGACAAGGAGTACTTTGCCAAGGATTATCCGCTATATGTCAACGGTTTAACACGGGACTGGTTGACCAAGTTCAGATTAGATCTGGAGGAGCTAGAAGCACAAGAAGATAGTCCTAGTTCGCAGGAGGACAAGGCTCAAGACAAGTTAAGGTCTTTACAGACGGAGGTAAAGTTATTTACGGAAAAATTGTTTCAACAATTGGAAGCGGCAACGAGCAAAAGTGAAGCCCAGGTACTCTTGAGACTAGCGAGGGACGGTGAAAACTTGTCAACTTAGGAACCAGCAGATCAGGCATTGGCGACTATTCAGAGTCGAACGGAGGAGAAATTGTTTCAAGTATTCAAGGATACAGAAGAGTTGAAGACAAATACGGAATTTCTCGAGAATAAAACTAGAGAACTTTCTAGGCTACTCCGAGAAACAGAGGAAGCTGCAGCGCTGTTGGAAAAGAAATGTGTAGAATTAAAAAGAGGACGGACGACCAATAGGGCCTCACCGAAAAAGGAGAGATCAAAATCAGCATCGGCTGGATTTACACAGACAGTATTGCCATTGCCTCCTGAAGTTCGCTGGCCAGAATATTTAACACCAAAAGGGATAAGCCGCATGGTAAAGCCAAGGTTAGTTTTTAGTGAAGAAAGGCAAGTGGAATTTTTGTTTGGCGCATCTGAATCGGTATCGAGCCTTTTTCGCCGGGAAGTCCGATATATAATAAAAATCAGGTATATCCGCCAAACGAGCCAGAAACAGTAGCAGTGCACCAAAGTCTCGAGACAGCCTGTACGAGCAAACGGTCGAAGATTAATAAGTTTGAGTCCGTCACTGGTAAAGTACATTTCAGATCCGGGGGGAGTGAATTTGGAAACCACCCAAAAAGAAAACGCTCAAGTTTTACTAGCCATAATTAAAACAAGAATAAGTAAAATGGGTATAGAGGAGATTTCAAAGGCAGTGGCCAGGCTAGTACCTGTGTTTACTGGTGCTGTTTCAGAAGATTTACGGTATATATATATATATATATATATATATATATATATATATATATATATATATATATATATATATATATATATATATATATATATATATATATATATATATATCTGGGTATAAATCGTCGTTTATACCCAGATAATCCAAGAAAAGCTTTGAGAGCTCGAAGATATTCAGGTCTAATGAAGGATGTCATTAACCTGCTTTGGGCAAGTTTTAATGCCTGTCTCACTAAAAATGAACCCCCAAAAATTCAGCAGTTATCATTCTATGATAGTAATAAGAATAGAATCCTTACTCTTCCATTAAAGGCATGGCAGGAAGAAACCATAAATAGGGTTAAGAATTGTGGATTGGAGGTAGTAAACGCAAGGTCGACCAGAGTAGTTACTATGCATGTAAACACGAAACTTAGGACTGTTGTTTTGTACAAGCAGCAGCTAGCGGAGGGCGTATATATGGGAGAGACCATAATGCACGTTGACAAGGGTAAGGTGTACGCTTGAGTACTGAATGCATCAGAAGAGGACTACTATATGGAAAAAGATTTTAGGCCTGAGTTCACTAGCTCTGATAATTTTAAAGAACTGAATTACGAGGGCGGATTGATATTGAAGCAACCTAAGTTGAAAAAAAATTTTTTTTTTCAAAAACCATTTATTTCTCAACATAGTCTCCTTTTACTTCGACACACTTAGTAAGACGATATTCCAACTTTTTTATACCATCTGAATAATACGATTTCGGGAACCCCTCAAAATACGCGTTAGTTTCGGTAATCACTTCTCGAAATTCTTCAATTCGAAGTGTATTTCACGTAATTTTAGCATCGTATCTAATGTCTAATGCTGTGTGAACCGGTGCGTTGTCTTGAAGAAAGAGCATTTTTTTCTTCTTTAAATTTGGTCGTTTTTCCTTGATTGCATCAATCAATTGATCCAATAATGCACGATAATACTTTCCTGGGATTGTGGATCCTTTTTCAAGATAATCGATGAGCAATATTCCGTGTGCATCCCAAAATACAGTGGCCATAACATTGTCAGCCGATTTCACTGCCTTCGCCTTCTCCGGAGCACTTCCACCAGCTTCCACCCATTGTTTCGATTGATTTTTGGTTTCAGGTGTGTAGTGGTGGACCCACGTTTCATCAACAGTTATTAATCGGCGCCAAAAATCAATAGGATTACCTTTATCATGTCCAAACACCGCTGTGAAGTGGTCTGTCGAACTCGTTTTTGTTCGAAACTGAGCAAACGCGGCACCCATCTTGCCGATAGATTTTTCATATGAAAATGTTGCAAAATGTTGAACACACGTTCATATGATATGTTTACCATTTCAACAATCTAACGCAACTTGACTCGGCGATCATTCATAACGATATCGATGATTTTCTTGATATTTTCTTCAGTAACCACCTCTTTTGTCGTTCCTGTTGTTGGTATTGTTGCAGTGCTTGTTCGGCCTCGTTTAAATTCAGCAATCCAATATTTTACCATGTAATCTGACGGAGCAGATTCACCGTAATGTTTATCGAGCTTTTCTTTTGTATCTTTCGCCGTTTTCCCTTTCAAATAATAGTGTTTAATCACTGCACAAAATTCGCTCTTTTCCATTTTTCAAGAAATACAAAAGTTGCTTACTTCAAACGATTACAACAAATAAACTAATCGCTGAATTTGGGTGAAATTTTAACAGCTGACGTTTGACAGATCGCAATTTCTAAAAAAAAAAGTTTTTGTGTTTGTGCTGCCATCTAGCGCTAGGTAGCTTCAATATCAATCCGCCCTCGTATAGATCGGTTAATCAGCTTAAGCAGGTAGATATAAGAAAATCGATGGGGAGGGTGCTAGAATCACTGAAGTTAGACCCAAGCGTATGTTTAGAAGAGAAGGCATCAATATAAGCCATTTGTACGTCATTCCATGACATATTTTTGCTGGAAGGAGACCAGCTGATGTATACATCAGAGGTAGAGCATGAAATACGTACTAGAGTGAATCAACCACCAATTAACCAGAAACAATACAGATTGCCACAAGCTCACAAAGATGAGGTAAACAGGCAAGTAGAAGGAAAAGTTTAAAGGATAACATAATTTCACCGGGTATCTCGCCTTGGAACTCACCAATAATTTTTGTACCAAAGAAAGGAGGTGCTCAAGGTCAAAAGAAGTGGAGAATGGTCGTCGATTTTAGGAAATTGAACGACGCCACTATCAAGCAAGTGTTCCCGATTCCAAGGATAGAAGAAATTCTGGATCAATTGGGGCATAGTAGATATTTTTCTACACTTCATTTCGCGAGTGGCTACACCCAAGTTCTGGTGGATACCCAAGATAAGTAGAAAACAGCGTTCAGCACCGGTTTAGGGCATTATGAGTTTAACAGAACGCCGTTTGGATTAACAGGAGCACCGGCTATATATATATATATATATATATATATATATATATATATATATATATATATATATATATATATATATATATATATATATATATATATATATATATATATATATATATATATATATATATATATATATATATATATATATATATATATATATATATATATATATATATATATATATATATATATATATATATATATATATATATATATATATATATATATATATATATATATATATATATATATATATATATATATATATATATATATATATATATATATATATATATATATATATATATATATATATATATATATATATATATATATATATATATATATATTGGTTGTTGTCCTCGGGACGTCCTTTCGCTGCCTGTCCTGAGCGCGCGTGTACCTATAACCCAGCACATTTCCACAAAATAAATTATACGCATTAGTTTGGTTATAAAAACGAGAAGAAGCTTTATTCTTAAAATACTAGTTCTTATATACTATTTACAAAGAACAATTACAGTCTACGTATTGACTTTTCTTGCGTTCCAGTTACGCAATTGTTGTTTGCTCAAGGCAACTGACCTACTGAAAGTAAAAGTGTCGTCGGTGCATTCTAAATGCCCCTCGTCAGCTTGACTGCGGAACTGTGACACCCTAAAAGTTTACATCATAATTAATACATAAATACTATTCATTTACAATATTTGCAACCTAAAAATATGTGCTATCTTAATGAATTTAATAGGAGCCGGTGCTATGAGCCAACTACGCGTAGGTAGCTTGATTCTAATTCACAACAATACGGGTACCGAGAATATACATTAGGAGACGGGAAGAGTGGTATTGGAGATTATATCTACCAAACAATGTGCTATGAGCATAATTCTTCGCAAGACATTCGATCAGCTACAATAACAATAAGCAGTGAAAGCAATAAGCAAAGAATTACGGTATGCATATATAATATGTGAAAACATCAAAAATTAAGCATTGAGTGTAAACGAGACATTTTAAAGAACATTGGTATTATTTTCTTCCTTGGAACATGGTATTATTTTCTTCCTTTTCGTTCTTTACTCATATTAATTGGTTTTCGGTACTTAGGACTAAGAAGTTAAAACTTGAGTAGATAATTAACGCTGAGCTGAGACGGACGATACCGGATATTGCGCCACAATTAAATATTCTTGATTTACACCACATACGAGTATATATATACTCGTATATATATATATATATATATATATATATATATATATATATATATACGTATATATATATATATATATATATATATATATATATATATATATATATATATATATATATATATATATATATATATATATATATATATATATATATATATATATATATATATAGCCGGTGCTCCTGTTAATCCAAACGGCGTTCTGTTAAACTCATAATGCCCTAAACCGGTGCTGAACGCTGTTTTCTACTTATCTTGGGTATCCACCAGAACTTGGGTGTAGCCACTCGCGAAATGAAGTGTAGAAAAATATCTGCTATGCCCCAATTGATCCAGAATTTCTTCTATCCTTGGAATCGGGAACACTTGCTTGATAGTGGCGTCGATCAATTTCCTAAAATCGACGACCATTCTCCACTTCTTTTGACCTTGAGCACCTCCTTTCTTTGGTACCAAAATTATTGGTGAGTTCCAAGGCGAGATACCCGGTGAAATTATGTTATCCTTTAAACTTTTCCTTCTACTTGCCTGTTTACCTCATCTTTGTGAGCTTGTGGCAATCTGTATTGTTTCTGGTTAATTGGTGGTTGATCCACTCTAGTACGTATTTCATGCTCTACCTCTGATGTATACATCAGCTGGTCTCCTTCCAGCAAAAATATGTCATGGAATGACGTACAAATGGCTTATATTGATGCCTTCTCTTCTAAACTTACGCTTGGGTCTAACTTCAGTGATTCTAGCACCCTCCCCATCGATTTTCTTATATCTACCTGCTTAATCTGATTAACCGATCTATGCGAGGGCGGATTGATATTGAAGCTACCTAGCGCTAGATGGCAGCACAAACACAAACACTTTTTTTTTTAGAAATTGCGATCTGTCAAACGTCAGCTGTTAAAATTTCACCCAAATTCAGCTATTAGTTTATTTGTTGTAATCGTTTGAAGTAAGCAACTTTTGTATTTCTTGAAAAATGGAAAAAAGCGAATTTTGTGCAGTGATTAAACACTATTATTTGAAAGGGAAAACGGCGAAAGAGACAAAAGAAAAGCTCGATAAACATTACGGTGAATCTGCTCCGTCAGATTACATGGTAAAATATTGGATTGCTGAATTTAAACGAGGCCGAACAAGCACTGCAACAATACCAACAACAGGAACGACAAAAGAGGTGGTTACTGAAGAAAATATCAAGAAAATCATCGATATCGTTATGAATGATCGCCGAGTCAAGTTGCGTGAGATTGTTGAAATGGTAAACATATCATATGAACGTGTGTTCAACATTTTGCAACATTTTCATATGAAAAATCTATCGGCAAGATGGGTGCCGCGTTTGCTCATTGTCGAACAAAAACGAGTTCGACAGACCACTTCACAGCGGTGTTTGGACATGATAAAGGTAATCCTATTGATTTTTGGCGCCGATTAATAACTGTTGATGAAACGTGGGTCCACCACTACACACCTGAAACCAAAAATCAATCGAAACAATGGGTGGAAGCTGGTGGAAGTGCTCCGGAGAAGGCGAAGGCAGTTATGGCCACTGTATTTTGGGATGCACACGGAATATTGCTCATCGATTATCTTGAAAAAGGATCCACAATCCCAGGAAAGTATTATCGTGCATTATTGGATCAATTGATTGATGCAATCAAGGAAAAACGACCAAATTTAAAGAAGAAAAAAATGCTCTTTCTTCAAGACAACGCACCGGTTCACACAGCATTAGATACGATGCTAAAATTACGTGAAATACACTTCGAATTGGTTAATCATCCACCTTATGATCCAGATTTACCTCCTAGTGATTTTTTCCTGTTTCCAAACTTGAAAAAATGGCTCGCAGTAAAAAGATTCATCTCAAACTAACGCGTATTTTGAGGGGTTCCCGAAATGGTATTATTCAGATGGTATAAAAAAGTTGGAATATCGTCTTACTAAGTGTGTCGAAGTAAAAGGAGACTATGTTGAGAAATAAATGGTTTTTGAAAAAAAAATTTTTTTTTCAACTTAGGTTGCTTCAATATCAATCCGCTCTCGTAATTCAGTTCTTTAAAATTATCAGAGCTAGTGAACTCAGGCCTAAAATCTTTTTCCATATAGTAGTCCTCTTCTGATGCATTCAGTACTCAAGCGTACACCTTAACCTTGTCAACGTGCATTATGGTCTCTCCCATATATACGCCCTCCGCTAGCTGCTGCTTGTGCAAAACAACAGTCCTAAGTTTCGTGTTTACATGCATAGTAACTACTCTGGTCGACCTTGCGTTTACTACCTCCAATCCACAATTCTTAACCCTATTTATGGTTTCTTCCTGCCATGCCTTTAATGGAAGAGTAAGGATTCTATTCTTATTACTATCATAGAATGATAACTGCTGAATTTTTGGGGGTTCATTTTTAGTGAGACAGGCATTAAAACTTGCCCAAAGCAGGTTAATGACATCCTTCATTAGACCTGAATATCTTCGAGCTCTCAAAGCTTTTCTTGGATTATCTGGGTATAAACGACGATTTATACCCAGATATATATATATATATATATATATATATATATATATATATATATACCGTAAATCTTCTGAAACAGCACCAGTAAACACAGGTACTAGCCTGGCCACTGCCTTTGAAATCTCCTCTATACCCATTTTACTTATTCTTGTTTTAATTATGGCTAGTAAAACTTGAGCGTTTTCTTTTTGGGTGGTTTCCAAATTCACTCTCCCCGGATATGAAATGTACTTTACCAGTGACGGACTCAAACTTATTAATCTTCGACCGTTTGCTCGTACAGGCTGTCTCGAGACTTTAGTGCACTGCTACTGCTTCTGGCTCGTTTGGCGGATATACCTGATTTTTATTATATATCGGACTTCCCGGCGAAAAAGGCTCGATACCGATTCAGATGCGCCAAACAAAAATTCCACTTGCCTTTCTTCACTAAAAACTAACCTTGGCTTTACCATGCGGCTTATCCCTTTTGGTGTTAAATATTCTGGCCAGCGAACTTCAGGAGGCAATGGCAATACTGTCTGTGTAAATCCAGCCGATGCTGATTTTGATCTCTCCTTTTTCGGTGAGGCCCTATTGGTCGTCCGTCCTCTTTTTAATTCTACACATTTATTTTCCAACAGCGCTGCAGCTTCCTCTGTTTCTCGGAGTAGCCTAGAAAGTTCTCTAGTTTTATTCTCGAGAAATTCCGTATTTGTCTTCAACTCTTCTGTATCCTTGAATACTTGAAACAATTTCTCCTCCGTTCGACTCTGAATAGTCGCCAATGCCTGATCTGCTGGTTCCTAAGTTGACAAATTTTCACCGTCCCTCGCTAGTCTCAAGAGTACCTGGGCTTCACTTTTGCTCGTTGCCGCTTCCAATTGTTGAAACAATTTTTCCGTAAATAGCTTTACCTCCGTTTGTAAAGACCTTAACTTGTCTTGAGCCTTGTCCTCCTGCGAACTAGGACTATTCTTGTGCTTCTAGCTCCTCCAGATCTAATCTGAACTTGGTCAACCAGTCCCGTGTTAAACCGTTGGCATATAGCGGATAATCCTTCGCAAAGTACTCCTTGTCACCACAACACTCCTTAAAATTTAACAACTCCTCGTTGTTATCATTGAATGCCTTCAACAAGGCTTCTAGTTCCGCTATGCGCTTATGGTAATATTCTCTATTCTTTCGTGCCTTATTATCCTTCCTACAATTTCTGATTCTCTTATGGATTGCCTCGCTCTGCAGCTTTTGAGCTTCCAGCAATCTTATAGCTTCTCTTGGCGTTTCCATAGACCGAACAAATTCGTATCTACGAAACCGTGAATTCCAAAATCAAATTCCATAAATAATAAATGCTACAAAGTTGTCTTTTTTTATATTTAAACTTTATTAATCATTAAATACTTGTTTTAATAAGTGGTGACACTTAAACTAACAAGTTAATTCCATAACTCCGATATTTTTCTTGTAGCATCCCACGTGTCCTGAATTGCTGCTCCTCCAATTGGCATACCTCTTGCCACAATTTATTTGCCTGCTCCCACGGCATAGGAACCTTCATCGTTTCTTGCTCCTTTAGTACCTCTCTTAGATACGCCAATCGCTTCCGTTCCAGATTCTGTACTCCTCCTCTTTTCCTTGTGCCAAAACGCTTTCCGTCCTTTAGTAACGACGTTATGTCCTTCTGCTGCCGTTCATTGTTCCGAGGTTCACTTCCCAAACTTGTTTTCTTGAAAATCAAAGAAAAATTGAGTTTTAACATGGTACACTTTCAAGTATAATCAATGTAGCAATACTATATCCAATATAAACCACAAAGTACTACAACTGAACTTTGCCACACACTAGTAGACACCTAACTCGCACTTTACGTCAATTACTTTCTTACTAAACCCGATTTCGTTTTCCTGCTTCTCCCGCTTATACTATTTTTCATTAACCTTGTCATTTGACGCGAAAATTTACGATTTTATATACTAAAACGAGTAATAGTATACCAATGAGTTTAAAGTTTTATTATTTAACAAAACAAACAGTATTCCACATAGAAAGAAAAATGTAGCGTAATGCCATGGAGAAAATAAATATACTTGAATAACGTAAGTATAAAAATTATATTTATTTAATTTCACAACTACTGAAGATAAATACAGATCATTTACAAAAATACGGACTTACGATTTTGTTACCGTCTTTTTATAAACCCATTTTGACAATCTGATTGATTTCATGAAATTTTTCTCCAAATTTTTCTCCCCATCAAATGAAATTTCCAAACATAAAAAATAATTATAGCACTACTGACACATCCCCATTTGAGTAAAATGCTTGGTTTTTGCTTTTCCGTGCAAAATATTAAATAAAGCTTATAATGTAAAATATTCAGATCAATTTGAAAACAATTAAAACAATTTAATGAACAATATAAAGATCCCTATCGACAACCAAAGACAAATCCCCTACCTAAAAAGTCCTCACAGCTAAGACGACACACATAGACCGTCCGATCATACTGACGGTTTATGGTTGCCCATACAAAGCTGCGTGCAACAGCGTAAACGCGCCTATAGGTTGCGACTTCTTTGACCAGCGCTACGGCGCCTTCAGGGTCGCAGAAGTATTTACTTAAGTTACGCTACTATACACTCTACTCACCATTATCTTGTCTGATGACATCTTTTTTCATGGGGTCCTTCGATGCAGGATGCGTCACTGCTTCAGGGTTCCTTACCCTGAGATTCCTCCTGTAGGTCCTTTAGACCGGCTGCGCCAAAATTTTGGGGACCGTATTTGATTGTTGTCCTCGGGACGTCCTTTCGCTGCCTGTCCTGAGCGCGCGTGTACCTATAACCCAGCACTTTTCCACAAAATAAACTATACGCATTAGTTTGGTTATAACAACGAGAAGAAGCTTTATTCTTAAAATACTAGTTCTTATATACTATTTACAAAGAACAATTACAGTCTACGTATTGACTTTTCTGGCGTTCCAGTTACGCAATTGTTGTTTGGTGTCAGTTGCTCAAGGCAACTGACCTACTGAAAGTAAAAGTGTCGTCGGTGCATTCTAAATGCCCCTCGTCAGCTTGACTGCGGAACTGTGACACCCTAAAAGTTTACATCATAATTAATACATAAATACTATTCATTTACAATATTTGCAACCTAAAAATATGTGCTATCTTAATGAATTTAATAGGAGCCGGTGCTATGAGCCAACTACGCGTAGGTAGCTTGATTCTAACTCACAACAATACGGGTACCGAGAATATACATTAGGAGACGGGAAGAGTGGTATTGGAGATTATATCTACCAAACAATGTGCTATGAGCATAATTCTTCGCAAGACATTCGATCAGCTACAATAACAATAAGCAGTGAAAGCAATAAGCAAAGAATTACGGTATGCATATATAATATGTGAAAACATCAAAAATTAAGCATTGAGTGTAAACGAGACATTTTAAAGAACATTGTTGGTATTATTTTCTTCCTTTTCGTTCTTTACTCATATTAATTGGTTTTCGGTACTTAGAACTAAGAAGTTAAAACTTGAGTAGATAATTAACGTTGAGCTGAGACGGACGATACCGGATATTGCGCCACAATTAAATATTCTTGATTTACACCACATACGAGTATATATATATATATATATATATATATATATATATATATATATATATATATATATATATATATATATATATATATATATATATATATATATATATATATATATATATATATATATATATATATATATATATATATATATATATATATATGTATATATATATATATATATATATATATATATATATATATATATATATATATATATATATATATATATATATATATATATATATATATATATATATATATATATATATATATCTATATACGAGGTGTGATCAAAAAATAAACGTTAATTTCATCTTTTCGTGAGTTACGTATGTTTGGGTGATTTTCCAATTTAAGAGCGTAGGTTTCACCATTTTCATTTTCAATCATGAGTATATTCAGGTTACGGTGGATGTTTCTGTTCCTCAAGTACCATGGAGCACCGGTTTTCATTCTCAAATTTTCGATGGGAGGCGTTGGAAATTCCCCCTGTTTGACGGGTACGCGGTGACCCACAATTATATCCCATATGTCCATATACGACACTAGTATAAATTAGTCCCTTATATTCTAAGGCAAGGTTTGAATGCCTATTTAGTAGCATGATCTGACACACTTTGAGTGGATTCCCAGGTACTTTATGTCAGAGAGTTGTGGAATGTTTTGAGCATTGATGCGAATATGGGGGCACGTGCCCATCCTTAAGGTGAATGTTAGGTGTGCACATTTAGTTTCGCTGACCTTTATTCTACATTTGTTAAGCCACTGTTCAATAGACAGTAAGTGGCTCTGAAGCCATTGCGAGGATTCAAGATGGAGCTGTTTTTACCCAGTATGGCGGTATAATCGGCAAATGTGAATATAGCCGTGTGATCGGAAGTTGGCATGTCAGCTGTAAAAAGGAAATACAGCACTGGTCCAAGCACACTGCCTTCAGGGACTCCTGCTAACAAAGTACTCGGAGGTAGAGTCACCTTGGCTTCCCATGAATTGTCAAATAGTTTGTGGAATTTTTTTGGAAGACTTTCTTTTAGTTTATATATGAGCCCTTTGTGCCACACCTTATCAAAGGCTTGCGTAATGTCAAGGAATGCAGCAGAGCAGTATTTCTTTTGTTCGAATTCTGAGCATATAACTCTTACTATGCGATGCACTTGCTCTATCGTTCCATGCTTTTCACGGAAGCCGAACTGGTATTGGGGAATTACATTGTTTTTATTTAAATACTGACAGACCTGCCGATGAACTATTTTTTCGAAGCTTTTAGATAAGGTGGGCGGTAGACTATTGGGTCTATATGAACAAAGCTTTTCCTGGCTTCTGACATAATGGGGGGATTTGGACAGAAGACATTGCTCAGGTGATGTGCGAAGGCTGTGCATTTTCATCATCGCTTGTAGCCCAAGTGCCATTATCTTTACGAAGTGGTGACTTATGTCGTATTGGACCTTTCCAAAATAGTCTGCACCTGATATTTGGTGTTTCTGCTTCAATATGTTTGTGCATCGAGCAAATAGCCAAATATATATATATATATATATACATATATACTCGTATATATATATATATATATATATATATATATATATATATATATATATATATATATATATATATATCTATCTATATATATATATATATATATATATATATATATATATATATATATATATATATATATATATATATATATATACTCGTATATATATATATTTTTTTTTATTTGTTATTTTATTTTTTTTTTCTTATAATAAGTAATAAAAGTAATATATATATATATATATATATATATATACTCGTATATATATATATTTTTTTTTATTTTTTATTTTATTTTTTTTTTCTTATAATAAGTAAAATAAAAAGCAGCGGTTGTTTTTATTGAATTTTTGAAGGCTTACTGGACTACACCCCCGTCGAAGACATTTGCAACAACAATATCATTTAACTGTACCAAAACTAGAGCAGAATTATTTCTTGTCTGTTATAGAAGAAGGCTATCTTCATGTCTCGTATTGGAGTTTTTATTTTATGTGCCGGCTTGCTTCTTTAAATACATATAAAGAATTCAATTTGTCATGAATTTTGGAAATTTCAAATTTTCAGAATAAACAAATATCAGCACAGTTTATTCTTTCGATTTTATATTGCATATTTCAAAAATGTTTTGAGTCTACCCGAAGAAAGAATAATTATGCACAAAAGACCAATTTTACTAAAATTAATGGTAATCTTTTAATATTCATATGTTCATCCGTTGCCTATTCCATTAGAATTTTTATCTAAAATATTTTTAAATTAAGTGTACAGTCAACAAAGTCAACTTATTTAAAAACTGTTTGTTACTTTGTCAGATCCGCTTGAAATACTACATCCATATTCTATTCAAAATTATACCACTCGTACGTGCATGAATATGTAACGCTTGCTTTTATGGTTGGCACTAGACTGCCTTCTTACTTTATTATCTTTTCCGTGCTGCGTACAATTTTAACTTATCCTATGGTGTTGCCAGACTATTAATAAAAGTGGTTAACATCTGATTTGGTGTTGTCAAAAGACTAACAGAAGTAGTTGGTAAATTACATGAGTACTTAAAGTCGGTAATTGATGTAACATTATTATACAATTAGATAAATTATTTAAGGTGAGTCATATATTTACATCGAGTGTTCTTAATGGAACTGGTTAGAGTATGCATGACATGGAACTGCTTACAATTCGGCCGTTCTGACAGTAAGGATCTCCTGATCTGAGACCAAAGTATTTTGAACATTTTTATCACTATTTTCGATTGTGTTCTTCGTTTAGCCAAGGTTTAATGTTAGCTACCGCCCAAATGCCCTTGTAGGGGATTTGTGTTTGCTGCACCCCTTCCACATCTTCTATAAGGTATCTGTCATTTTCTAGTATCTTAGTAACTTTGTTTGGTTCCCTATATTTTGGAATAAGTTTGCTAGAGATACCTGTGCGAGAGTCAAAATTTTTAACCATGACTCCAACTTTATATTTTTTTGGGAGTAAACGGTGAGAGTCTACATATAGCTTATTGTATCGTTGTGAATGACTCTGTTTTATCTCTGCCTGATCTCTAATCTTTTCTTTGTTTGGGTCACCTTGCTCTTGCTCATTTACTACTATATTTTCTCTTAAAGTATCTAAAACTTGACCTCTTTGATTAGTTCCGAAAAGCATAACGCTAGGATGTTCCCCATTGGACGATGCACCGTATTATGCAAATTCGACTGTATCCAATGTTTTATCCCAATATATTTTGTTTTTCTCATCTACTAACTTTGATATCATTGGACCCAAACATCTGTTAACGCGTTCTACTTGTCCGTTTGCTTGCGGAGATGCTGTTGCGATTTTAATATGCCTAATATTATTATCACTTAGGTATTGTTCGAATTCGTTAGACGTGAAACTAGAACCTCTATCAGATATTATGCATCTCGGACGACTATAGTATTTAAAATATTCTTTGAGTGCAACAATAACCTCCTTTGAACTTGTAGTTTTCGTTGGGTACAGTTTCACTAGTTTTGTATAAGCATCGATCACAACTAAAATGTGTTTTTTACTCGTTTGTTGGCTGTTAATTGGACCGTAATGATCTATGTGAACTAGTTCGAATGGTGCGCCCCCCTTCGGAATTGTGTGTAAAAACCCCTCCTATTTGCCGTACTTAGGTGAGAAAGCTATGCACTTAAGACAATTACAAATATGCTCCATTGCTTTATTTTTCATTTTAGGGAACCAATAACTTTTCGAAACTAAGTCTATTACTTTGTCAATGCCTAAATGTCCCATTTCATCGTGATATTTATAAAGCACATGTTTCTCCATAGACTCCGGCACGTAAAATAAAATTTGGTCACCTTTCTTTCTATACACGATGCCATTACGCATTTCATATAGGCTGTGTTCGGAGTGTTGTAGGCATCTTTTAACTTCGTTCAATTTTTCATCTTTACCCTGGCAAATAATTAAGTTTTCCTCGAATGTGTTACTGTCAATTACAAGTACATTAAAGTTTCTACTAAGTGAATCTACATGTTGCATTCTCTTCCCTGATCTGTGTTCTTGTATGTAGTCATAGTTTTGCAGTTGTAGAAACCAACGCGCGATTCTAGGATTGAGCTCTTTTCTATTTAATGTCAGAGTTAAAGAGTTGCAGTCCGTCACTATTTTGAATGTAATACCATGTAGTTACACTCGAAATCTCTTCAACGCGTAGACAATTCCCAAGGGTTCCAATTTAAAACTGTGATACTTTGACTCTGTTGGAGAGGTTCTTTTAGAAAAATAGAAAATTGGATGAAATAGTCCGTCTTTTTTCTTTTGCATAAGAATGGCTCCAAAGCCGAGAGAGCTTGCGTCGCAGTGTAGTTCCGTCTGATCCTTGGGGTCATATATGGCTAAGATAGGCGAGTCCGCTAACTTTTCTTGCAATTTCTCAAACGATTAGAGTTCCTTGGTCCCAAAGTGAAATCTGTTATCTTTTCGGGTCAGGTCGTAAAGTGGTTTGGCAATGATAGAAAAATCCTTTATGAAACGTCGAAAATATGAGCACAACCCAATGAAGCTCTGAACCTCATGAACTTTAGAAGGAACCGGAAAGTTCTTAACCGCCTCTACACCTTTTTCGTCTGCTTTGATTCCGTTGCCTGTAATCGTATATCCCAGATATTTTATGCTACTTTGTAGAAATTCACACTTATCCATTCTGAGTTCAAGTTTGTTGTCTACCAGCCGTTTAAAAATTTCTTTTAAGATAGTAAAATGATCATTTGTTTCTTCAGTTGCCAGTAAGATGTCGTCTAAATAAATTGTAACATGCCCTGACTTTATCATATCAGCAAATATTTTACTTATAAATCTCTGAAAAGTGGACGGCGCATTTCGAAGCCCAAATGGCATTCGCAAAAATTCGTACTGGCCAAGCGGTGTAGTAAAAGAAGTATACTTCACCCTATCTTGTTGCATGTATACGTGGAAGAATCCATTTTTCAAATCGAGCTTTGAAAATATTTTTCTATCTAGCAACCTATCTAACAGGTCATCTATGAGTGGAATTGGATAGTTGTCTTTTGCTGTCACCTTATTAAGTTTTCGAAAATTGACGCACATTCTCGTTTCACCTGTCTTTTTCTTAACTAAAACGATGGGAGAAACGAACTCCGACTCGCTATTCCGTATATAGCCTTTTTCTAGATATTCATCTAATGTTTTCTGCAAAGACAACTTCTCTACGTAAGACAGTCTTCTCGGTGGACAATTAAATGGCTTAGCCTCGTTTAAATTAAGAACCATCTCGCATTTAGTTTGAGGAACCTCAGGTCTTTCAGGTAAAACATAATGATCTCGAAATAAGGTCTCAAATTATTTTCTATTTGCAAAACTTACTGCATCTCCTAGAACAAAAGTATTCTCACCGTGAGATTCATATTCTATCATTAAAACTTGGCTTTCAAAATCATCGACTAAACAAACTGCGTTGACATTTTCTACATTTACCTTTTCGCGTTTCTTTTTTGCTGAAAGTTTCATTACACTGCCGATTGTATGTATTTTACCATCTCCTGCATCATCAACAAGTGTTTTCGGACAATCGTATAAATACTTATTGTCTAAGCCACATACGTTATTATTATTATTATTATTATTATTATTATTAATTCCATGACATTTGACACAATAAAACTATACTTATGCTAACAAAGTTAACTAAAAGACATAATTATAAAATAGTCAAATATCGCTCCTAGTCGGAGCATAAGGCGGTCACAAAAGCTCTCCAACGGTTTCTATCAGCAACCAGGTGTCTTATTTCGTTCCAGGTGGCTCTGTGGTGACTTTCGGCGTGGATAGTGCGTACCCATGTTTGTCGTGGGCGTCCTGCTTACCGACTACCGTATGGGTTCCATTGAAAGGCCATCTTTGCAATGTTGGTGTCTTCTCTACGCATAATGTGCCCTATCCAGCTCCACTTGCGTCTTTTAACTTCTGTGTCAATAGCCTCGCTATTGGCGAGGCGCCACAGATCTTCGTTCATGAACGTTGTCGGCCAGAAAATGCGGCAGATTCTTCGTAGAATATTGTTGCCAAAAGTTTGAAGTTGTCGAGTTATTTGTTCTGAGACCAACCATGTTTCAGACCCATACAACAGAAAAGGTTTTATGCTAGTGTTAAATATTCCAATTTTGTGCGCAGCGATATCACACGAGAACGCCAAATTCGATCTAAATTCCGGAATGCAGACCGTGCTTTATTTATGCATGCTGCCACATCCGATGTTGCACCCCCATATTTTGTTATGTAGCTACCAAGGTAGCAGAAGCTGTCAACGTCCTCAATGTTGATGGTGGAGTTATCATTTGTCAGTACAGTGAGTGGAGATGTATTTGCAGTTTGCAGTCGCAAAAGTTTAGTTTTGGAGAAGTTGATTTTTAGGCCAGCTGCATGAGCGTTTACGGCTAGTTGGCATATTCTTGACGAGGCGCCTGCTAACGTGTGCGTCATGAAACAGATGTCATCAGCGTAGTCCAAATCGCTGAGCTTTTGGTTTAATCTCCACTGCAACCCCTCCTCCGTCTCCGCATTAGTACGCCTAAGGACATCATCCAAGACCACTATAAACAACAGTGGTGACAGAACGCACCCCTGCCTAACGCCTCTGTTTATATTAAAGTTGGCACTATTTTTACCTTTATAACGCACTGTTGGGGATCTCGTGTCCTTGCTTGGCGGGCGACGTCCTGTCGCAGTTCTTCGGGAGCGTGCTGAAAACTTAAGAGCCCTAACGTTGGATTTAAACACTTATTGCTTTACAGTTTCACAATACAAGAAGAGATTTATTCTTACGAAACCTAATGCTTATACACTATTTTTAAAAACCTATCTCAGTCTGTGAACTGACCTTTCTGGTGTTCCAGTTCTGCACCTGTTAATTGGTGTCAGTTGGTCAAGCCAACTTGACCCACTTCAAAAGTGGCGACGGTGCACTATGCTGCCCTCGTCGACTCGACTGCGGAACTGTAACACCCTAAAAGCTTACATAATAACGTTGCACAGATCACATCAACTTGAAATACTTAAACCCTAGAAGTATGCCTTATTATAGCACCGTTTTAGCACATGCTAATTTAACATAGTGTGGCATCTATTAGGAGTCGGTGCTGTGAGTAAACTACACGTAGGTAGTATGGTTCTAACTCACAACATCCCTCCCCTCTTTCTAAAAGAAGTTAGTGCAACTAACTTCTAATGAAAGTTTACATTTATTTCTGCACTTCAAACAGTCAGTGCATTTTCTTAAATCAATACATGTGTATAATGTTTCTTTTTTTTTCAATCCGCCTTATTTTATACTTTGGGTTCTTTCTATTTCCTTTTTTCTTTTCTTTTCTTTATTTTCTTTCTTTTTAGTTTTGAATCAATTTCTTTTTTTTTCGTTTTATCTTTTCTTTTTTTTTTTTTGCTATGACTTTCTTTATAGTTTTTTTTTCTTTGTTTTATTCTGTTCTTTTATCTCTATCTTTTTTTTATATTCCCCTTTTTATATTTGGTCTTTCGTCGACTCTTTTCTCACTGGCGTATGTACAATTTTCAACAACTAGCGATAATACAATTAATCCTATACTTAAGATCTTATATTCTACTATGATATTTATATCTAAAATATTACGTTATACTTCTGCTAACTGCTAATCCGGTTGACGGCTGCCGTTGACGGAGTGAAATCCCTCGATGAACTCTGCATACCCCTCCCTTCTTTCTGGATCAGTACGTACAAAGATGTTATAGGTTGGCGATCTGGTTTGCTATTAAAACTTTGCTTTTTGTGGCCTTCTTCTATCCATTTATGTAGTGTGCCCCACGGCTGTAAGTGGTACTGCCTCTGCTTATAGTATTCAACTTGTAAAAAAAAAACATTTGGAATACATGAGAGATTACAATACCCTTCTTCCTTTGCAGCAATGCGTTTTATGGTGGAAGTGTTTCTCTTGAGCTTCTTCATAATGGTATTTGACATCGTTTGGCTTTGATGTGGAGACAATCGGTATTTCTCTGAGACACACATTTAATGACGTAATTTGTGTACTCTGATCGGTAACCAGTCTCTGTGTCCTCTTGTATTAAATCATATTTCCTATGTAAATCATATTCCATATGTTCATACTCTAGATTGGACATACACTTTAATGAAGTAATTAACTTCCGTGAGCCAAATTTCCTCCGCTTATTATATTTGGTGGTGGTTTCAGTCACCCTCCTGAAGCTTTTACCCATCTTCAACTTCTCCAAAATCGATTCTGTTGAGATTGTGATACACTCGGTGGACATTGTACTATAATTGTCCAATTCAAAACATGACTCCGCAAGGAAACTTGTTCTTTTTTCGTTGCTTGTCAATAACTTATCCACAACGCATTCAAATGCTGCGGCCATATGCCGTTTCGAAAAATTAAAATTGCATCCGTCGCCATTCATCCCCAATCTAATATGTTGGCATCTTTGGGGTCACAAACCTTAGATAACTGCCAAAAAACTTTGTTTTTCAAAAACGCATCTTTCCGAATACTACGTTGGTCTTTTAGTCCGCACCGCCTTCCGATATCCGCTGTTCCCGGAACTTCCTGCTTCGCTTCACATCATCAGAGCTATATAGACAACACCTATAATAATTTTCTTATCTTCCTAGTATACATTTTAGTTTGATATTTCTTCTATGTTTAATTTTTGCCGAACATTTCAAAGTCAACTTAATAAATGAATTTAAAAATTATATAACATTTAAATAAATACACTATATGTACTATATATACTATTGGGTATAATTTCCAATTTAGTATGATTTTTGTTTTTTTTTTTTATTACAATTTTATATTTTAAATAATTAATTTTTGTAACTCTAATTATTTTCTAAACTACTTTTGATTCTAATGTGAACTTTGCACAGATTATAATTTTTTAATTTATAACTTTTCTTAAACATAAGCTATTCCAAAAAACAATATTTCTACAACATGCTTTCTTTATAATTGAATGCTATATCATTCAATTTGCCATCCACTCATCTTCTCCCCTCACATTATCGGATTCGCTACCGTATCCTGGAGGAAAAGAGGACTGGACTATGCGTTTTCATAGCCATATAGGGCATCAGTTTTGCTCTGATTAATTTTTCGTGCTCTTTTTCAACACGTGAGTTATCTTCAATGTAGTGTATGAAAAGCATAATGTATATATATATATATATACATAGAAGAATATGTACGTTATGAAGCGCGAACAGCGCGCACGTTTTTGATTACGTTGCATTCTAATGTTCGATGCCCTCGAACGAATGTACGCTGGCATTGACCATGATATTTTCCGCTGACATTGCAAAAGCCCTCTTTATGTATTAAGAACCATATTATATACTAAGTCTTAGCACATAAGAAATTAAAAGTATAAATAGCAATAAGATTTTACCAATAAATCAGATGCGATCTGGAAACCAAACCTTTCGTTTCTCATTAAATATTTGGCTGTACTCCAGTAGTCGCCGATTGAAATAGTGCGCTAGCTCTCGCGCCGCTAAATAATACTTTGAGCCCATCTGTACATAGCGATCATATATTTCGCTTCATACACAAATATTTGGCTGTACTCTCGTAGTCGCCGATTGAAATTGTGCGCTAGCTCTCGCGCCGCTAAATTAATTAATTCAGCCCATCTTTACATGGCGATTCTGCCATCTTTACATGGCGATCCTGCCATCTTTACAAGGTACATGTGTATGTGTATTTACTACACCAACACCATAAGCATTTTTTTACAATAGAAAAAAAAAAGATTTTTAAAATAGATATAAATAACTGAAAATTTATTTATTTTTTATATACGAGTATTATAATATAATAATTTATGCATATAGTCTATCTTAATTAAAGAATTCACTCCTTGTCTATCAACTATTTTATATGGTCCTTTGCAAAGATCCGGTTAGTCTTGACGAAGCAGACGAATTTTCTTTTATAAATTAATAAAGTGAAATGATATGAAAATAAAGATAAAAGTTATTAAAAATGAAAAAGGGGTTGCGTTTTTAACATGTACAATATATATATAACATGTATTTAACATGTACAATATATATATATATATATATATATATATATATATATATATATATATATATATATATATATATATATATATATATATATATATATATATATATATATATATATATATATATATATATATATATATATATATATATATATATATATATATATATATATATATATATATATATATATATATATATATATATATATATATATACGAGGTGTGATCAAAAAATAACCTTTATTTTCATCTTTTCGTGAGTTACGCATGTTCGATGTTCGCATTTTTTTTCTGTTATGTTGGTACACATATCTGTTATATATGTTGGCAATACCAACCATTTTGGATTGTCAGTTTGTTTTTGACAGATAAAAAGGTTAGTCGTATTTTGGTGTGCTCTTCGATTTTGTACTATTCGAAAAAATGGATCAAAGAAACTGTATTCAGTTTTGTGTAAAAAATGAAATTAAATGCGCAAGGACTTTTGAAATGTTGACTGTGGCCTTTGGCGAGTCTACTATGAGCAGAACACAAGTGATTCGCATTCACAGTAATGTGCCGATCTTGATCATCGCGGAAGAAGTACGGCCCAATGACGCCGCCGGCCCATAAACCGCACCAAACCGTAATTTTTTCGGGATGCAGTGATGACTCATGGAGTACGTGTGGATTGCTGTCTAACCAATAACGCATATTTTGCTTATTGACAAAGCCATTCAGCCAGAAATGAGCCTCATCGCTGAAGATGATTTTCCGATGAAAATCCGAATCATTTTCAAGTTGTTACTCAGCCCAATTCACGAACATACGACGCTTATGGTGGTCAAGCGGCTTCAGTTCTTGCGTCAATTTGATCTTGTAAGGATGTAGTCCAAGATCTTTTCGCAAAATTCGCCACAACGACGTCACATAGATGCCCAACACTTGAAAACGACAAGTGAGAGACACATTTGGGCTTTCTTGAACTGAAGCCTCAGCGGCAGCAATATTCTCGACACTACGGGCACTTCTTTGTCTCACTGGCACGGGAACATTTTGTACTGTGCCTGTGGATTCAAGTTTTTCCACTAGTTGATCTCCTAGGACAATTATGACGACCATAAATTGGACGTAGCGCTCTTAAAGTTGAGGCGACTGACTCCGAAATTCGGTAGTAAATTTTAATAATTTCGACTCGTTGTTGGCTCGTATCTCTTTGCATGATGAAATGGCAAACCCTTATGAAGAGAAATGTCAAAAGAGCGGGAAAAATATGGCGTATATATATATATATATATATATATATATATATATATATATATATATATATATATATATATACATATATATATATATATATATATATATATATATATACATATATATATATATATATATATATATATATATAATATATATATATATATATATATATATATATATATATATATATATATATACTCGTATATACGAGGTGTGATCCAAAAATAACCGTTATTTTCATCTTTTTGTGAGTTACGTATGTTCGATGTTCGCATTTTTTTTTTGTTATGTTGGTACACATGTCTGTTATATATGTTGGCAATACCAACCATTTTGGATTGTCAGTTTGTTTTTGACAGATAAAAAGGTTAGTCGTATTTTGGTGTGCTCTTCGATTTTGTTTTTCTTTTACTATTCGAAAAAATGGATCAAAGAAACTGTATTCAGTTTTGTGTAAAAAATGAAATTAAATGCGCAAGGACTTTTGAAATGTTGACTGTGGCCTTTGGCGAGTCTACTATGAGCAGAACACAAGTGATTCGCATTCACAGTAATGTGCCGATCTTGATCATCACGGAAGAAGTACGGCCCAATGACGCCGCCGGCCCATAAACCGCACCAAACCGTAATTTTTTCGGGATGCAATGATGACTCATGGAGTACGTGTGGATTGCTGTCTAACCAATAACGCATATTTTGTTTATTGACAAAGCCATTCAGCCAGAAATGAGCCTCATCGCTGAAGATGATTTTCCGATGAAAATCCGAATCATTTTCAAGTTGTTACTCAGCCCAATTCACGAACATACGACGCTTATGGTGGTCAAGCGGCTTCAGTTCTTGCGTCAATTTGATCTTGTAAGGATGTAGTCCAAGATCTTTTCGCAAAATTCGCCACAACGACGTCACATAGATGCCCAACACTTGAAAACGACAAGTGAGAGACACATTTGGGCTTTCTTGAACTGAAGCCTCAGCGGCAGCAATATTCTCGACACTACGGGCACTTCTTTGTCTCACTGGCACGGGAACATTTTGTACTGTGCCTGTGGATTCAAGTTTTTCCACTAGTTGATCTCCTAGGACAATTATGACGACCATAAATTGGACGTAGCGCTCTTAAAGTTGAGGCGACTGACTCCGAATTTCGGTAGTAAATTTTAATAATTTTGACTCGTTGTTGGCTCGTATCTCTTTGCATGATGAAATGGCAAACCCTTCTGAAGAGAAATGTCAAAAGAGCGGGAAAAATATGGCGTATATATATATATATATAATATAGAAAGAATTATTAATAAAAATATTTTTTAGTATTTTATTAATTAAATAATAGAAAGAAACTTAAATCACATCCATGACGTTCGTTGTTCTCTACTCGAATGCTCATCGTGTAGCACAACGAAGTAGTAAAAAGCATTCAAAAGTGCCAAATGTCTTCCGAAAATTTGCGAACGCTGACAGAAAATTCTGTAATCTGCAAAAATTTTTGTCGTCGTTCGTAAATGTATGTTTTGTCCGTAAGATACTAATCGCTCACATTGGCTGCATTCTTGCTCCCAATCGGTTGCCTATTGGATGATTGAAGCAGCGCACTTTGATTGTGAATGGGCCGCTACACAAATATGTCACTTTAAATTTGAAGAGTTCTGATCGGTTGGGTATGGATGGGCTGCAAGAATGCAGAAATTGGTTTACATACAATTTGAAATCAGTTGTTCGCTTCGGAATTTTGGTTTTGTTATGCTACGTTTGTTCTGTCAAGACTAAACGGGCCTTTAGGCACATCACTCTTCTTTTTAATTTGTAGTGTTTGAAAAGTATAATGTATATATATACACACAAACGCCAACACCATACGCGGCGTAGGCACATGCAATGTGAGCGGAGACCCAACGTAAGTACATCGAACTCTCATATAAGAATATTTACGTTATGAAGCGCGAACAGCGCACGTTTTTGGTTACGTTGCATTCTAATGTTTGATGCCCTCGAACGAATGTACGCTGGCATTGACCGTGATGGTAGGTAGGTAGGTAGGAGTGGCAGCCTTTGTCGCAAAAAGCACACTTAAGCACATAGAATGGCTCGTTGTGGTACCACACTGAGACGACGCGACTCCCCCGTCTAGAATTTTGGGAACCACAGTGAATCCGAAATGAATCTGGCTATGTCCTTGATGTTGATGGAAGATAGTTCGGTTAAGGAAGTAAAGAAAGGTGAGCCTAGGAATTTTAATCTACGCCTGGCCAGAGCTGGGCACTGACATTGACCGTGATACTTTCTGCTGACATTGCAAAAGCCCTCTTTATGTATTAACAACCATATTATATACTAAGTCTTAGCACATAAGAAATTAAAAGTATAAATAGCAATAAGATTTTACCAATAAATCAGATGCGATCTGGAAAGCAAACCTTTCGTTTCTCATTAAATATTTGGCTGTACTCCAGTAGTCGCCCATCTGTACATAGCGATCATATATTTCGCTTCATACACTAATATTTGGCTGTACTCACGTAGTCGCCGATTGAAATTGTGCGCTAGCTCTCGCGCCGCTAAATTAATTAATTGAGCCCATCTTTACATGGCGATCCTGCCATCTTTACAAATTTCTTATCGTAAGGAGACTAACCCTTCTATTTGAAAGTCAATTATGTTCGTCTGTTTGTCATAACTATCTTTTTGGGTAATTTTTGCTTTTTTTTTGAAAGTCAATTATGTTCTTCTCTTTGTCATAACTATCTTTTTGAGTAAATTTTGCTATGATAAACAATTTTGCTAGGCTACAAGTCCCGAAATTGGCCTGTCAGTGGGATGAAAAAGCTGTCACTGATAACCTAAAATCAAAAATTCAGATTTCAACAGAGAGCATTAATTGGTGTGCCCCGAATTTGAATTCAGAATTAGCTATTTTGAAAATGAGATTTAAATAAAATCTATTAAATGTAGAAAAGCAGATGAGATTTTGCGAAAAATGTTTTATAGGTCTGCTCTTCTGCTTCCCACTTACAGCTATGAACTATAACGATTATACATAGAAGTGCAACAACACACTGCCAAAATACCACGACTCCATGCAGATGCAACGTAAATGAAATTATTCAAATGCAATTAACTTACATATAGTAGTACTAATATTAACAAAGTAATTTTTTTCTAAATATATATTCTAAAGTGCATTAATTTCAATATTAGTTTAAAATTTTTTGGAATTTTTACAAATTTTTGTTTGTAATGAAATGAATTCTGTTCCTGAATACATTTAATATTATACACAGCCGAATACGAACATTTGTATAATTATATATCTGAATAACATGTGTGCAGGCGTTAACAAACTCGACTTGGGTGATTGTTTCTTTTTCTACAGCCACTCAAAACGCATGTACACACCAGTACACACTACAACCGGCCCGCTGGTTACTTAAAGCTAATGCCTCGTCTTCGATTGCTATGATTGAAATTAGTTTTCATTCCAATTCCAACAAATAAATAAAAATAACATTCCTGCATTCATATACATACACACATATGCATGCCATAAACATGCATGCAAGCATACAAACATTTGCACATAGTAATAAACACACAGGCACATATAGAAGTAACAAAACGAAAAAAGCAGAATGTGAATCTACATGTTTTGCCATTGCATTGCCGAGCACACTTCGGGGGCTGAGTTAATAATTTCTCCATAGGCAGCCACACAATTTTAACTCATTTCGCTGAGTGAAGATATCTTTATAGTATATTGTCTTTGTTGCCACTCGTTCACACCCACGGTAATTAGCGCCCAGACATCTTTAATCGTTTTACATAAGTGTGTACTGTTAGAAAGTATAATTCGTTAGGACGTTTATGGCAAATAATACATTATATAAAATAAATGTGCAAAGAAATGCACAAATTGCAGAGATCTTTGTAGATAGAGCACAAGAATGCGATAGTGCCTATGGTTAAATAAAGCAGGGGAAAATAGCAGAATTTATAGGTAAGTTCGCTCTATTTATGAACTTAATCTACTTTTAGAAGAAACGGCTTTCAACAACGGCTCTATAGCAGAGCCGCTCACCCCATAAGCACTCGAGCACGAATTGTTATTGTTTCGCACTTAGCTATAGCACCACACATCTAGGGTCTACAACCACGTTATTTGCGCACCGCCACAAGCACCACGTTCATAAGGATAGACAACTTGCTTATGGCGGTGCGAAGTAAACGCACGCGCATTTGGTGTATGCATTTGCAATACCAACGCTTAGAGGAAAATTTAACCGAAGGGAAATAATTACAGCATTTGCTAAAAGTCACCAAGTCCCTATTGTGATAAAACAGCAATTGCTAAAAGACAGCAGTTGCTAATAAATACGTATGATTTCGCTTACAGAATCTTTCTCTTTACGTTTAGCTTTTATAGTAAATTTCTTAACTCCACACTTAAATCTAATGTTTAGAAATGTTCACAAATTTAATTCTACAAATTCTTAATGAAAGGGAGAGTGTTAATTTTATATATGTGCATACGTTACATATTTCAATTATTGAAATTATTGATTCTCAATGAACTCCTGTGTAAGCATATTTCCTTCACTGCAGCTTATAATATCCATCAGTTCAACGCTCTGATTCACGTCCAGCATGCCAGAATGGAATGTGCAATTTGATATGGGCTACATATTACATTGCATATGAATATGCGATCAGCGCTCTGTGTCACTTAAGCTCTACTGCTTTATGTTTTAGCTTGTTCTAATTTGTTGGGGTTTAAGTTCATGTTTGGGGTTACAGTATGTCAAGAATGAGTTTACACATTGAAGAAAAATTAAATTTTTCAAATTAATTACCAAAAAGGACTACTTTTTATTTCTGTACATAAGTATTTGATGACAAATTTTTCTTAATTACTGTATTTACAAGGAAATCATAAAATGAATTGTGCGAATTTGGAACAAAAAGAAGAAAAAATACAACAAAAATAAATACTCAATTTGGCGAGTGTCAAATAACTGTTTTCACAAATGTTTTTTAAATTCCTTTTTGCACCAATTCGATGATTTGCGGTACATACTCGTGTATATACTGTTATATATTTTTGCTTCTCTTCGATTTTTGTCAATTGTGGCGTAGTATCCTTTCATGGGCCTTTTCAGTTTCGGGAACAAGAAAAAGACACAAGGGGCCAGGTCTGGGAATACGGTGGGTGCGGCATTATTACAGTGTTGTTTTTGGCAAAAAATTCGCGCACAAGTAATGATGTGTGAGCAGGGACATTATCATGATACAAAAGCCAATTTTTGTTCTTCCACAAATCCGGGCGTTTCTGGCGGATTGCTTCTCGCAAATAAGATAATATTCCTTATTGACCGTTCTACCCTGCGGCAAGAATTCATAATGCACCAACGCCCCTGCAACGCCCCTTATCAGCTTGTCGGCGAGAGACGTCCTCTGGAATGTCCTACCGCGGCTTGTCCTGCGCGGGAACCTGTAAACCAACATCACTTTTTTAAATGAGCACTGCACTATTTTGGGTTTAAAATAACAAGAGTATTCTTAAAATACTAGTTCTTATATACTATTTACAGATGAACATTACAGTCTACGTCTTGACTTTTCTGGTGTTCCAGTTATGCAATTGTTATTTGGTGTCAGTTGGTCAAGCCCACTGACCTACTGAAGTAAAAGTATCGTCGGTGCATTCTAAATGCCCCTCGTCAGCTTGACTGCGGATCTGTGACACCCTAAAAGTTTACATCATAATTAATGCTTAAATACTACTATTTTCAATATTTGCACCCTAAAAATATCTGCTCTCTTAATAAATTTAATAGGAGCCGGTGCTGTGAGTCAACTACGCGTAGGTAGCTTGATTCTAACTCACAACATCCCTCCCCTCTTTCTGAAAGAAGTTAGTGCAACTAACTTCCATAAAATCTCTACAATATTTTTCTTGCACTGTTTTTAACTCTATAGTACATATATATAATTTGTTTTATTTTTTCCATGAAATCGCCTTATTTGGGTTCCATCACGGTTTTTTTTTTCTTTTTTATTCTTTTTTTTTCCATATATTTTCTCTAGCTTTTATTTTCTTTTGTAGTTTTCTTTCTTTTATTTTTTTCTTTACTTTGTTTTTGTTTTTTTTTCTATTTTTATCCATCATTATTTTTTTATAATCCCCTTTTTATAATTTGGTCTTTCATTGACTCTTTTCTCATTGGCGTATATATAAACATCTAAACAATAACACAATTCTATTCTATACTTAAACCTTATATTATACTGCGCCCTCTGCTACCTGCTGGTCCAGTTGACGACCGTCGTTGTCACAGTGAAGTCCTTCGATGAACTCTGCATACCCCTCCCTTCTTTCTGGATCGGTACGTGCCAAGATGATGCAAGGTTGTGCGACTAGATGCGTTTCTGACGAAGTCAAAATAAATATTCGATATTCGCTTAGTGAGTGACAATGGATATTTTCTCATTGGAGAAAACGTTACGAAGTTTAGCCGATAAAGCTTGGCTATGTTATGTTTGATCTTTTCGTGGTTAAAACGATTTTATGCGCCAGGAGATTATTCTGCGAAGCTAATTGAACGATGGTAGTTGTGGCTGTTATTGTTATTGTAGCCGTTTCTCGGTGAAATTACGGAGTAACCTCGGGTTTTGGCTAAAATTACCTCTTCTTCTTTCTAGACAATATGTTGTGAGTTAGAATCAAACTACCTACGTGTAGTTTACTCACAGCACCGACTCCTAATAGATGCCACACTATGTTGAATTAGCATGTGCTAAAACGGTGTTATGATAAGGCATACTTCTAGGGTCTAAGTATTTTAAGTTAATGTGATCTATGTAACATTATTATGTAAGCTTTTAGGGTATTATAGTTCCGCAGTCAAGCTGACGAGGGGCATTTAGAATGCACCGACGACACTTTCACTTGCAGTAGGTCAGTGGGCTTGAGCCACTGACACCAAATAACAATTGCGTAACTGGAACACCAGAAAAGTCAAGACGTAGACTGTAATGTTTATTTGTAAATAGTATATAAGAACTAGTATTTTTAAGAATAAAGCTCTCTTGTGATTTTGAGTTAAAAACGTAAAGTGTCTGTGAGTTTTATTTAACAAAAGTGGTGTAGGTTTACAGGTTCCCGCGACAGGACATTCCAGAGGACGTCTCCCGCCGACAAGCAGATAAGGACACCAACATTTTGGCGCAGCCGGTAGGATTGGACATCTTACTGCAATATTGAAAGGACCAGGATGTCATCGGAAAAAATAATGGTGAGTATGTCTATAGTAGGACATCTTAGTATTTAAGAAAATTTTGCCGACGATTCTTCGGTGACCGTGTGGGCGCTTTTGCGCCGGTCATGCAGAAGAAGCAGCATTGGGGCTGATTAGCCGCTGCGGTTAGGTGACAATAGGTCGATCTGAAAAGAAAACTTTCTACTTACGGTCAGGTTGCATAGGGTTGTTTCACTGAAATCAGGTTCATTCTTTTTATAATAACCGTTTATTTCAGCATTCTCGGGGGGCATGAAACATATGAAGTTTTGTTTAAAGGAAACAAAGTTACTCTCTAATCCCTGTTGTGTTGCGAACTCGTGCATACCGGTTGGTTTGGTTCCGCAAGAACGTGCCACGGTATAGAGCTTGCGCATTCATAATAGTGGTTGGTGCTTCTTATGTTCGTTCGCGGGATTAACGTTTGATTTTTCTGTCCGTGTCAAGTACCGGAATAAAGTTAGGTTTACTTTTTGGGGGCATCGCGTGTATTTTGTTTGGCAGCGTGTTTCGTGGCTGCGGTTAGGATAATTCAAATGTCAATTCATTTAGTAAAACTGGGTATTTATTTTCTTTGAATATCAGGAAAAAAATGACCACAGTACCAAAGGCGTAACGGGTGCGGAAGGTTAAAGGATTGAGTTGAGGCCCATTGCAGAGGTGCCGCGCACGCACCCCTATTGGCATAGACGTGGTGGAAAAGCAGCACGGGAGAGAAAGCGGCTGGCTTTTCTAAGAAAGTTTCTGGCAGAACAGGCAAATCTGGAAGTGCCTCTGCCTTGGAGCGAAGCTAACAGACTATGGCAGGAAAGATTCAGACTGGAACAAGCAAACACTGGATTTTATAATTAGCTGTAAGAATTTTTGTAAATAAAATCGAAGTGCTATTTATATTTTTGTTTAGCAAGAACTTGCCTATTTAAGTATGAATTAAGTCAATAAATAAATTGTGAAACAATTTAAATGGTTGTTTTAGATTTTTGGCATTTGAATTAGGGTAAGTGAAAATATTTGGAGAGGTGCCATCTACATATGTTGTCACATCAAAGTTTGTGTAGTTTCGAAACTACAATTTGCGCAGCGAAAATGCACCAATGTTACGCACGGAAAAGCGAAACAGCTTAACAGAGCGATGTTCAGAAATGAATGTGAGTATAGTTCTGCGGTAAAATGTTTCTTTGAATACGAAGATTTTCTGGTAGTACTTTTGTGAAATAAAGTAAATAAGATTGCGAATAAATTAAAATTTGGTATACTAATATGCTTATATTTGGGGTAGTCATGTTGGATTTTCTAATGGAATTTTCAAGTGAGGTTTAAAAATTAGGTACGGTAAAACTTGGTTTTTGGAGTTTGGGTAAAAAGTATAGATTAATTCGGTCTATGGAAGTACCAGCAGAGGCGAAGATATTGCTGGAAGAGCAAAAGAGGCAGAGTGAGGCCATCCAAAGGAGAATCAGAAATTGCAGGAAGGACAGCAAAGCAAGGAAAAGCAGCGCGTACTACCGCAAGCGCATAACGGAGTTGGAAGCCTTGTTGAATGTATTCAATAGCAACAACGAGGAGTTGTTAAAGTTTAAGGACTGTTGTGGTGACAAGGAGTACTTCACCAAGGATTACGCGTTACACGTCAACGGTTTGACACGAGACTGGTTGACTAAATTCAAGTTGGATTTAGAAGAGCTGGAGGCACAGGAGGATAGTCCTAGTTCGCAGGAGGATAGGGCTCGAGACACGCTTAGGTCTCTGCAAACTGAGGTGAAATTGTTCGCAGAGAAATTTTTTGAACAATTGGAAGCGGCAACCAGCAAGAGTGAAGCCCAGGTACTCTGGAGATTAGCGAGAGACGGTGGAAACCTGTCAACTCTGGAAGCAGCAGACCAAGCGTTAGCGACTATTCAGAGTCGGACGGAAGAAAAATTTTTCCAAGTCTTCAAAGATACAGAGGAAATGAAGATAAACACGGAATTCCTTGAAAATAAAACTAGAGTACTCTCTAGGCAACTCCGGGAAACTTAGGAAGCCGCATCGCATCTGGAGAAGGAAAATTTAGCGCTTAAGAGAATCGGGGCAACTACTAAGCCAGCAAGAGTAAGATCGGCTTCAACCTCTCAAATACAAACGCCGACAGTACTAGCTTTGCCACCAGAAGTTCGCTGGCCGGAGTATTTAACTCCGGAAGGGATAGGTCGTGTGGTAAAGCCTAGATTATTATTGAGTGGAGAGAGTGAAGCGGAGTTTTTATTTGACGCATCGGAAATCGGTGTCGTGCCATTTACTCCAGGAAGTCCGATTAATAATAAAAATCGGGGTTATCCGCCAAAGGAGCCAGAATCAGTAACGGTACAGGAAAGTCCCATTACAGGGGACAAGTATTTCGTCTGTACGAACAAACGATCGAAGACTAATTAGTTTGAGTCCGTCTTTGGTCAATTACCTCTCAGATCCGGGAGAAGTGAATCTAGGAACCACCCACAAAGATAGCGATCAAGTTTTACCGGTCATAAGTAAAACAAAAATACGTAAAATAGGTATAGAGGAGATTTCAAAGACCGTGTCCAGGCTAGTACCTGTGTTTACTGGTGCTGCTTCAGCAGATTTAAGGTCAGAACTCAGTAGGTTCATTCAAGGTTGTGAGCTTGCAAAGCGGAGCATAAGCCCTGATGAGTTACAGGATTTCTTCGACTGTATAAAGCAAAGGTTATTTGGAGATGCGTACAACCTTGTGCTGCCAAAACAATTCGCCAGTGTGAATGGCCTTCTGAAGAAAGCCTATCTTAAGGAGAGAACTCTGGAAGACATATCCCAGGAGATTAGAATCGGGAAACAACTGGCAGGGGAAGACATTCGCGCCTTTGCCAGGCGTTTGGAGTCACTTCGGATATTGGCCCAAGAAGTAGTCAAAAATAAGTACGATGGCGTTGGTGATACCGCGTTATTGTACGAAGTTGACAAGTCAGTGTTAACGACTTTCGTAGTGGGGCTCCGCAATTCCGCTCTAAAAATTCATATGCTGAATAGCAAAAAAGGAAATCTGGAGGAATTGGTAGAAGAAGCTATTCGAGCGCAAGTCCTCGTGGAACGGAGTACGGCCGGATTGGGGGAGATACATATGTTTGAAAATAGACAGGACAATTTAACTGCCGCTGTCATGGATAGAGAAGGAAATAATTTCGTCCCAAACGTGTACAGAGGAGCATATAATCCCGGTGTCTCCGACAGCAGAGCCGCGTGTCAGAGAGATCCGCACAGGGAGGTTGTACAGAGGGCTCCCACATGATCGTTCTGCCATAAGCCAGGTCATACATGGGATGAATGTATTACACGCAAGAATACGCCCTATTGTATGGAGTGCCAAACATATGGTCATGAGGCAAGTAGACAGTGCCAAATAGATAATAAATGGGATCAAGATGAAAGACAGCCGGGTACGAGGCGCCCGGATCCACCCTTAAGGGATAGCAGGGGCAGTAGTCCTCGAGTCAATTCACGGGAAGGGAACAACCAAGGAAGAAATCCTTTCAGCACTGGGAATGGTCAGCAGCGGCCAAATTGGAACACTAGAGGAGGACAAAGGTTAGGCAACACCCAACAGGGGGTGAAATGCTTTTCATGTGGTCGGATGGGACATCGAGCTGCGGAGTGCAGGGATAGGCAGTTCCAACAGAGGAACCAGGGAAACTTCCAGCGGCCCAGTCGAGGCCAATAGACTGGAAAGCCAAAAGACAGGGAGCAACAGATAGGCCGAAGGTACGTATGACTGGTAATGTAGGAAGTACAGTCCAGGAAAAGGAGGAGCAAGAGGCTCTCCAATACCACGTACCAAGAATTGTAAGAACAATGGTTCAAGTTACGGAGGAGCAAGAGTCCCTCCGGGAGAAAATTTTTGATTGCGCACTGATTTGGGTACCTGTAGTGGTTCTAGTACTTAGATTAAGTTTCAATAAGATTGGCCTATACTCTCTAGGCCAATAGCGCGTACGTGGTACGAGGATGTATAGCTAAGGTATTAGCGGTAATTTTGAGGGAGTATAGGATTGTAAGGCATGACTGCGGTGCATGGAGGAGAAAATTGGAAGAGTTAGGAAGTAGATACGCGTCCATTTTGGAGTCAAAAGGGCGTTGTTTCGTTGTGAGCAGGGTAGGAGATGCTTTCATCGAGATACCCTGCAAGGAGGCAGCTAGTGGAAAGCTAGTGCTTTTGGTAGATTCAGGGGCGGATACTAGCCTCGTAAAATCTAGTGCTTTACGGAAAGGACTAGTTGTTAACCCAAAAAATGTAAGAACGCTTAATGGAGCGTTCGGAGGTTGCATCAGAACACTGGGGTCACTTAAAATAGGGCACAGTAAAGTTAAGGGAATGAGTTTTAGAGTGCACGCAGTTGAATTGGATAGGGAAGGTATCCCGGCCGATGGGATAATTGGCCGCGATAATCTCTGGGGCCGCACCATACTGGATGCGCTAGAAAAACAGTTTTCATTTTATGATGATAATAAGAATAGAATCCTTACTCTCCTATTAAAGTCATGGCAGGAAGGAACCGTGAATAGGGTTAAGAATTGTATAGAGGTAGTGAACGCAAGGTCAACCAGAGTAGTTACTATGCGTGTAAACACGAAACTCAGGACTGTTGTTTTGCACAAGCAGCAGCTAGCGTAGGGTGTATATATGGGAGAGACCGTAACGCACGTTGACAAGGGTAAGGTGTACGCTTGCGTACTCAACGCATCAGAAAAGCACTACCTGATGAATGAGGATTTTAGACCTAAGTTCACTAGTTACGATAATTTTAAGGAACCGAATTATGGGACGGTTAATCGGATTAAGCAGGTAGATATAAGGAAAAGAATGGAGGGAGTGCTAGAATCATTGAGGTTAGACACAAGCGTAAATTTAGAAGAAAAGGCATCAATAGAGGCCATTTGTACGTCATTCCATGACATATTTTTGCTGGAAGGAGACTAGTTGACGTATACACCAGAGGTAGAGCATGAAATACCTACTAGAATGGATCAACCACCAATAAACCAGAAGCAATACAGATTGCCACAAGCTCACAAAGATGAGGTAAATAGGCAAGTGCAGGGAATGTTGAAAGATAACATAATCTCACCGAGTATCTCGCCTTGGAACTCACCAATAATTTTGGTACCAAAGAAGGGAGGTGCTCAGGGTCAGAAGAAGTTGAGAAAGGTCGTCGATTTTAGGAAATTGCACGACGCCACTATCAAGCAGGTGTTCCCGATTCCAAGGATAGAAGAAATTTTGGATCAATTGGGGCATAGTAGATATTTTTCTACACTTCATTTCGAGAGTGGCTACCACCAAGTTCTGGTGGATACCCAAGATAAGCAGAAAACCGGGTTCAGCACCGGTTTAGGGCATTATGAGTTTAATATAATGCCGTTTCGATTAACAGGAGCACCGGCTACCTTCCAACGGCTAATGAACCATGTGCTAACAGGCTTACAAGGGTTAGATTGTTTTGTGTATCTGGATGATATTGTAATTTATGGGAAGAACTTGCAGCAGCATTCACAACGCTTGTGCAAGGTGCTCCAGAAATTACGAGAACACAATTTGAAATTGAACACGGAGAAGTGTCAATTTTTGCGAAAAGAGGTGGTTTATTTAGGCCATCGTTGCTCAGAAGCAGGAGCACTGCCTGACCCGCAGAAGGTGGAATGGAAAAGGAATTTCTAGCCATAGTATGGGCTACAAAGAATTTTAGGGCATATCTGTTAGGACGCCCATTCAAGATATACACTGATCACCAGCCGTTGAGAGGCATAGCCAACTTGAAAGACCAAACGTCTAGGCTTCCCAGGTTCAGACACAAATTGTCTGAGTATGATTTTGAAATCATATACAAACCTGGGAAAAAGAATCTGAATGCGGATGCACTCAGCAGAGTACCTCAGGCACAGAAAGTATCAGTAGTGCAAACGCGGTCCAAAGCACGGTCAGATAAGGAGAAGGCCGAGAGAATGCAAAAGGATAAAGTTGATGGTACAACAGATGTTAGCAAGACGGGTGAAGATGCCCACGAACAAAGAGCCAGCAGTGTGGAATGGCTGGAGGATATAAAGGATATCCAGGCTGTGTTAAAGGGTTTCCACGATTCACGTCTAGGTGGACACCAGGGATTCTGGAAAACCCATGACAGGATTAGGCGAGTATACGGATGGAAAGGTATGCTCAAAGACATAAAAAAATATGTAAGAAGTTGCCCAAAGTGCCAGGCCAACAAAAGTTCAAGGCTAACAAAGATGCCCATGGTGTTAACTGACACACCAAAACAACCATTTGATAAAGTTCATATGGATATTGTAGGTATTTTACCTGAGACTGTTTCGGGCAATAAATACATATTGACGTTCCAAGACGATTTCTCAAACTATATGGCGTGCGTGGCTATACCCGATGCTGAAGCAAGTACGGTGGCCAAAGCGTTCTTTGATGAAATTATAGCACGATACAACATACCTAAGGTTTTGATAACCGACGATGGTTCAAATTTCGTATCAAAACTATTATCAGAAACGTGTAAAATGCTGGGAATCAAGAAGTTGCACATAACACCATATCATCCACAGGCGAATGGCTCATTGGAACGTAGTCATCGACCTCTGGCCGAGTACTTGCGCAGTTTTGCCAAAGAAGACGGCTCGAATTGGGATCAATGGTTAACCACTGCAATGCATGTACACAACAATACTGTGCATGTATCAACGAAGCAAACTCCGTTTAGAACACTCTAACCAGGAATGTGCTAAACGAGTGGCCAGGGAAGCTTATAACAAGGTACTAAACCCAGTAGTTTTTCATGTGGGTGATCAAGTACTAATGAAGAATCAGGCCAGGAGAAACAAATTCTCACCTGTGTGGATAGGTCCGTATGTAGTAGCAGAAATCCGAAGCCCAGTTACAACAGTCGTAACGATTAAGGGAAAAAATAAAAAGCTACATAATAATTTATTGAAATTATTCCACATTAGACCACACAACTAAAGACATGTGTTAGCAGTGTTTTACAAGTGTAAACACAAAAATAACAACGTAAACATGTACGTGTGTGTATTAAATAACACACACAGTTCCGATTTTCAAAGTCAAGGCCAGCAGAAGTGTGCCAATTAAACTCGAGCAAGCAAAGTTGACGTAATAAAAATGCTTATTATGCACTATGGCCGAACGAAGCGCAGCAGGAAAGAATATATATTTTTTATATTAAATGAAGAACGTTGAACTCAATTAAAAAAAAAAGATAAAGTGAAATAAAAAAGTAAGACAATCATGAGTAAGTAATATAAAACTTGTCTTAAAATGTACACATAATTAAGCTGAACATAGAGTATATACACACATATATACGGCTGTTGGGGAAGTGCGATATAATGTATAAGCAGTAACACTGTTGGTGAAGTGAGTATATATGTATATATGTGTATAGTGTACAGAATGGATGTGCTAACGTATATTTGTTCGTAACTCCGCCGTAATGGAATATTAAGAAAGAATAATAAAAGAATACTATATGAGGTAAAAGAAAAATAATAATAATTAGTGTGTGAAGAAAAGAAGGGGTATGGGTTAGGAGCATGGTCATACATGGAGGTTGTAGGAGATGCAATAGAGGAAGGAATCCTTGAGAGGAGTAGCATTAATATCGTGGATACTTACGGTAGGCTGAACAATTTTATAAAGAATAACAAAGGAATTTCTATATATTTTTTTTTTGTAATTTAGCTTTTATTTATATTTTTAATAATATTTCATTACAAGTTTGGGGTTTACAGTTGGAAACCCCGGCACCGTAAACTCATGAATACGATGGAGCAGCACCGACAGGCGCCCTAGCGCCTGCTCAACTTCAGGGTCCTCCGGTCTTACCATCATGGTAAAAGCCAATCGCCAGGCCAGTAGGACCTCCATAGGGTAATCCCACTGAGTGGACACCTCTTGGAGGCAGTTCCGCAGGTCCTTAACCAATTGTGGTTCGGCGTCCCAAGATCTTTCCATTAGTTGTTGTATATCATGCTGCTCCAGGGCCATCGCTGCTTGGTGAATTAGGGGTGACGCCTCTTCCGTTAATGTCCGCAACACCTGGGTGTGGCTAAGAGCGCAGCATCCTAACTTGGCGTTGGCATTCAGCATGTTGATAATTGTTTCTGCTATGGTTTACTGTAAGGAATACGCTACGAAAGCGTGGTTTTATAGCACAACGATCAGAATTTTCTACCGAGATTGTGCCGACACAAGGAAAAGCATTGAGTAATGTGGGTTGTCTGACAAGGCGAATTTACGTAACAAGTGTCGAAACAAGAGAAAAGTGCTGACCATTTCAACCAGCAATACAGTAATCAGGCCATTCGGTAGCAAATGACTGCTGACGATGGTTTTTATCAAAGTTACGCTACTTCCGCTTTTCGGTCGATACAAGCGGATGATACGGTTAGATATGAATATACATATTAACGTATATTGGGAAACAAAGAAAAGTAAGTATATAGAGTTATGCCTTGGAAAATTGGAAATCTGCAGAAATTTACATACTACAGCAGACGACATGTAAATATATTTTTGGGGTTATCACGTAGGAAATTAGCGTATGGAAATTTATAAACAAAAAATGTATAGTTAATTGGGGAAAATAACATTAGTAATTAATTCTAGGTAATTTAAAGCGCCTCGAATGTATGTATATAGCCATAACCGAGCTAATGACAGGATGGAAAATAGAATCGTTAATGGATATATACATATCAGGCTAGAAGTAAATTTAAATAAAAAGTCAATTGTATGCGATGAAAGATATAGTCATGCAATGGACAAAGTTTTGTCATGAACGGGATTATTGTATATAATCTGGTTTTGTCGGAGAAATTAGAATGAGTGATAACTCAAGTATTAAAAAGACCATGGAAAATTAACAAAAAACGGAACTAATGCACTATATGGCAATAATGTAATATAGTCCAGTCCTCTTTTCCTCTGGGATGCGGTGGCGAATCCGAGAATGTAAGGGGAGAAGACGAGTGGACGTAGAATTGAATGATATAGCATTCAATTATAGAATAAGCAATTTACGAAGATAATATTGAATTTTTAGTCGGAAGTATGGTATATTTAGTGTACAATTTTATCATTTTATAGATCGTATTAGTGATGTTGGTTGCGATTACCTTCGGGATACGTGCGAAGGTGCGGTTGGACAAACTACCGGAGACGGATGTATTGATAGAAAAAACAGGAGATGTATGGTTCACCAAAGATTATTGGGTGGCTGTAACTGAGTTTCCACGAACGGAATTGCGGTCTATTGTGGAACAATTCAAGGGAATGCAGGAGACAACCAGGAGGCTATGTGAGAGGCATGCAGCGGCTAGCGGGACCGAGCTAAAACGTAGATGCGACTCTTCAATTTTGGAAATAGAGACTATAATGAGAAGATTCTTGGAAAAGGAGAGGACATTGTCTCTGAAAGGAAGGAAACGCCGGTCGCTGATAGATGTTGGCGCTGAAGTTCTCAAATGGGCAATTGGTACGATGGACCACAAAGATTCAGAGCGCATTTATGGTCACTTACAGGACCTTGAGAAGAAGCAATCAAGGACGTTGTCATTGCTGGGAAAAGAAGTGACTGTGATGAGAGCAGGTTACCAGGGCCTTCACGAAGCAGTAAATAAGACTTTCCAAGAGCTGGAAGAGATGCACTTGGTGTTGGAAGGCATTGGAAAGAGACATGAGGAAGCAGAGGTGAACTTAGCAGAATCTTTCATGTTGGGGAAAGTTGTTTCTGAGGAGATATTGAGGCTCCAGGACCAACAGCAAACGGAGATAGTGGTACTTGATTATTTGATACATGGCAAGCTACACCCATTGTTCCTGACGTCTGATGAATTGCTCAAGGCGGCACCAGGGTCGATGAAAGGAATTTCATGGTACAGCGAGGCACCGGAGCGGTTCAAAGTCAAGAAGAGTCACGGTATAAATTCTCAACGTCAGTCATGGGAACAAACCGTTTAAGGACGAAACTACAGGAGCTGCTGGAAAATCGCAAACGAAATGACTCCGGCCATACGCTCACAACACCGAACACAGTCTCACTCATGCATTTCAAGTTTCTACGGAAAACTCTTACAACAAACAGCAGAGCAATCAACGATTTGGTAAAGGAGGCAGAAGATGTGCACTATCTCACCAATTTCTGTGAGATAGTGCACACCTGGATGAAGGGAGGGGTAGTCAGTATAGCTGGCCTCGTCCTGGTGGTAGTGATGGTGACGACGCTCATTTCGAGGAAATGGTGCAAGATAGTAGCGGCCCTTCAAAGACTCGAATCAACCACACCAACGGCGCAACACAACAACCATACCGACAACGGCAGCCGACAACCGGATCACCAGTTAGCGGAGGTTATAACGTAAGATTTTAGATTTAAATATCATAGCGGAATGGAAGATTTTAACTATGAGAATAAAATATATTGTACGCCAGTAAGAAAAGAGTCGGTGAAAGACCAAATATAAAAAAGGGAAAAATATAAAAGAACAATGTAGAAAAAAAAGAAAAAGAAACTATAAAAAAAAGTCATAGCAAAGAAGAAAAAAAAAGAAGAAAAAAAAATTTGAAATAAAATAACAAAATAAAACAAAAGAGGAAAAAGAAAAGCACACAAAGGTAAAAAAAAACAGAATACAACAATCGAACCCAAATAAGGCGAATTAAAAAAAGAAAATCTATACATATGTACTATAGGATTAAGAAAATGCACAGATTGTTTAAAGTGCAGAAAAGAGAAAAATACTGTAAGATTCATTAGAAGTTAGTTGCACTAACTTCTTTCAGAAAGAGGGGAGGGATGTTGTGAGTTAGAATCAAACTACCTACGTGTAGTTTACTCACAGCACCGACTCCTAATAGATGCCACACTATGTTGAATTAGCATGTGCTAAAACGGTGTTATGATAAGGCATACTTCTAGGGTCTAAGTATTTTAAGTTAATGTGATCTATGTAACATTATTATGTAAGCTTTTAGGGTATTATAGTTCCGCAGTCAAGCTGACGAGGGGCATTTAGAATGCACCGACGACACTTTTACTTGCAGTAGGTCAGTGGGCTTGAGCCACTGACACCAAATAACAATTGCGTAACTGGAACACCAGAAAAGTCAAGACGTAGACTGTAATGTTTATTTGTAAATAGTATATAAGAACTAGTATTTTTAAGAATAAAGCTCTCTTGTGATTTTGAGTTAAAAACGTAAAGTGTCTGTAAGTTTTATTTAACAAAAGTGGTGTAGGTTTACAGGTTCCCGCGACAGGACATTCCAGAGGACGTCTCCCGCCGACAAGCAGATAAGGACACCAACAAACAATACAATATACATACTGACATATGTAATAATGGCAGACACGTTGGATTTTTTTATCCGGACAACGTACAGGTTAGTCTTTTTCATGCCATTTCGTCAGTTAAGCAATAAAACTCAAGTATTATTAGACTTTTACTTGTCAGATAGAGACTATTGTATTCAGCCGATACCATCTCCATTTTTTCATAAGCTTAAATCATAGTCATCTCGCACATGGGAAGTTGAAAGCTCTTTCACTCTTTCATATAAAAATGAATTCTCACTAATTTCGTTTTCATTTTTTTTCAACCAAAAATTATCTCTGGATATCATCGTTGCAAATTTCGTATTATCATTTTGCGGCTTACTGATTACCCTTCTTCCACGTCTTCTCACTTCATCTTATTCAGTCAGATTTTTGTTCGCTGCTCTTGCATTTCATATACTGGTCTCCTGGATGTTGGTTAACATCTTACTCAGTCTTCGACGCTGCAGGAAGTCCCTTCCAGGTTCATGCTGCACCATATTGAACCAACCAGATGTCTTTGTTTGTTCACCAACGCCTGAATATATAAAAACAATACGCTTAACTTATCGGACTTGCCGAGTTTTAATTATTCTTACTGGCTATTACATTTATTTCATTTTTAATATTCTTGCTAACGAAAATTGTAAATTTTATGTGTTATTTAAATTTATATATCGTATATCTAATACGTCTTAATAACCAAACTATAAATAAGTAATAAAAACACTTTTCTTTACAAATATTATTAATTATTTATGATACAATTTTCTTTAAATTGTTAGCGGCATTAAAACTTTAAATCCTTCTCAAATATTTACAACAATTTGCTGCATACATAACAATTATTTTCTAATTAAATTATATGCAGCCCAAAAAAAATTTTATATCAATTCTTGGCAGAACTAGTTGCCCATCTTTCATAAGCGAGTATAAAAAGGATAAATGTATTATTTATTTTTTCTTTTCTTTAGACAATTCATAATTCCTTTCATATAATTTCTCTCTTACATATCTTTTTAAATTTTTCAATTCTGAGCAAATTCTATTGCCCCCTGACATAATCCAGAATATTTAAGATAAACCCGTTTATGTGAAAACATTGCCCATTGAATGACTATATCTTTCATCGCATACAATTGACTTTTTATTTAAATTTACTTCTAGCCTGATATGTATATATCCATTAACGATTCTATTTTCCATCCTGTAAATAGCTCGGTTATGGCTACATACATACATTCGAGGTGCTTTAAATTACCTAGAATTAATTACTAACGTTATTTTCCCCAATTAACTATACATTTATTCAAATTTTCATACGTTAATTTCCTAATCAATAAACAGTAAAAACCTATGTACGAGTATGTTTACATATAACCGTCTGCAGTATCTGCAAAAATATACATGCGCACATACCCATTCCTCTTAACTAGAATACTTACTTCTTTAAATATACATTCGTACATTCATTCTTTATCTTATATACATACTTACTTCACCAGCAGTTCCGTTGCCTGGCGTTAACGCTCATGCGTCGAATTTCAATGCATACACTGCCGTATGTATGTATGTACATATTCGAAGTTTTATATTACTTAACCACGACTGTCTTACTATCTTATTTATTTTATTTTTTAATTACGTGCAATATTTATCATTTAATATTTAAAAAATATATTTTTCCCTACTGTGCCATAGTGCATAATAAGCACATTTTTATTGCGTCAACTTTACTTGCTCGAGTTTAATTGGCACACTTCTGCTGGCCTTGACTTTGAAAATCGGAGCTGTATGTGTTATTTGATACGCACACGTACATGTTTACGTTGTTATTCTTGTATTTACACTTGTAAAACACTGCTAACACATGTCTTTAGTTGTGTGGTCTAATGTGGAATAATTTCAACAAATTATTATGTAGCTTTTTATTTTTTCCCTTAATCGTTACGACTGTTGTAACTGGGCTTCGGATTTCTGCTACTACATACGGACCTATCCACACCGGTGAGAATTTGTTTCTACTAGCCTGATTCTTCATTAGTACTTGATCACCCACATGAAAAACTGCTGGGTTCAGTACCTTGTTATAAGCTTCCCTGGCCACTCGCTTAGCACATTCCTGGTTTTCGCTAACCAATTCGTGCGCTCGCTGCAACTGATATTTTTGTACTTTATTGGGGTCATCAGCATTGTATACAGGCGCACATTTGCGCTTCAAATTCGCTGGCATGTTGAAATCAAACACGTAGAATGTTCTAAACGGAGTTTGCTTCATTGATACATGCACAGTATTGTTGTGTACATGCATTGCAGTGGTTAACCATTGATCCCAATTCGAGCCGTCTTCTTTGGCAAAACTGCGCAAGTACTCGGCCAGAGGTCGATGACTACGTTCCAATGAGCCATTCGCCTGTGGATGATATGGTGTTAAGTGCAACTTCTTGATTCCCAGCATTTTACACGTTTCTGAGAATAGTTTTGATACGAAATTGGAACCATTGTCGGTTATCAAAACCTTGGGTATGTTGTATCGTGCTATAATTTCATCAAAGAATACTGTGGCCACCGTACTTGCTTCAGCATCGGGTATAGCCACGCACGCCATATACTTTGAGAAATCGTCTTGGAACGTCAAGATGTATTTATTGCCCGAAACAGTCTCAGGTAAAATACCTACAATATCCATATGCACTTTATCAAATGGTTGTTTTGGTGTGTCAGTTAACACCATTGGCACCTTTGTTAGCCTTGAACTTTTGTTGGCCTGGCACTTTGGGCAACTTCTTACTTATTTTTTTATGTCTTTGAGCATACCTTTCCATCCGTATACTCGCCTAATTCTGTCATGGGTTTTCCAGAATCCCTGGTGTCCACCTAGGGGTGAATCGTGGAAACCCTTTAACACAGCCTGGATATCCTTTATATCCTTCAGCCATTCCACACTACTGGCTCTTTGTTCATTAGCAGCGTCACCCGCATTGCTAGCATTTCTTGTTGCAGCAATTTTATCCCCTTGAATTCTCTCGGCCTTCTCCTTATCTGACCGTGCCTTGGCCCTCGTTTGCACCACTGATACCTTCTGTTCCTGCGGTACTCTGCTGAGTGCATCCGCATTCAGATTCTTTTTCCCAGGTTTGTATATGGTTTCAAAATCATACTCAGACAATTTGTGTCTGAACCTGGCTAGCCTAGACGTTTGGTCTTTCAAGTTTGCTATGCCTCTCAACGGCTGGTGATCAGTGTATATCTTGAATGGGCGTCCTAACAGATATGCCCTAAAATTCTTTGTAGCCCATACTATGGCTAGAAATTCCTTTTCTATTGTGGAGTATCTCTTTTCCGTGTCGCTAAGCGCTCTGCTTGCGAATGCTATTGGTCGGTCATTACCGACTTCCCCTTGTGACAATACTGCCCCTAATGCTTCATTGCTAGCATCAGTGGTCAACAAAAAAGTTTGCTCAAAGTCGGGGTACGCCAAAATTGGTGGCGAGCTAATTATTTCTTTTAGCCTCTCGAATGCTTGCTGACAGTTCTCTGTCCATTCGAACTTTGCTTCTTTTCGTAGCAACTTATTCACTGGCAACGCTATTCCGGCTAGTCTTTCCACGAACTTTCTATAATAGTTCACTAGTCCTAGGAATGCTTGCACTTCTTTTCTGTTTCTCGGAATCGCTAAATTTTTAACGCATTCCACCTTCTGCGGGTCAGGCAGTGCTCCTGCTTCTGAGCAACGATGGCCTAAACAAACCACCTCTTTTCGTAAAAATTGACACTTCTCCGTGTTCAATTTCAAATTGTGTTCTCGTAATTTCTGGAGCACCTTGCACAAGCGTTGCGAATGCTGCTGCAAGTTCTTCCCATAAATTACAATATCATCCAGATACACAAAACAATCTAACCCTTGCAAGCCTGTTAGCACATGGTTCATTAGCCGTTGGAAGGTAGCCGGTGCTCCTGTTAATCCAAACGGCATTCTATTAAACTCATAATGCCCTAAACCGGTGCTGAACGCGGTTTTCTGCTTATCCTGGGTATCCACCAGAACTTGGTGGTCGCCACTCGCTAAATCAAGCGTAGAAAAATATCTACTATGCCCGAATTGATCCAGAATCTCTTCTATCCTTGGTATCGGGAACACCTGCTTGATAGTGGCGTCGTTCAATTTCCTAAAATCGACGACCATTCTCCACTTCTTCTGACCCTGAGCACCTCCCTTCTTTGGTACCAAAATTATTGGTGAGTTCCAAGGCGAGATACTCGGTGAGATTATGTTATCTTTCAACATTCCCTGCACTTGCCTATTTACCTCATCTTTGTGAGCTTGTGGCAATCTGTATTGCTTCTGGTTTATTGGTGGTTGATCCACTCTAGTAGGTATTTCATGCTCTACCTCTGGTGTATATGTCAACTGGTCTCCTTCCAGCAAAAATATGTCATGGAATGATGCACAAATGGCTTCTATTGATGCCTTCTCCTCTGAGTTTACGCTTGGGTCTAACTTCAGTGATTCTAGCACACTCTCCATTCTTTTTCTTATATCTACTTGCTTAATTTGATTAACCGACCTATAATTCGGTTCTTTAAAATTATCATAACTAGTGAACTTTGGCCTAAACTCCTCATCCATCAGATTTTCCGATGCGTTGAGTACGCAAGCGTACACCTTACCCTTGTCAACGTGCATTATGGTTTCTACCATATATACGCCCTCTGCTAGCTGCTGCTTGTGCAAAACAACAGTCCTAAGTTTCGTATTTACATGCATAGTAACTACTCTGGTTGACCTTGCATTTACTACCTCCATACTATTCTTAACCTTACTCACAGTTCCTTCCTGCCATGACTTTAATGGAAGAGTGAGGATTCTATTCTTATTATTATCATAGAATGATAACTTCTTGTCGAGCGTATCCAGTATGGTGCGTCCCCAAAGATTATCGCGGCCAATTATCCCATCAGCCGGGATACCTTTCCTATCCACTTCCACTGCATGCACTCTAAATCTTATACCCTTAACTCTACTGTGCCCTATTCTGAGCGACCCCAATGTCCTAATGCACCCTCCAAACGCACCGTTTAGCCCATTCCGTAAAACACTAGATTTTACGAGGCTAGTGTCCGCCCCTGAATCTACTAATAGCACTAGCTTTCCACTCGCTGACTCCTCGCAGGGTATCTCGATGAAGGCATCACCTATCCTGCTCATAGCGAAGCAACCTCTTTTTGTTCCCAATATGGACGTGTATCCATTCCCTAACTCTTCGTGATACTGGAGAGCCTCTTGCTCCTCCTTCTCCTGGACTGTAGTTCCTACATTACTAGTCCCACGTACTTCCGGCCTTATTATTACTCTCTTTCTTTTGGCTTTCCAGTCTATTGGCTTCGACTGGGCCGCTGGAAGTTTCCCTGGTTCCTTTGTTGGGATTGTCTATCCCTGCATTCCGCTGGCCGATGTCCCATCTGTCCACATGAGAAGCATCTTAACCCCTGTTTGGTGTTGCTTATCCTTTGTTCACTTCTGGAATCCCAGTTTGGTCGCTGCTGTCCACTCCCAGTTTTTAAAGGATTTCTTCCTTTGTTAATTCCTTCTGTTGAATTAACTCGGGGACTACTGAAGTTACCCCTGCTGTCCCTCAAGGGTGGAACCGGGCGCCCCGTAGCTGGCTGCCTTCTACTTTGATCCCATTTTGTGTCTACTTGGCACTGTCTACTTGCCTCATGACCGTAAGTTTGGCACTCCCAACAGTAGGGCGTGTTTTTGCGTGTAACGCATTCATCCCTTGTGTGCCCTGGCTTATGACAGAATGAGCAAATGGGTTTCCTTGGAGGAAAATCTTGATCTCTTTGTTGCGGAAATTGACCCATCAATCTACCAATTCCACGTCTGTTTTGCTGCTGTACTCTCCCTACCTCTGCAGGAGCATTCGTCCAGCAGATTCCACCTGTTGTCGTTCGCTGTTGTGTTGCTGCTTCAGCTAAAGAGACCGCTTCCACTAGTTCTGTCATGCTCCTCGGCGTGAGAGTAAGAGTATAATTAGCTAAATCCCTATTTATCAGGCCTGCCTTGAACACAGAAATCATAATCCGTTCTATTTGAGCCTTGTATGCTGCAACATTTTCTGGAAACTGCCTGTTGGCTTCCGTCTCAGCAGCGTTCCCTAGAGACTGGCGCCTTCGTCCCCAGGCTCTCAATTCCTCCCCCGGTGTCTGAGTTGATTCCTGAATTTCCCGAAGGAGACAGTCGTATGACTTTTGTTTCAAATATGTTCGATCCAAAAGTGCGTATAACTCCGGCAGGGTGCTTACTGAGATATGCGCTAGTAAATCAAAGGCATCACCTGTGGTTCTTTGCCTAATACACTTTATTAAGTGTTCCCCGTCCGCTTCCGGAACACTCTGTTGTGCTAGCTCACAACCTTCTTTGAAGCGCCGGATCTCAGTTCTCAGATCATACAACTCGACTCCTGAGAACATGGGCACCAGCTTCTCCGCCGCATGAGCAACTTCCAGAATGCCCATTTTATTCCTTTGTGTTTTCTCAATTGCTGGTAAAACCTTAGCTTTATTAATCTCTTTGGGAGTTTCCAAATTCTCTTCTCCTGGATCTGAGAGGTAATTGGCCAGTGACGGACTCAAACTAATTAGTCTTCGATCGTTTGTTCGTGCAGTCGAAATACTGCCCACAGTATCGGGACTTTGCTACACCACTACTGCTTCCGGCTCCTTTGGCGGATATCCCTGCTTTTTATTATTTATCGGGCCTCCCGGAGAAAAAGGCTCGACACCGATTTCAGATGCGCCAAACAAAAATTCCGCTAGCCTTTCTTCATTAAGTACTAATTTTGGCTTTACCATGCGGCTTATCCCTTCTGGTGTTAAATACTCCGGCCAACGTACTTCCGGAGGCAATGTCAATACTGTCTGCGTAAATCCAGCTGATGCTGATTTTGATTTCTCCCTATTCAGTGAGGTCCTATTGGTCACCCGTCCTCTTTTCAATTCCGCACACTCCTTTTCCAGCAGCGTTGCTGCTTCCTCTGTTTCCGTCAATCTCTGAGAAAGTTCCTTTACCTTCTTCTCAAGATACTCTTTTTGTGCTCTCAAATCTTCAGTTTTCTTATGAAAACTGAATAACTTTTCTTCTGTTCTTCTTTGGATTGCCGTAAAGGCTTGATCCGCTACTTCCAATGGTGACACAGCTCCTCCGGCATTCGCCTGCTTCCACAATTCCTGAGCTTCTTCCCTGCTCGTACTCGCTTCGAACTGGTCAACTATTTTCCCAGTAAACAGTTCCACCTCTGACTGCATTGATTTCAATCTGTTCCTTACTTCCTGGTCTGGTGAAACCAAACTCACAGTTTGCTGTCCTAATTCCTCTAATTCAGAACTAAATGTACCTGCCCATTCGTTGACCAGACTATTTATGTAGTCTGCGTAATTTTCCACAAAATATTTTCCATTGCCGTACTCAACTGCGTGAGGCAACAACAGTCCGTGATTATTGTTGAACTCTCTCCCTAGATTTTGCAACTGAGTTATTCGCTTGCGGTAATACACGTTGTCCTTACGTAAACTGCCGTCTTTCTTAAAATTACGGACCAATTTTTCAATCGCTTCTCCAATTTGCTCCTGCATCAGCAGTAATCCTTGCGCTTCCTTCGTCATATCCCAAATGCCAGAACAGATGGCGTATCCCAATTACAAATAAAAATCCAATATTTGTTAAAACTTTCACAATATTTTATTCGATCTTACTTAATGTTTCAAAACAAAGTTATGAAAAAAAAAAACATTCCACCGTAAATTCTATCTTTATATACATATTCTGCTATACTTGTTTTCCATCACAAAGTTCCGCTGTCTACCGGCTTCCATTAAGTCCTTCCATCAATGCAAATTGGTCCTTGGCTCCCTCACAGATACTCCTTGATTTACTCTCACCATTTTTAATCGTCCATAAGAATCCATAGAAAAGGCCATATGTTTGTAAAAACCGAAATTTGATTTACCGGAAAAAGTGTATTGATTCATTCCCGGAAATTTGAATCCATATTTAAAAATAAACCCGTAACGTATGCGCAACGTAATAAAAACATTTATATTCTTCTTAATACCCTAAGCTCATGGTATTTAATTGTGTAAAAAAAAAAAGTGAAAAAATGTGTATCCAAATTGTTAATTGCATTAACAGTTGATGTGCAAACCTCATTGGGAGGTGCTTTGGAGCCAGGTGATTTTAGAGCTATTAGTATTTTACCTTCTCTATTAAAATTTTGTGAATCACTTATGCCTGAGCAAATTTCGGGCAATTTTCATCAAAACAATCTTTTCTCTTCATTGCAGTCTGGTTTAAGATCAGGGCACAGTTGTGCGACTGCTATGCTTAATATTATGGATGATGTTCGGTTAATGTATGACCAAAGTCTTGTTACTTTTCTAATGCTGCTGGATTTCTCTAAAGCTTTTGATAGCGTTAATCACTCTTTGCTCTGTTTAAAATTAAAGCGGTACTATGGGTTTTGTGGCAATGCAGTTGGTCTTATAAATAGTTATTTTACAATGAGAATGCAGCGAGTAAAGATGGGCAATATCTATTCTGATCATAAACATGTGTTTCAGGGTTCAATCCTTGGCCCACTCCTGTTTACTGTATTTACAAATGACATTTTCTCGGTGTGTAAATACGTAAATATACATGCATATGCTGATGACCAACAGATTTATCTTAATCGGCGCATAGAGTTTATTGACTTGAGTCTTAAAATGAATGAAGATCTAAATTCCATATTTGATTGGTCAAAAAGAAATGGACTTTTCCTAAATCCGTTAAAGTCCTATATTTCACCAATCTCAAAGAAGAAAATAGAATTGATATCTATTGGTGGCGCACAGCTGAAGTTCGTTGAAGGATCATGTAGTTTGGGCTTCCATATTAATTCTTCTTTCACTTACACTGATCAAGTAAATAGTATAGTGAAAAAAGTTCTTTTTGTGCTGAGACAGTTACGGATGTCAGCAGAGTTTACATCTGTCGAGACTAGGAGAAAGTTAATAAAGCAGCTAGTTGTACCGAGAATATGCTAATCAGAGTATATAGTAAGTTGGATTCAAACTTCCTACATAAAATACAAGTTGTATTTAATTATGCGACACGATATGTGTTTGAGTATTTAGAACTACTTACGGATCAGAAATTGTATTTTTCTACACAAGCTGATTATCACGAGAGCACCTAATTATCTCTTTGAGATAACTTCAGCAGAGCCAATCAAAAAGAAGTCAGTGCATGATAATATCTAAATTTGCCTATGCTAATTCAACTCGATACTTTTTCATTATTGCCATAAGGATCTGGAATTCGCTGCCTTCTGCTGTGAGAGGCGTGGCAGGGATTAGCGAGTTTAGGTATTTAGTGTTCCAGTACATTTGTTGAGAGCTGACATAGAGCTCTCTTAATTTGACCCTTGTAAATAACCAAATATATCTTTTATTGTTCTTTTCAGTCACTATTCTTTTAATTTCTTATTGCATTCATTTATTATTTATTTATGATTTATTACTTATTTATTTATTTATTTTTTTATTTATCTAATTAATTAGTAGATAAATTAATTTAATATATCTTTTTTAAGAACTGATATATAGTTAAATATTAAAAGACTTTGTCTTATTGTATCACTTTAAACAATAAATTGAAATTAAATTGAAACAACACTATGGTGGCAATTGATATAAACGCAACTCGCGATCAATACTTGCGAATTAGCTCCGACGACAATTTATCATGTGAGCTGATTTATCAAAATGAATACGTATGCTCAAATGTGCCAATCCGCCAATTGTAAACTGAAAACTGTGGCCAATAACATTACGTGGCTACCATTGAAGAAGAAACATCAATGGATTTATGCAATTCCATCACCGTCGCGAGCCACTGCAGTCTGCGGAATAGAAATCGTCCAGTTGGCACTGAAAAGCTCAGGACTACTGACACTTCAGCCAGAGGGCGTGCTAAAACACAATTCAATCTCAATACAAGGGCAATAATCCGTATCCAGTTCGTTAATAGCATCACGCACATGCCTAGGGAAAATTACAGAAGTATCAAATAGTGAACAAATAACCCCACTATTGCATAATATAAGCGCGATCACTTACACAACACAACAACAGAATCTCACAGAATTAAACAATCCTCTGGCCAAAGAAAAACTGATGACACTGCACAAAATTCAACCACCAGACTATTACCACCATGCGGTCAGTTATACCGCACTGTTCCTGTACGTGATATTTTTGATTACTGGGCTCATATGGAGCCTCGCCTTCGCCACCATCCAATAGAGAATCTAATATAGGTTGAGCTGTGCTCAACGCGCGGGTGAAATGATAATTGCATTAACAGTTGATGTGTAAACATTCAAACTTTTCATGCAGAAGATCTTCTTTTGCATACAATTAGGCTTGTATTAAGCAAACCTTGCCAGCTTAACGATGGAATTTGCATTGTTGACAAAAACTCCAATATATACTACATCAGCGAAGGCATTGCACTGGATGAAACATGATATCAAGTGCAATACGCTGAGAAACTCAATTCAAGGCCAGCTTGCAAATTTGTCAATAATGCACATTTCATGGTTATGCTGTCAATTCAATAATACCTAATATGTATAGCCAAATTATATGTAATATATGTATATAGAAAAATGAATAGATACCCACGATTGGCACATCTAAAAGTCAGTTAATCAGTAAGAGTTAACTGTGAGTCTTTTCATTTTAACTTAACATTGATTGATTCTCCTTCTCCGACACCAAGGTTTATGTGCCTGTTGTCAAACCCACCATCAACTCGGTACAAGCACCGCTGTTGACATTAGGTCCTTTTTCAACGATACCAAGGTTTACGTGCCTGGTATCAACTTTATAATCAACTCGGTACAAGAACCGTTGTTGAAATTCAGCTGTTAATTTTAGTTTAACACAAATATATCCCTACCGACAAACAAACACAAAACCCCTACAAAAAAAAAATCCTCACAGCTAGGATGAACATATGTACATAGACCGTCCGATCATACTGACGGTTTATGGTTGCCATTCCAAACTGCGCGCAACAGCGCAAATGCGCCTATAGGTTGCGACTTCTTTGACCAGCGCTACGGCGCCTTCAGGGTCGCAGAAGTATCTACTTATTTTACGCTACTATACACTCTACTCACCATTATTTTTCCCGATGACATCCTTTTTTCCACAGTGTCCTTAGATGAGGTCCTTCGAATTCATTGCAGGATGCCTCTCTGCTTCAGGGTTCCTTGCCCTGGGATTACTTCAATAGGTCCTTTAGACCGGGTGCGCCAAAATGTTGGGGTCCTTATCTGCTTGTCCTCGGGAACGTCCTCTGGAATGTCCTATCGCGGCTTGTCCTGCGCGGGAACCTGTAAACCTACATCACTTTCTTAAATGAGCACTGCACTATTTTGGGTTTAAAACAACAAGAGCTTTATTCTTAAAATACTAGTTCTTATATACTATTTACAGATGAACATTACAGTCTACGTCTTGACTTTTCTGGTGTTCCAGTTATGCAATTGTTATTTGGTGTCAGTTGGTCAAGCCCACTGACCTACTGAAGTAAAAGTGTCGTCGGTGCATTCTAAATGCCCCTCGTCAGCTTGACTGCGGATCTGTGACACCCTAAAAGTTTACATCATAATTAATGCTTAAATACTACTATTTACAATATTTGCACCCTAAAAATATGTGCTCTCTTAATAAATTTAATAGCAGCCGTTGCTGTGAGTCAACTACGCGTAGGTAGCTTGATTCTAACTCACAACATATGGAGGTGGTCCTCAGTTTAAATGAAATGCACGTGTAGAGCGGGTAATGTTGAGGAAACTACACAAAAACTCGCAAATTTCGACCAGGACGCTTGCAACGGAGCTCAAAGAAAAATGTGATGCTGTTGTCTCTAACGAAATAGTACGACAGGCCATAATGTGGAAAAAATACTCATCAAGAGCTGCTCGTAAGAAACCGCTGCTTTCTACAATAAATGTTGAAAAGCGTTTCTCGTTTGCTACGATGCACACTTCTCTGCCTGCTGAGTACTGGGACGATGTCATTTTCTGTGATGAGACCAAAATGATGCTGTACTATAAGGATGGATCCACCAGAATGTGGCGCAAGGCACTAACATCGTTAGAAAATAGAAATATTAATCCGAATGTTGAATTTTTGAAAATTGTCTATTATGATTTGGTTGTGCATCTCAAGCAAAGGAGTTAGAGACTTATCTTTTATTGAGAACATTATGAATGCTCAATAATATTTGATAATTTTGAAGAGCCATTTGATATGCAGTGGAAATAAATTTGAGTTTATTAGGGTCAACAACCCGAATTTCAAATTTTATCAATGCAATGAATGACCCAAAGCATAAGGCGCATATGGTGCGGAAAAGTGATATAACTGCAGTAAAGTGATAGACACACCAGCCCAGAGACCCGACATAAATCCTATCGATAATTTGTGGGTCTATTTGAAGAAAAAAATGGCTCAAAGGCAAGCAAAAAATCGAACTGCACTTAAAACTGCAGTATTAGAAGAGTTGCATAAGATACCGAGCAGTTATGATCTGCAAAAATTGGAAGATTCCATCAAAAAACGGCTACAATGCGTGATAGATACCAAATAGGGCCAATCTAAATATTAAGTACATTTTATAAACAAGTTATAACATAGTAACTTTTATGAAGATTATTTTTGTAACGAATTTATTGACAAGACAACAGTAGTTGCAATTGTGTATGTGGTTATGCCCCCGTAATAATTATTACAAAAATAATCTCCATATACACAGCAACGCTACGTTGAGCACGCGAGCAGCCAAATTGGTGACCCCGACGTGATTTAAGCACGCATTCGCCCTATCCAGAGGGGTACGATATAACCAGTACACGACGCACATGTTGCTCCACTCGCCAACGGCCTCAGGACCGGCGCCGCCGGCACCACCGGAGCAGCCGCCGACTCAAGCAACGTACGCTCCGCACCAGCAGGTACAACCACAGCACGTGCATGCGCACGCACAGCTGGCGATGCCAACGCCATTGCTGATACCGACACACCCGCCGCCACACCGTGCAGGGGAACCTGTGGGACACGCATCCTTTTCGTCGCCGCCCGCGATCGAGGCGGTGAACAGATCGTCGCACGATTCAACGGGTAACTCCGTGCACGCAGAGCTTGCCGCGCTGCGCACGTCAGTGGCACAGCTCGTAGCACTAACGCGGGAGAATCAGGAGCTGCTGCGTAAAATAACGCCCCCACTTCAGAGGGGTCGCGCTGATACCCGCAGCCCCAGCCGGCATCGAGATCGCTCTACAGCGCCTGGCCAATGTTGGTACCACCTGAAATACGGGGCGACAGCACAGCAGTGCAGACCACCGTGTGTTTTTGCCGCCGCCGTGGCCGCCGCCTCGACGCCGTCGGGAAACTAGCGCTGCCGACGCCGACTTGGGCGAACGACGCCGGCCGTCCACCAACCGAAAAACGCCTACACGTAACGGATCGAACAACATCCACTCGCTTTCTCGTGGACTCGGGTTCAGTGGTCTCCTTACTGCCGAGGGGAACGGTCGCCCGCAAACTACAGCGAGCAGCCTCACGCTGTACGCCGCCAACTCGTCCCCGATAGCCACATACGAGCAGCTCACGCTGAAGCTAAACCTTGCCCTGCGGCGGGATTTTACTTGGGCGTTCACTGTGGCCGATGTGCAAACTGCCATTCTCGGGGCGGACTTCCTGGCATACTATGGGCTCCTGGTAGACTTGAGGGGGCGACGCATCGTAGACCCCCTTACCAATATCGCGGCAACGGGCCGCATGAACTCGGCTCGAATCTACGGCATCTCCACAGTGGCTCGCATTGATGCACCTGTGGGACCACATGGCGACCGGTATAGAGAGCTCGTCCAGCGCTTCCTGCAACTCGCTTCACCAGCAGGGGTCATGGCCACTGTACCAGACTTGCCGGTACAACACTTCATCGTCAAGGAGGGCCCTCCCGTTTTCGAGCGCCCCCGTAGACTCGTCGGTGAACGACTCGCTGCTGCCAAAGAAGAGTTCGCCGACCTCCTCGACAAGGGGGTGGTACGCCCATCATCGAGCCCATGGGCCAGTCCGCTACACATGGTACCAAAGCCGAATGGAAGCTGGCGAGCCACTCGCGACTACCGCCGCCTCAGCGCATGTACCTTGCCAGACCGATATCCTCTACCGATCATCGAGGACCTAATCCAGGAGAGCCGGGGAAAAGTCTTCTCTCTAATCGATCTGCAGAAAGCCTTCTACCAAATCCCGGTTGCCAAAGCTAACATAGCGAAAACGGCAGTCACAACACCTTTCGGCGTCTTCGAGTTCGTGGGTATGCCATTAGGCCTGCGTAACTCCGCGCAAACGCTGCAGCGGGTAATTAATCACCTACTGAGGAAACTCCCCTTCGTGAAGGGCTACGTAGACGACCTGCTCATCGCATCCGAGACGCATGACGAGCACCTGCACCATTTGAGCCAATTGTTGGAGACGCTGAAAGCGGCGAATCTACGCATCAACCTGGACAAATGCCAACTCGGTGCTCAGGAGGTTACATTCGCTGGGTATCGGGTCTCGAAAGAGGGGTTTAGGCCCCGCGCCCAAAGATCGAGGCGATCGACGTCTTTCCAAGCCCGACAGACTCTACCCAGCTGAGACGTTTCCTGGGTATGGTTAATTATTACCGCAGGTGTATACCGCACGCCGCGGAACTACAGGCCCCGCTCAACGAACTTCTGAGGAACCTCACGAAGAAGAAGCCGGCGATTAGCTGGACAACGCAAACGGAGCAGGCATTCCAGCAGTGCAAGGCGAGTATCGCAGCAGCCACAGATTCAGCTTTCCTCTCGCCCACCGCGCCAATCGCTCTCTACACCGACGCATGGAGCACCGCCATCGGAGCGGCACTCAACCAAGAGCAAACCGATGGGACCTGGAAGCCTCTGGCGTTCTTCTCTAGGAAGCTCAATCCCCCAGAAACTCGCTACAGCGCCTACGACAGGGAGTTGCTCGCGGTGTATGCCGCAGTCAGACACTTCAGGAGGATCCTGGATGCACCCGTCTTCACAATCCACACGGAACACAAGCCGCTTGCCTTCGCCGCACACCAACGCTCGGACAAGGCAACACCGAGGCAGAGCCGGCACTTGGACTACGTCCTCCAGTTCAACGCACGATTTGTGTACGTTCCCGGCGGAGAAAACGTTGTGGCAGACGCACTTTCGCGAATCTGTACGATCTCGATGCCTTCCATCCTCGACGAAGCCACTATCAGCCTAGAGCAAGCCTCTGACGTAGAGCTGCCTCACCTGCTGGAGAACCCGCGTATCCAACTGAATCGCCTCGCTTTCAACGACAGCGAGATCTCCTGTCTGGTTACCGATGGGGCGACACGGCCCTATTTGCCACCCAACCTGCATCGAGCGGCATTTGGCATCGTTCACGGATCATCCCACCCGAGTGGGCGAGCAACGGCGAAACTTCTGATGGCGAAATACTTCTGGCCAAGCATGCGCAAAGACGCGCTCCGCTGGGCCCGTGAATGCTAACCATGCCAACGCGCGAAGGTCCATCGCCACAATCGCGCCGAGTTGCAAAGCTTCGGGGAGACAGATGACAGGTTCTGCCACGTTCATATTGACCTGATCAAGCTACCGCTGGTGAGAGGACTGTCGCACTGCCTGACCATCATCGACCGCTTTTCCCGATGGCCAGTGGCTGTCCCACTCCCGGATATTCGTTCTTCCACAGTTGGGTCTGCACTTTCGGCACGCCACTCACCATCACCTCCGACCAGGGGGGTCAATTCGAGGGGGAGCTATTCACGGCTCTCGCGAAAATGACGGGTGCTAACCATGTGCACACAACTCCTTACCACCCACAGTCAAACGGCATGGTGGAGAGACTACACAGCACACTAAAAGCGGCCTTGATGTGCAGTCCAGACACACCATGGCCAGACGCCTTGCCAACAGTGCTATTGGGGATGCGGACGGCGTACAAAGAGGACCTCAAAGCAACTCTAGCCGAGATGCTCTTCGCCACCCAACTCCGCCTGCTGGGGGAATTCTTCGGACAACAGAACGACCCTACCACCCAACCGGTTTTCGTCGAGCAGTTGCTGGGTACGCCAACGCAAGCAGGCGCTAGTTCCGCGCGCCATCTATTATCTGTTTATGAAAAACCGGAACTAGCCGGTGTTGGCTGCTGAACAACACACTTCGTGTTTCCGGCCTTTCATTCAACCCTCTTTCTTTTTCTGTGCTGAAGCTGTGGTGATGTGTTATAGAGCGTTTTGTGCAATTAAAGGTTATATTAATTACTGGACTTAACACAATCTCTAGAAATTTGCAGAAACGTATTCCATCATATATTTATGTACGATATAACAAATAAATTCGCAGGAACGTATTTTTATCATATATTATATAAGTAAACGAATTCCTTTGTTTGTCTTTTTATTGAATAACTTGGCTCAACCGAGCGTTTGAGCTTGTAAATCAGAATTAAAGTTAAATAAATTGATTCCATGCCGCATAGCCTGCAGCACTGGCATGCGGGTGTCTGGTTTCACATCCACTTTTGTTGTATCTGCGACAGGTAGTGCCTGGTCAGTATACTTTGTTCTGCGCGTGTTAACTCCTCCCGGCGTTAAGTGGAAGCCGTTCTCGGTTTCCCGTTACTGCACAGATGCCACCATAGCAGAGTAGGGCAATGGCAAGAGTCATACAGCTGTTCAGTATTGGTCTTGATGTTAGTTCAGTTTGTAGATTGCCAATATGTTGAAGATTTTTCAGGCTGAGGTCGAGGAGGAATGGTAGACTTAGATGTTCCCGATGGCTGGTCACATTGATCTGAGACGAGGCGGAGACGGCGGGTTTTTTCTTCAGAACGCTACGATGGTTAATATATAATGTGCCGTTCAAGTAGATGCGGTCGTCGTAGGTAGCCAAATACGTTCCGGTGACCAGCTGACTGATGCCATTGCTATCTTCAACTTTGATAGTTGCTTCGTTGATGATAAGAAGGCCTTCGTCAACCAGAGTTACCGGTTCTAGATATCCAGGGCGAGTGACGCAATGTGCGACGGTTCCAGATACCAGTTGTTGAGCGGAATTTGGAAGTTGCAGTCTCTTGCAGAAGGTGGTGCTTAGAGCGGCGTCACATTCAGAAACGGCGAAGGTTTGCGCACCACAATCGGCCACTGTGCCAATGTTATGGAGAAAATTAAGTCTTCCAAATTATTAAAAAAATTAGAAATTAAAAAGGTTAAATAAGGGGGTTATTTTAGATTGTCCTTATGGACCACCCTCCCTTTAATAAGAACCGTCGTACCCAGATCTGCTTGAATTATTTCTTCTGAGCACAAAGGTAATAGTTTATTTCCTAATCTTTTGTTTGATTTAAGCAACACTTTTTCCCCTACTTGGTATGTCTTATTAACCCTGTCTCTGTTTGTTTTTGCAAGTATTTTTTCCTGTGCCGACGTGATTCTGTTCCTAATTTGAGTTGTAAGTTCTATGGGCGTCGAATGAATGATTTCTATTGGCTTTTTATCTGTCACAGAGTGTATCGATCTATTGTATCTTATGGTTGCGAGGAGAACAGTGTCAACGGTATCGGTTAATTGTTTATCCATTCTTAAGCAACGACCTATATCTTCAAGGGTACTATGAAATCGTTCAACTTGTCCGTTAGAAGTGCTATGCAGAGGTGGTGCATTTGAAATCTAAATGTCGAAATTATTTTTCAGTATTGATCTAATGGTTTCCGAATTTAAGGACTTTTCGTTGTCACAGTAAATCGTTTTTGTCTTGGGAAACAAGTTTATGAGCTGCAGGATGGGCGCTTTGATGTCTACGATTGCGCGTGAACGAATAGCTTGAACAGATGCAAACTAAGAGAATTTGTCGATACAAGTCAGAAAATATTTCTGATCAGTGGAATAAATATCGACATGTAATATTTCCCCTGCGTAAGACGGTATTGGAGTTTTTCCCATTGATTGTTTTACAGGGTGTCGATTATATTTACCCATGGCACATATTTTACAATTTGCGGCTATTTCTGTTGCTAACCGGCTCATTTTGGGGAAAAAATAGTCGCGAAGTATTTGTTTTACATTTTCTTGGGCTGCGCGATGAGCTCGGTTATACTCTGCCGTGGCGATTTCTCTCTGTTCTGTTCTGTCAGTTATATCTGTTACAATAATTTTAGTATATCTGAATGTAGTTGAGGGAAATGCTTCAACTAACTGGTGTTGGATAAAGGCTAAGATGGGCAATTCGCAATGTATGGCGTACATTTCGCATGTAAGGATTGTAAGAGAGTGTTTCGGTCAGTGAACTGAATAACGTGTCTGGTTTTTTCTTTAAAAAAAATGAACGTTTTTACTAAAAGGGTGTTACCTTCCTCGATTACTATTTGGTTTTTGAAGCAGTTAACCGGTTGTTCTGTGGTCTCTATAGTGTACGTGAGAGATTCTTCGCTGTGCACAGTGGCAACATCTGAATCTGCAGAGTCTAGGGCGTTAACATTCTGGCGGGACAAGGCGTCTGCCACGAAATTCTCTTTGCCAGGTTTGTAAATAATGTTGGCATTTTGCTCATCGATAAAAGCTTCCCAACTTTTTTTTTTGCGTTCGGATTTTTATCCGACACTGCATATGTCAGGGGTTGGTGGTCTGTGAAAATGTTCAAATTTTTTACTCCGTATAAATAATTTCGGAGATTTTTTAGAGCCCATACAATGGCCAGAAGTTCTCGCTCGTTTCTAGCGAAGTTTAATTCATTATCGCGTAATGTTCGTGAAATCGTGGTAATAGGGCGTCCGCCCTGAGACAACACAGCTCCAAGGCCATGGCTCGACGCATCTGTCGTTAGATCAAATGGTTTTTTGAAGTCAGGATACTTTAGTATCACGTCTTCGGATGTGTTTCTTTCAACTTGTTAAAGGCTTCAAGTTGGTTTGGGGTCAATTCAAGTTTTATTTTTCTTGAATATTGGCGCTTATTTTGCGTTTTCACCTTTTAGGACGTCCGTTAGGGGTTTCGCGATAGCGGCAAATCCTACTATAAAACACCTATAGTAACTTGCTAGCCCCAAAAATGATCTGAGACCGAACGAGGTTTTTGGAGGCTGAAAATCCTTTATGGCCTGCCCATTTGCAGGTGATGTTTGGATTCCGCCTCTGCTCACAGTGAATCCCAAATACTCTACGCTCTTTTTGAAGAACTTGGACTTTTCTTGGGAGACCCTCATGCCTGCGTCTCGAAGGCTTTTCAAGACCAACTCGATATGTTTGACTTGGTCTTTTTTGTTCAATGAGAAAATTATTACATCATCCACATAGACGTAACATGTTTTCCCGATTTGATCCCTGAGGACATCATCTATTGCCCTCAGAAATATGCTTGGGGCGTTTTTCAGCCCAAAGGGAAGTCTACAAAATTCGTACTTCCCGTTGTTGACAGAGAATGCAGTCTTTTCTCTGTCTTTTTCAGCCAATTCAATTTGGTGGAAACCTGATTTGAGGTCCAATGTTGTAAAATATTGTACCTCGCCCATATTTGACAGTATTTTGCCGAAATTGTTGGGATTGGGTATTTGTCGTCCGTTGTTTTTTGGTTTAGCTTACGAAAATCGATCACTAAACGCTTTAATTTATGGCCTGTTTGGTCGACACCCTTTTTGTCGACAACCCACAGTGGATTGTTATAAGGCGATTCGGACGGTCTTATAATGCCATTAGCTAGAAGTTGTTTAACTTCCGCGTTGACAAATTCAGACACGCCCATTGGGTATGGGTACAACTTGGAGTACACTGGGTCATCGTGAGTCCGTATGGTGGCGACAGTGTTTATGTTGTATGGGAGGGACTCGTTAACGTCCGCAAATGCTTTGACCGTTTGATCAATCATTTTATTAAATGAATTTCTGACGACGATGGGAACATCGTCGTCATTAATTTTAATAAAATTCACGTTTTGGCATTTCGTGAATTTGATCGGCTCTAAACCGTTATCGTGCTTAATGCAATTTTTCGTAAAGTCAATTTTGGCGTTTACTTGTTTTAATAAATCTAGGCCAATTATGCCGTAGAATTCGTTAAGATTTTTCAAAATAAAAAATATGACTTTACGTTAAATAAAAAAATCGGGCACTTTTGTTCATTTTTTGTGCCCATGTATTGATCTTACTTGGAATGTCTTGTTGACGGGCAGGAAGTGAGCCAGTCCGGAAAGTGGTTTTATATAGATGCTCCTGTGTCAATAAGAAGCCTAATGGTTTGTCCTGCTACTGTACGTGTGATGTACGGAAGCAGGGAGTTACCCCTAAAAAATTACAACTTTCAGCTTCGGACAACTCACCATCAAAAGCTGTTGCTTCCGACTGTGACTGTGCTTCATAGTTGTCGTCGCTTTGCTCTTGAGGCAGATGATTTACTTTTTGGTGACTCCGCATTGATTGGTCCCCATAGTTTTGATTTTTTTAAAAGTTTTGAGCCTGGGCTGCCTGTCTAAAGCGCGATGATGAATCTACATCCATCGGCTCGGCACCTTGCCACTGTGGTTTTTGAAAGCGTTGCTTTGAACTTCCCGGTTGTCTCTGATTTCCTTTTTGAAAGAATGTACTCTTTTGTTGGAAATTCCCTTCATTTTCTTGTTGGCTGTTTTGACGCCAACCCTGAGACCGTTGACCCCCGGATTTTTTATTTTGAAATTTTTCCTCAGTGTGCTTGGTATAATTTGCCATGAAAATACCTCTATCATTACTTGATTCTGCCTCCTGCGCTAGTGCCAAGGCGGTTGGCAAATCGCGCGGCTGAGCTGGGAAAACAGCCCACTTTAACGATTTTTTTAATCCGGAGACGAATGTGTGCAGCGCGTCGGTTCTATATTTTTCATTAAGAACTGCCGCTGCGGCCGAGTCATAGGTCATTAGTGTTTTATTTGTCAATAAGGTTAAATTCCTTTCTACCTCGTCATAATATTTTAAGAGAGTCAGATCACCTTGTCTTAAAGTGTTAAGATTCTGTTGGATCACATGGATCGGTGTTTTGTCTGCAAATGTGAAATCTAATCTCGCAATAATTGCATTAAAATTGAGGACGGTATTAAAAGATGCAAGCACTGCGTCTGCCGGTCCTCTTATTTTATTGCGAATAATAGCAATGGCTTGATAATGCCTAGAGCTGCCGCTGTGGGGCTCGAAAACTTTATAGGCTGTGTTTGCCGCTTGTCTCCATGAGACGTAATTTTCTTGTTTCCAATCAAACTCGGGAATGGTCTTTACAATGTCTAGAGGCTCCTCGCATTTTTGGCTTGGTATAATATCAGTCGTCCTATATACCTCCACCTCTGGCGCAGCCCCCTTAAGACTATTGAGCTGTTCTGTAACCGCTGCTAATTTTTGTTCGAAAATTTGCGTTTGTTGTGCAAGGCACGCACGCATTTGGGCTTTTAGGTTTGCTACCTGTTCACTCATATTATTATTTATTTTATTTTCTCGGTACGAAGGAATCAAATCTTCGTCACTACTGTATGTTAATTTTCGCGACTTAAACATCAAGTTGCAAAACACACATAAATATAACGTATTATTTTTTCGGGATTTGGGAAAAAAAAAATTTTTTTTTGGATTTTATACAAATTTTAGTTTGTATTTTATTTATTTAAATCTCACAAAACTAATAAACTCAACGGCTAACACTCACTGTGGATAGGCACCAACAATTTTTAAAGGCAAAATGATCAATTCACTTACATGATATTTTACTACGTATTTATACAAAGTTGTAGCTGTAGCGGCCGATGCGTGCAGCACTGATGATTGTAGTTGATTGTAGATTTATAGTTGGTTACAGATTTCTTCAATATGGTACGGTACCGTTGGGCACTGATGGTTGCAGATTATAGTTGACTGCAAATTTGTAGATTTACCAAAACGGTACTTTAACCGTTGGACACTGATGATTGCAGATATTGACTGCAAATTTGTCGATTTATCAATAGGGTGCTTTGACCGTTGAGCGCCAGTAAACGAATTCCTTTTTTTGTCTTTTTATTGAATAACTTGGCTCAACCGAGCGCATGAGATTGTAAATCAGAATTAAACTTAAATAAATTTATTCCATGCCGCATGTGTGTGGCCCGCGGAAGATCCAGCGCATAGTCCAAAATGCTGACTCGGCGCCTCGTGACCGTCCGTACGACGATCACTCAGCACTGGCATGCGGGTGTCTGGTTTCACCTCCACTTTTGTTGTATCTGCGACAGGTAGTGCCTGGTCAGCATACTTTATTCTGAGCGTGTTAACTTATATACGATATAACAAATATTTCTGTCTTTTATGGGCAACGCTACGTTGAGCACGCGAGCAGTTTAAATTTGTCACTTTAAATTTGAAGAACTCTGATCGGTTGGGTATTGATGGGCTGCAAGAATGCAGAAATTGATTTACATACAATTTGAAATCAGCTGTTCGCTTCGGAATTTTTGTTTTGTTACGCTACGTTTGTTCTGTCAAGACTAAACGGGCCTTTAGGCACATCACTCTCCTTTTTACTTTCTTATCGTAAGGAGACTAACTCTTCTATTTGAAAGTCAATTATGATCGTCTGTTTGTCATAACTATCTTTTTGGGTAATTTTTGGTTTTTTTTTGAGAAAGTGTATTATGTTCGTCTGTTTGTCATAACTATCTTTTTTAGTAAATTTTGCTATGATAAACAATTTCGCTAGGCTACAAGTCCCGAAATTGGCCTGTCAGTGGGATGAAAAAGCTGTCACTGATAACCTAAAATCAAAAATTCAGATTTCAACAGAGAGCATTAATTGGTGTGCCCCGAATTTGAATTCAGAATTAGCTATTTTCAAAATGAGATTTAAATAAAATCTAATAAATGTAGAAAAGCAGATGAGATTTTGCGAAAAATGTTATATAGGTCTGCTCTTCTGCTTCCCACTTACAGCTATCAACTATAACGATTATACATAGAAGTGCAACAATCCACTGCCAAAATACCACGACTCCATACAGATGCAACTTAAATGAAATTATTCAAATGCAATTAACTTACATATAGTAGTACTAATATTTACAAAGTAATTTTAAAAAAAAATATAGATTCTAAAGTGCATTAATTTCAATATTAGTTAATATTTTTTGGAATTTTTACAAATTTTTGTTTGTAATGAAATGAATTCTGTTCCTGAATACATTTAATATTATACACAGCCGAATACGAACATTTGTATAATTATATATCTGAATAACATGTGTGCAGGCGTTAACAAACTCGACTTGGGTGATTGTTTCTTTTTCTACAGCCACTCAAAATGCATGTACACACCAGTACACACTACAACCGGCCCGCTGGTTACTTAAAGCTAATGCCTCGTCTTCGATTGCTATGATTGAAATTAGTTTTCATTCCAATTCCAACAAATAAATAAAAATAACATTCCTGCATTCATATACATACACACATATGCATGCCATAAACATGCATGGAAGCATACAAACATTTGCACATAGTAATAAACACACAGGCACATATAGAAGTAACAAAACGAAAAAACCAGAATGTGAATCTACATGTTTTGCCATTGCATTGCCGAGCACACTTCGGGTGCTGAGTTAATAATTTCTCCATAGGCAGCCACACAATTTTAACTCATTTCGCTGAGTGAAGATATCTTTATAGTATATTGTCTTTGATGCCACTCGTTCACAACCACGGTAATTAGCGCCCAGACATCTTTAATCGTTTTACATAAGTGTGTACTGTTAGAAAGTATAATTCGTTAGGACGTTTATGGCAAATAATACATTATATAAAATAAATGTGCAAAGAAATGCACAAATTGCAGAGATCTTTATAGATAGAGCACAAGAATGCGATAGTGCCTATGGATAAATAAAGCAGGGGAAAATAAGCAGAAAGCAGAATTTACAGGTAAGTTCGCTCTATTTTTGAACTTAATCTACTTTTAGAAGAAACGGCTTTCAACAACGGCTCTATAGCAGAGCCGCTCACCCCATAAGCACTCGAGCACGAATTGTTATTGTTTCGCACTTAGCTATAGCACCACACATCTAGGGTATACATCCACGTTATTTGCGCACCGCCACAAACACCACGTTCATAAGGATAGGCAACTTGCTTATGGCGGTGCGAAGTAAACGCACGCGCATTTGGTATATGCATTTGCAATACCAACGCTTAGAGGAAAATTTAACCGATTTGAAATAATTACAGCATTTGCTAAAAGTCACCAAGTGCCTATTGTGATAAAACAGCAATTGCTAAAAGACAGCAGTTGCTAATAAATACGTATGGTTTCGCTTACAGAATCTTTCTCTTTACGTTTAGCTTTTATAGTAAATTTCTTAGCTCCACACTTAAATCTAATGTTTAGAATTGTTCACAAATTTAATTCTACAAATTCTTAATGAAAGGGAGAGTGTTAATTTTATATATGTGCATACATTACATATTTCAATTATTGAAATTATTGATTCTCAATGAACTCCTGTGTAAGGATATTTCCTTCACTGCAGCTTATAATATCCACCAGTTCAACGCTCTGATGCACGTCCAGCATGCCAGAATGGAATGTGCAATTTGATATGGGCTACATATTACATTGCATATGAATATGCGATCAGCGCTCTGTGTCACTTAAGCTCTACTGCTTTATGTTTTAGCTTGTTCTAATTTGTTGGGGTTTAAGTTCATGTTTGGGGTTACAGTATGTCAAGAATGAGTTTACACATTGAAGAAAAATTAAATTTTTCAAATTAATTACCAAAAAGGACTACTTTTTATTTCTGTACATAAGTATTTGATGACAAATTTTTCTTAATTACTGTATTTACAAGGAAATCATAAAATGAAATGTACGAATTTGGAACAAAAAGAAGAAAAAATACAACAAAAATAAATACTCAATTTGGCGAGTGTAAAATAACTGTTTTCACAAATGTTTTTTAAATTCCTTTTTGCACCAATTCGATGATTTGCGGTACATACTCGTGTATATACTGTTATATATTTTTGCTTCTCTTCGATTTTTGTCAATTGTGGCGTAGTATCCTTTCATGGGCCTTTTCAGTTTCGGGAACAAGAAAAAGACACAAGGGGCCAGGTCTGGGAATACGGTGGGTGCGGCATTATTACAGTGTTGTTTTTGGCAAAAAATTCGCTCACAAGTAATGATGTGTGAGCAGGGACATTATCATGATACAAAAGCCAATTTTTGTTCTTCCACAAATCCGGGCGTTTCTGGCGGATTGCTTCTCGCAAATAAGATAATATTCCTTATTGACCGTTCTACCCTGCGGCAAGAATTCATAATGCACCAACGCCCCTGCAATCAAAGAAAACTGTCAGCAAAACTTTCACATTCGACCGAACTTGGCGTGCTTTTTTCGGTCTTGGCTCATACGGCAGCTTCCATTGGGATGATTGAGCTTTGGTTTCTACGTCATAACCATAGACCCATGATTCGTCACCAGTTATGACTCTCTGCAGCAAATTTGGGTGGTCACGGACATATTCCAATTGAGTAATTTTGGAACGAATTTTGCATCGACCTGCCTCATGCCCAAACTTTTGGTAATAATCGAATGACACTAGCAAATCGATATATTTAGATCCTCAGCAACTTCTCTGACAGTGATTCGACGATTGGCCAATACTAGTTTCTTTACTTCATCAATGTTTTCGTCTGTTGTTGACGTGCTCGGGCGGCCGGAACGCTCTTCGTCGCTTCTCGGCCCTCTGAAAACATTTTGTACTACCGATAAACGTTGTCCAAAGTAGCCTGGTCGTACGCAACAGTCAACATTCGGAATATTTCCGCGCACTTTGTTGTTTTTCACACAAAATATGATATAAATTCTTTGATCCATTTTTCGGGATAGACAAAAACCGAAAACAAGCTAAAATACGTCCACGCACAATAGCTGTCAAAAACTGACTGAACATTCAAAATGGCCGAGATTCTCAACATAAGTGAGGGACATGAGTACCAACATAACGCCACAAAAAGATCGAAAATCGAACATCCGTAGCCCGCGAAAATTCAAAATTCGCGATACTTTTTGAACAGACCTCGTAAGTTACAATATTGTGTTTTTAAAATGCAGGTAAGCGATTATCATTTGAGGTGTTTCAGTTAATATACTATAATCACTATTTGGGAAAAAATGTACGGGAGTTGTCAGCTTTGTTTTCTGTAACACGGAAAACAATCTCCATATTTTAAATCAGGTTGGGGTCCTTATCAGCTTGTCGGCGAGAGACGTCCTCTGGAATGTCCTATCGCGGCTTGTCCTGCGCGGGAACCTGTAAACCAACATCACTTTTTTAAATGAGCACTGCACTATTTTGGGTTTAAAATAACAAGAGTATTCTTAAAATACTAGTTCTTATATACTATTTACAGATGAACATTACAGTCTACGTCTTGACTTTTCTGGTGTTCCAGTTATGCAATTGTTATTTGGTGTCAGTTGGTCAAGCCCACTGACCTACGGAAGTAAAAGTATCGTCGGTGCATTCTAAATGCCCCTCGTCAGCTTGACTGCGGATCTGTGACACCCTAAAAGTTTACATCATAATTAATGCTTAAATACTACTATTTTCAATATTTGCACCCTAAAAATATCTGCTCTCTTAATAAATTTAATAGGAGCCGGTGCTGTGAGTCAACTACGCGTAGGTAGCTTGATTCTAACTCACAACATCCCTCCCCTCTTTCTGAAAGAAGTTAGTGCAACTAACTTCCATAAAATCTCTACAATATTTTTCTTGCACTGTTTTTAACTCTATAGTACATATATATAATTTGTTTTATTTTTTCTATGAAATCGCCTTATTTGGGTTCCATCACGGTTTTTTTTTTCTTTTTTATTCTTTTTTTTTCCATATATTTTCTCTAGCTTTTATTTTCTTTTGTAGTTTTCTTTCTTTTATTTTTTTCTTTACTTTGTTTTTGTTTTTTTTTCTATTTTTATCCATCATTATTTTTTTATAATCCCCTTTTTATAATTTGGTCTTTCATTGACTCTTTTCTCATTGGCGTATATATAAACATCTAAACAATAACACAATTCTATTCTATACTTAAACTTTATATTATACTGCGCCCTCTGCTACCTGCTGGTCCAGTTGACGACCGTCGTTGTCACAGTGAAGTCCTTCGATGAACTCTGCATACCCCTCCCTTCTTTCTGGATCGGTACGTGCCAAGATGATGCAAGGTTGTGCGACTAGATGCGTTTCTGACGAAGTCAAAATAAATATTCGATATTCGCTTAGTGAGTGACAATGGATATTTTCTCATTGGAGAAAACGTTACGAAGTTTAGCCGATAAAGCTTGGCTATGTTATGTTTGATCTTTTCGTGGTTAAAACGATTTTATGCGCCAGGAGATTATTCTGCGAAGCTAATTGAACGATGGTAGTTGTGGCTGTTATTGTTATTGTAGCCGTTTCTCGGTGAAATTACGGAGTAACCTCGGGTTTTGGCTAAAATTACCTCTTCTTCTTTCTAGACAATATGTTGTGAGTTAGAATCAAACTACCTACGTGTAGTTTACTCACAGCACCGACTCCTAATAGATGCCACACTATGTTGAATTAGCATGTGCTAAAACGGTGTTATGATAAGGCATACTTCTAGGGTCTAAGTATTTTAAGTTAATGTGATCTATGTAACATTATTATGTAAGCTTTTAGGGTATTATAGTTCCGCAGTCAAGCTGACGAGGGGCATTTAGAATGCACCGACGACACTTTCACTTGCAGTAGGTCAGTGGGCTTGAGCCACTGACACCAAATAACAATTGCGTAACTGGAACACCAGAAAAGTCAAGACGTAGACTGTAATGTTTATTTGTAAATAGTATATAAGAACTAGTATTTTTAAGAATAAAGCTCTCTTGTGATTTTGAGTTAAAAACGTAAAGTGTCTGTGAGTTTTATTTAACAAAAGTGGTGTAGGTTTACAGGTTCCCGCGACAGGACATTCCAGAGGACGTCTCCCGCCGACAAGCAGATAAGGACACCAACATTTTGGCGCAGCCGGTAGGATTGGACATCTTACTGCAATATTGAAAGGACCAGGATGTCATCGGAAAAAATAATGGTGAGTATGTCTATAGTAGGACATCTTAGTATTTAAGAAAATTTTGCCGACGATTCTTCGGTGACCGTGTGGGCGCTTTTGCGCCGGTCATGCAGAAGAAGCAGCATTGGGGCTGATTAGCCGCTGCGGTTAGGTGACAATAGGTCGATCTGAAAAGAAAACTTTCTACTTACGGTCAGGTTGCATAGGGTTGTTTCACTGAAATCAGGTTCATTCTTTTTATAATAACCGTTTATTTCAGCATTCTCGGGGGGCATGAAACATATGAAGTTTTGTTTAAAGGAAACAAAGTTACTCTCTAATCCCTGTTGTGTTGCGAACTCGTGCATACCGGTTGGTTTGGTTCCGAAAGAACGTGCGACGGTATAGAGCTTGCGCATTCATAATAGTGGTTGGTGCTTCTTATGTTCGTTGGCTGGATTAACGTTTGATTTTTCTGTCCGTGTCAAGTACCGGAATAAAGTTAGGTTTACTTTTTGGGGGCATCGCGTGTATTTTGTTTGGCAGCGTGTTTCGTGGCTGCGGTTAGGATAATTCAAATGTCAATTCATTTAGTAAAACTGGGTATTTATTTTCTTTGAATATCAGGAAAAAAATGACCACAGTACCAAAGGCGTAACGGGTGCGGAAGGTTAAAGGATTGAATTGAGGCCCATTGCAGAGATGCCGCGCACGCACCCCTATTGGCATAGACGTGGTGGAAAAGCAGCACGGGAGAGAAAGCGGCTGGCTTTTCTAAGAAAGTTTCTGGCAGAACAGGCAAATCTGGAAGTGCCTCTGCCTTGGAGCGAAGCTAACAGACTATGGCAGGAAAGATTCAGACTGGAACAAGCAAACACTGGATTTTATAATTAGCTGTAAGAATTTTTGTAAATAAAATCGAAGTGCTATTTATATTTTTGTTTAGCAAGAACTTGCCTATTTAAGTATGAATTAAGTCAATAAATAAATTGTGAAACAATTTAAATGGTTGTTTTAGATTTTTGGCATTTGAATTAGGGTAAGTGAAAATATTTGGAGAGGTGCCATCTACATATGTTGTCACATCAAAGTTTGTGTAGTTTCGAAACTACAATTTGCGCAGCGAAAATGCACCAATGTTACGCACGGAAAAGCGAAACAGCTTAACAGAGCGATGTTCAGAAATGAATGTGAGTATAGTTCTGCGGTAAAATGTTTCTTTGAATACGAAGATTTTCTGGTAGTACTTTTGTGAAATAAAGTAAATAAGATTGCGAATAAATTAAAATTTGGTATACTAATATGCTTATATTTGGGGTAGTCATGTTGGATTTTCTAATGGAATTTTCAAGTGAGGTTTAAAAATTAGGTACGGTAAAACTTGGTTTTTGGAGTTTGGGTAAAAAGTATAGATTAATTCGGTCTATGGAAGTACCAGCAGAGGCGAAGATATTGCTGGAAGAGCAAAAGAGGCAGAGTGAGGCCATCCAAAGGAGAATCAGAAATTGCAGGAAGGACAGCAAAGCAAGGAAAAGCAGCGCGTACTACCGCAAACGCATAACGGAGTTGGAAGCCTTGTTGAATGTATTCAATAGCAACAACGAGGAGTTGTTAAAGTTTAAGGACTGTTGTGGTGACAAGGAGTACTTCACCAAGGATTACGCGTTACACGTCAACGGTTTGACACGAGACTGGTTGACTAAATTCAAGTTGGATTTAGAAGAGCTGGAGGCACAGGAGGATAGTCCTAGTTCGCAGGAGGATAGGGCTCGAGACACGCTTAGGTCTCTGCAAACTGAGGTGAAATTGTTCGCAGAGAAATTTTTTGAACAATTGGAAGCGGCAACCAGCAAGAGTGAAGCCCAGGTACTCTGGAGATTAGCGAGAGACGGTGGAAACCTGTCAACTCTGGAAGCAGCAGACCAAGCGTTAGCGACTATTCAGAGTCGGACGGAAGAAAAATTTTTCCAAGTCTTCAAAGATACAGAGGAAATGAAGATAAACACGGAATTCCTTGAAAATAAAACTAGAGTACTCTCTAGGCAACTCCGGGAAACTAAGGAAGCTGCGTCGCATCTGGAGAAGGAGAACTTGGAGCTCAAGAGAATCGCGGCAACTACTAAGCCAGCAAGAGTGAGATCGGCTTCAACTTCTCAAATTCAAACGCAGACAGTATTAGCTCTGCCACCAGAAGTTCGCTGGCCGGAGTATTTAACTCCGGAAGGGATAGGTCGTGTGGTAAAGCCTACATTAAACTTGACTGGAGAGAGTGAAGCGGAGTTTTTATTTGACGCATCGGAAATCGGTGTCGTGCCATTTACTCCAGGAAGTCCGATTAATAATAAAAATCGGGGTTATCCGCCAAAGGAGCCAGAAGCAGTAACGGTACAGGAAAGTCCCATTACAGGGGACAGTATTTCGTCTGTACGAACAAACGATCGAAGACTAATTAGTTTGAGTCCGTCTTTGGTCAATTACCTCTCAGATCCGGGAGAAGTGAATCTAGGAACCACCCACAAAGATAGCGATCAAGTTTTACCGGTCATAAGTAAAACAAAAATACGTAAAATAGGTATAGAGGAGATTTCAAAGACCGTGTTCAGGCTAGTACCTGTGTTTACTGGTGCTGCTTCAGCAGATTTAAGGTCAGAACTCAGTAGGTTCATTCAAGGTTGTGAGCTTGCAAAGCGGAGCATAAGCCCTGATGAGTTACAGGATTTCTTCGACTGTATAAAGCAAAGGTTATTTGGAGATGCGTACAACCTTGTGCTGTCAAAACAATTCGCCAGTGTGAATGAGCTTTATGGCCTTCTGAAGAAAGCCTATCTTAAGGAGAGAACTCTGGAAGACATATCCCAGGAGATTAGAATCGGGAAACAACTGGCAGGGGAAGACATTCGCGCCTTTGCCAGGCGTTTGGAGTCACTTCGGATATTGGCCCAAGAAGTAGTCAAAAATAAGTACGATGGCGTTGGTGATACCGCGTTATTGTACGAAGTTGACAAGTCAGTGTTAACGACTTTCGTAGTGGGGCTCCGCAATTCCGCTCTAAAAATTCATATGCTGAATAGCAAAAAAGGAAATCTGGAGGAATTGGTAGAAGAAGCTATTCGAGCGCAAGTCCTTGTGGAACGGAGTACGGCCGGATTGGGGGAGATACATATGTTTGAAAATAGACAGGACAATTTAACTGCCGCTGTCATGGATAGAGAAGGAAATAATTTCGTCCCAAACGTGTACAGAGGAGTATATAATCCCGGTGTCTCCGACAGCAGAGCCGCGTGTCAGAGAGATCCCCACAGGGAGGTTGTACAGAGGGCTCCCACATGATCGTTCTGCCATAAGCCAGGTCATACAAGGGATGAATGTATTACACGCAAGAATACGCCCTATTGTATGGAGTGCCAAACATATGGTCATGAGGCAAGTAGACAGTGCCAAATAGATAATAAATGGGATCAAGATGAAAGACAGCCGGGTACGAGGCGCCCGGATCCACCCTTAAGGGATAGCAGGGGCAGTAGTCCTCGAGTCAATTCACGGGAAGGGAACAACCAAGGAAGAAATCCTTTCAGCATTGGGAATGGTCAGCAGCGGCCAAATTGGAACACTAGAGGAGGACAAAGGTTAGGCAACACCCAACAGGGGGTGAAATGCTTTTCATGTGGTCGGTTGGGACATCGAGCTGCGGAGTGCAGGGATAGGCAGTTCCAACAGAGGAACCAGGGAAACTTCCAGCGGCCCAGTCGAGGCCAATAGACTGGAAAGCCAAAAGACAGGGAGCAACAGATAGGCCGAAGGTACGTGTGACTGGTAATGTAGGAAGTACAGTCCAGGAAAAGGAGGAGCAAGAGGCTCTCCAATACCACGTACCAAGAATTGTAAGAACAATGGTTCAAGTTACGGAGGAGCAAGAGTCCCTCCGGGAGAAAATTTTTGATTGCGCACTGATTTGGGTAACTGTAGTGGTTCTAGTACTTAGATTAAGTTTCAATAAGATTAGAGAGTATAGGCCAATAGCGCGTACGTGGTACGAGGATGTATAGCTAAGGTATTAGCGGTAATTTTGAGGGAGTATAGGATTGTAAGGCATGACTGCGGTGCATGGAGGAGAAAATTGGAAGAGTTAGGAAGTAGATACGCGTCCATTTTGGAGTCAAAAGGGCGTTGTTTCGTTGTGAGCAGGGTAGGAGATGCTTTCATCGAGATACCCTGCAAGGAGGCAGCTAGTGGAAAGCTAGTGCTTTTGGTAGATTCAGGGGCGGATACTAGCCTCGTAAAATCTAGTGCTTTACGGAAAGGACTAGTTGTTAACCCAAAAAATGTAAGAACGCTTAATGGAGCGTTCGGAGGTTGCATCAGAACACTGGGGTCACTTAAAATAGGGCACAGTAAAGTTAAGGGAATGAGTTTTAGAGTGCACGCAGTTGAATTGGATAGGGAAGGTATCCCGGCCGATGGGATAATTGGCCGCGATAATCTCTGGGGCCGCACCATACTGGATGCGCTAGAAAAACAGTTATCATTTTATGATGATAATAAGAATAGAATCCTTACTCTCCCATTAAAGTCATGGCAGGAAGGAACCGTGAATAGGGTTAAGAATTGTATAGAGGTAGTGAACGCAAGGTCAACCAGAGTAGTTACTATGCGTGTAAACACGAAACTCAGGACTGTTGTTTTGCACAAGCAGCAGCTAGCGTAGGGTGTATATATGGGAGAGACCGTAACGCACGTTGACAAGGGTAAGGTGTAAGCTTGCGTACTCAACGCATCAGAAAAGGACTACCTGATGAATGAGGATTTTAGACCTAAGTTCACTAGTTACGATAATTTTAAGGAACCGAATTATGGGACGGTTAAACGGATTAAGCAGGTAGATATAAGGAAAAGAATGGAGGGAGTGCTAGAATCATTGAGGTTAGACACAAGCGTAAATTTAGAAGAAAAGGCATCAATAGAGGCCATTTGTACGTCATTCCATGACATATTTTTGCTGGAAGGAGACTAGTTGACGTATACACCAGAGGTAGAGCATGAAATACCTACTAGAATGGATCAACCACCAATAAACCAGAAGCAATACAGATTGCCACAAGCTCACAAAGATGAGGTAAATAGGCAAGTGCAGGGAATGTTGAAAGATAACATAATCTCACCGAGTATCTCGCCTTGGAACTCACCAATAATTTTGGTACCAAAGAAGGGAGGTGCTCAGGGTCAGAAGAAGTTGAGAAAGGTCGTCGATTTTAGGAAATTGCACGACGCCACTATCAAGCAGGTGTTCCCGATTCCAAGGATAGAAGAAATTCTGGATCAATTGGGGCATAGTAGATATTTTTCTACACTTCATTTCGAGAGTGGCTACCACCAAGTTCTGGTGGATACCCAAGATAAGCAGAAAACCGCGTTCAGCACCGGTTTAGGGCATTATGAGTTTAATAGAATGCCGTTTGGATTAACAGGAGCACCGGCTACCTTCCAACGGCTAATGAACCATGTGCTAACAGGCTTACAAGGGTTAGATTGTTTTGTGTATCTGGATGATATTGTAATTTATGGGAAGAACTTGCAGCAGCATTCGCAACGCTTGTGCAAGATGCTCCAGAAATTACGAGAACACAATTTGAAATTGAACACGGAGAAGTGTCAATTTTTGCGAAAAGAGGTGGTTTATTTAGGCCATCGTTGCTCAGAAGCAGGAGCACTGCCTGACCCGCAGAAGGTGGAATGGAAAAGGAATTTCTAGCCATAGTATGGGCTACAAAGAATTTTAGGGCATATCTGTTAGGACGCCCATTCAAGATATACACTGATCACCAGCCGTTGAGAGGCATAGCCAACTTGAAAGACCAAACGTCTAGGCTAGCCAGGTTCAGACACAAATTGTCTGAGTATGATTTTGAAACCATATACAAACCTGGGAAAAAGAATCTGAATGCGGATGCACTCAGCAGAGTACCTCAGGCACAGAAAGTATCAGTAGTGCAAACGCGGTCCAAAGCACGGTCAGATAAGGAGAAGGCCGAGAGAATGCAAAAGGATAAAGTTGATGGTACAACAGATGTTAGCAAGACGGGTGAAGATGCCCACGAACAAAGAGCCAGCAGTGTGGAATGGCTGGAGGATATAAAGGATATCCAGGCTGTGTTAAAGGGTTTCCACGATTCACGTCTAGGTGGACACCAGGGATTCTGGAAAACCCATGACAGGATTAGGCGAGTATACGGATGGAAAGGTATGCTCAAAGACATAAAAAAATATGTAAGAAGTTGCCCAAAGTGCCAGGCCAACAAAAGTTCAAGGCTAACAAAGATGCCCATGGTGTTAACTGACACACCAAAACAACCATTTGATAAAGTTCATATGGATATTGTAGGTATTTTACCTGAGACTGTTTCGGGCAATAAATACATATTGACGTTCCAAGACGATTTCTCAAACTATATGGCGTGCGTGGCTATACCCGATGCTGAAGCAAGTACGGTGGCCAAAGCGTTCTTTGATGAAATTATAGCACGATACAACATACCTAAGGTTTTGATAACCGACGATGGTTCAAATTTCGTATCAAAACTATTATCAGAAACGTGTAAAATGCTGGGAATCAAGAAGTTGCACATAACACCATATCATCCACAGGCGAATGGCTCATTGGAACGTAGTCATCGACCTCTGGCCGAGTACTTGCGCAGTTTTGCCAAAGAAGACGGCTCGAATTGGGATCAATGGTTAACCACTGCAATGCATGTACACAACAATACTGTGCATGTATCAACGAAGCAAACTCCGTTTAGAACACTCTAACCAGGAATGTGCTAAACGAGTGGCCAGGGAAGCTTATAACAAGGTACTAAACCCAGTAGTTTTTCATGTGGGTGATCAAGTACTAATGAAGAATCAGGCCAGGAGAAACAAATTCTCACCTGTGTGGATAGGTCCGTATGTAGTAGCAGAAATCCGAAGCCCAGTTACAACAGTCGTAACGATTAAGGGAAAAAATAAAAAGCTACATAATAATTTATTGAAATTATTCCACATTAGACCACACAACTAAAGACATGTGTTAGCAGTGTTTTACAAGTGTAAACACAAAAATAACAACGTAAACATGTACGTGTGCGTATCAAATAACACATACAGCTCCGATTTTCAAAGTCAAGGCCAGCAGAAGTGTGCCAATTAAACTCGAGCAAGCAAAGTTGACGTAATAAAAATGCTTATTATGCACTATGGCCGAACGAAGCACAGCAGGAAAGAATATATATTTTTTATATTAAATGAAGAACGTTGAACTCAATTAAAAAAAAAAGATAAAGTGAAATAAAAAAGTAAGACAATCATGAGTAAGTAATATAAAACTTGTCTTAAAATGTACACATAATTAAGCTGAACATAGAGTATATACACACATATATACGGCTGTTGGGGAAGTGCGATATAATGTATAAGCAGTAACACTGTTGGTGAAGTGAGTATATACGTATATATGTGTATAGTGTACAGAATGGATGTGCTAACGTATATTTGTTCGTAACTCCGCCGTAATGGAATATTAAGAAAGAATAATAAAAGAATACTATATGAGGTAAAAGAAAAATAATAATAATTAGTGTGTGAAGAAAAGAAGGGGTATGGGTTAGGAGCAAGGTCATACATGGAGGTTGTAGGAGATGCAATAGAGGAAGGAATCCTTGAGAGGAGTAGCATTAATATCGGGGATACTTACGGTAGGCTGAACAATTTTATAAAGAATAACAAAGGAATTTCTATATATTTTTTTTTTTGTAATTTAGCTTTTATTTATATTTTTAATAATATTTCATTACAAGTTTGGGGTTTACAGTTGGAAACCCCGGCACCGTAAACTCATGAATACGATGGAGCAGCACCGACAGGCGCCCTAGCGCCTGCTCAACTTCAGGGTCCTCCGGTCTTACCATCATGGTAAAAGCCAATCGCCAGGCCAGTAGGACCTCCATAGGGTAATCCCACTGAGTGGACACCTCTTGGAGGCAGTTCCGCAGGTCCTTAACCAATTGTGGTTCGGCGTCCCAAGATCTTTCCATTAGTTGTTGTATATCATGCTGCTCCAGGGCCATCGCTGCTTGGTGAATTAGGGGTGACGCCTCTTCCGTTAATGTCCGCAACACCTGGGTGTGGCTAAGAGCGCAGCATCCTAACTTGGCGTTGGCATTCAGCATGTTGATAATTGTTTCTGCTATGGTTTACTGTAAGGAATACGCTACGAAAGCGTGGTTTTATAGCACAACGATCAGAATTTTCTACCGAGATTGTGCCGACACAAGGAAAAGCATTGAGTAATGTGGGTTGTCTGACAAGGCGAATTTACGTAACAAGTGTCGAAACAAGAGAAAAGTGCTGACCATTTCAACCAGCAATACAGTAATCAGGCCATTCGGTAGCAAATGACTGCTGACGATGGTTTTTATCAAAGTTACGCTACTTCCGCTTTTCGGTCGATACAAGCGGATGATACGGTTAGATATGAATATACATATTAACGTATATTGGGAAACAAAGAAAAGTAAGTATATAGAGTTATGCCTTGGAAAATTGGAAATCTGCAGAAATTTACATACTACAGCAGACGACATGTAAATATATTTTTGGGGTTATCACGTAGGAAATTAGCGTATGGAAATTTAAAAACAAAAAATGTATAGTTAATTGGGGAAAATAACATTAGTAATTAATTCTAGGTAATTTAAAGCGCCTCGAATGTATGTATATAGCCATAACCGAGCTAATGACAGGATGGAAAATAGAATCGTTAATGGATATATACATATCAGGCTAGAAGTAAATTTAAATAAAAAGTCAATTGTATGCGATGAAAGATATAGTCATGCAATGGACAAAGTTTTGTCATGAACGGGATTATTGTATATAATCTGGTTTTGTCGGAGAAATTAGAATGAGTGATAACTCAAGTATTAAAAAGACCATGGAAAATTAACAAAAAACGGAACTAATGCACTATATGGCAATAATGTAATATAGTCCAGTCCTCTTTTCCTCTGGGATGCGGTGGCGAATCCGAGAATGTAAGGGGAGAAGACGAGTGGACGTAGAATTGAATGATATAGCATTCAATTATAGAATAAGCAATTTACGAAGATAATATTGAATTTTTAGTCGGAAGTATGGTATATTTAGTGTACAATTTTATCATTTTATAGATCGTATTAGTGATGTTGGTTGCGATTACCTTCGGGATACGTGCGGAGGTGCGGTTGGACAAACTACCGGAGATGGATGTATTGATAGAAAAAACAGGAGATGTATGGTTCACCAAAGATTATTGGGTGGCTGTAACTGAGTTTCCACGAACGGAATTGAGGACTATTGTGGAACAATTCAAGGGAATGCAGGAGACAACCAGGAGGCTATGTGAGAGGCATGCAGCGGCTAGCGGGACCGAGCTAAAACGTAGATGCGACTCTTCAATTTTGGAAATAGAGACTATAATGAGAAGATTCTTGGAAAAGGAGAGGACATTGTCTCTGAAAGGAAGGAAACGCCGGTCGCTGATAGATGTTGGCGGTGAAGTTCTCAAATGGGCAATTGGTACGATGGACCACAAAGATTCAGAGCGCATTTATGGTCACTTACAGGACCTTGAGAAGAAGCAATCAAGGACGTTGTCATTGCTGGGAAAAGAAGTGACTGTGATGAGAGCAGGTTACCAGGGCCTTCACGAAGCAGTAAATAAGACTTTCCAAGAGCTGGAAGAGATGCACTTGGTGTTGGAAGGCATTGGAAAGAGACATGAGGAAGCAGAGGTGAACTTAGCAGAATCTTTCATGTTGGGGAAAGTTGTTTCTGAGGAGATATTGAGGCTCCAGGACCAACAGCAAACGGAGATAGTGGTACTTGATTATTTGATACATGGCAAGCTACACCCATTGTTCCTGACGTCTGATGAATTGCTCAAGGCGGCACCAGGGTCGATGAAAGGAATTTCATGGTACAGCGAGGCACCGGAGCGGTTCAAAGTCAAGAAGAGTCACGGTATAAATTCTCAACGTCAGTCATGGGAACAAACCGTTTAAGGACGAAACTACAGGAGCTGCTGGAAAATCGCAAACGAAATGACTCCGGCCATACGCTCACAACACCGAACACAGTCTCACTCATGCATTTCAAGTTTCTACGGAAAACTCTTACAACAAACAGCAGAGCAATCAACGATTTGGTAAAGGAGGCAGAAGATGTGCACTATCTCACCAATTTCTGTGAGATAGTGCACACCTGGATGAAGGGAGGGGTAGTCAGTATAGCTGGCCTCGTCCTGGTGGTAGTGATGGTGACGACGCTCATTTCGAGGAAATGGTGCAAGATAGTAGCGGCCCTTCAAAGACTCGAATCAACCACACCAACGGCGCAACACAACAACCATACCGACAACGGCAGCCGACAACCGGATCACCAGTTAGCGGAGGTTATAACGTAAGATTTTAGATTTAAATATCATAGCGGAATGGAAGATTTTAACTATGAGAATAAAATATATTGTACGCCAGTAAGAAAAGAGTCGGTGAAAGACCAAATATAAAAAAGGGAAAAATATAAAAGAACAATGTAGAAAAAAAAGAAAAAGAAACTATAAAAAAAAGTCATAGCAAAGAAGAAAAAAAAGAAGAAAAAAAAATTTGAAATAAAATAACAAAATAAAACAAAAGAGGAAAAAGAAAAGCACACAAAGGTAAAAAAAAACAGAATACAACAATCGAACCCAAATAAGGCGAATTGAAAAAAGAAAATCTATACATATGTACTATAGGATTAAGAAAATGCACAGATTGTTTAAAGTGCAGAAAAGAGAAAAATACTGTAAGATTCATTAGAAGTTAGTTGCACTAACTTCTTTCAGAAAGAGGGGAGGGATGTTGTGAGTTAGAATCAAACTACCTACGTGTAGTTTACTCACAGCACCGACTCCTAATAGATGCCACACTATGTTGAATTAGCATGTGCTAAAACGGTGTCATGATAAGGCATACTTCTAGGGTCTAAGTATTTTAAGTTAATGTGATCTATGTAACATTATTATGTAAGCTTTTAGGGTATTATAGTTCCGCAGTCAAGCTGACGAGGGGCATTTAGAATGCACCGACGACACTTTTACTTGCAGTAGGTCAGTGGGCTTCAGCCACTGACACCAAATAACAATTGCGTAACTGGAACACCAGAAAAGTCAAGACGTAGACTGTAATGTTTATTTGTAAATAGTATATAAGAACTAGTATTTTTAAGAATAAAGCTCTCTTGTGATTTTGACTTAAAAACGTAAAGTGTCTGTGAGTTTTATTTAACAAAAGTGGTGTAGGTTTACAGGTTCCCGCGACAGGACATTCCAGAGGACGTCTCCGCCGACAAGCAGATAAGGACACCAACAAATAATACAATATACATACTGACATATGTAATAATGGCAGACACGTTGGATTTTTTTATCCGGACAACGTACAGGTTAGTCTTTTTCATGCCATTTCGTCAGTTAAGCAATAAAACTCAAGTATTATTAGACTTTTACTTGTCAGATAGAGACTATTGTATTCAGCCGATACCATCTCCATTTTTTCATAAGCTTAAATCATAGTCATCTCGCACATGGGAAGTTGAAAGCTCTTTCACTCTTTCATATAAAAATGAATTCTCACTAATTTCGTTTTCATTTTTTTCCAACCAAAAATTATCTCTGGATATTATCGTTGCAAATTTCGTATTATCATTTTGCGGCTTACTGATTACCCTTCTTCCACGTCTTCTCACTTCTTCTTATTCAGTCAGATTTTTGTTCGCTGCTCTTGCATTTCATATACTGGTCTCCTGGATGTTGGTTAACATCTTACTCAGTCTTCGACGCTGCAGGAAGTCCCTTCCAGGTTCATGCTGCACCATATTGAACCAACCAGATGTCTTTGTTTGTTCACCAACGCCTGAATATATAAAAACAATACGCTTAACTTATCGGACTTGCCGAGTTTTAATTATTCTTACTGGCTATTACATTTATTTCATTTTTAATATTCTTGCTAACGAAAATTGTAAATTTTATGTGTTATTTAAATTTATATATCGTATATCTAATACGTCTTAATAACCAAACTATAAATAAGTAATAAAAACACTTTTCTTTACAAATATTATTAATTATTTATGATACAATTTTCTTTAAATTGTTAGCGGCATTAAAACTTTAAATCCTTCTCAAATATTTACAACAATTTGCTGCATACATAACAATTATTTTCTAATTAAATTATATGCAGCCCAAAAAAAATTTTATATCAATTCTTGGCAGAACTAGTTGCCCATCTTTCATAAGCGAGTATAAAAAGGATAAATGTATTATTTATTTTTTCTTTTCTTTAGACAATTCATAATTCCTTTCATATAATTTCTCTCTTACATATCTTTTTAAATTTTTCAATTCTGAGCAAATTCTATTGCCCCCTGACATAATCCAGAATATTTAAGATAAACCCGTTTATGTGAAAACATTGCCCATTGAATGACTATATCTTTCATCGCATACAATTGACTTTTTATTTAAATTTACTTCTAGCCTGATATGTATATATCCATTAACGATTCTATTTTCCATCCTGTAATTAGCTCGGTTATGGCTACATACATACATTCGAGGTGCTTTAAATTACCTAGAATTAATTACTAACGTTATTTTCCCCAATTAACTATACATTTATTCAAATTTTCATACGTTAATTTCCTAATCAATAAACAGTAAAAACCTATGTATATTTACATATAGCCTACAGCAGTATCTGCAAAAATATACATGCGCACATACCCATTCCTCTTAACTAGAATACTTACTTCTTTAAATATACATTCGTACATTCATTCTTTATCTTATATACATACTTACTTCACCAGCAGTTCCGTTGCCTGGCGTTAACGCTCATGCGTCGAATTTCAATGCATACACTGCCGTATGTATGTATGTACATATTCGAAGTTTTATATTACTTAACCACGACTGTGTTACTATCTTATTTATTTTATTTTTTAATTACGTGCAATATTTATCATTTAATATTTAAAAAATATATTTTTCCCTACTGTGCCATAGTGCATAATAATCACATTTTTATTGCGTCAACTTTACTTGCTCGAGTTTAATTGGCACACTTCTGCTGGCCTTGACTTTGAAAATCGGAGCTGTATGTGTTATTTGATACGCACACGTACATGTTTACGTTGTTATTCTTGTATTTACACTTGTAAAACACTGCTAACACATGTCTTTAGTTGTGTGGTCTAATGTGGAATAATTTCAACAAATTATTATGTAGCTTTTTATTTTTTCCCTTAATCGTTACGACTGTTGTAACTGGGCTTCGGATTTCTGCTACTACATACGGACCTATCCACACAGGTGAGAATTTGTTTCTACTAGCCTGATTCTTCATTAGTACTTGATCACCCACATGAAAAACTGCTGGGTTCAGTACCTTGTTATAAGCTTCCCTGGCCACTCGCTTAGCACATTCCTGGTTTTCGCTAACCAATTCGTGCGCTCGCTGCAACTGATATTTTTGTACTTTATTGGGGTCATCAGCATTGTATACAGGCGCACATTTGCGCTTCAAATTCGCTGGCATGTTGAAATCAAACCCGTAGAGTGTTCTAAACGGAGTTTGCTTCATTGATACATGCACAGTATTGTTGTGTACATGCATTGCAGTGGTTAACCATTGGTCCCAATTCGAGCCGTCTTCTTTGGCAAAACTGCGCAAGTACTCGGCCAGAGGTCGATGACTACGTTCCAATGAGCCATTCGCCTGTGGATGATATGGTGTTATGTGCAACTTCTTGATTCCCAGCATTTTACACGTTTCTGAGAATAGTTTTGATACGAAATTGGAACCATTGTCGGTTATCAAAACCTTGGGTATGTTGTATCGTGCTATAATTTCATCAAAGAATACTGTGGCCACCGTACTTGCTTCAGCATCGGGTATAGCCACGCACGCCATATACTTTGAGAAATCGTCTTGGAACGTCAAGATGTATTTATTGCCCGAAACAGTCTCAGGTAAAATACCTACAATATCCATATGCACTTTATCAAATGGTTGTTTTGGTGTGTCAGTTAACACCATTGGCACCTTTGTTAGCCTTGAACTTTTGTTGGCCTGGCACTTTGGGCAACTTCTTACTTATTTTTTTATGTCTTTGAGCATACCTTTCCATCCGTATACTCGCCTAATTCTGTCATGGGTTTTCCAGAATCCCTGGTGTCCACCTAGGGGTGAATCGTGGAAACCCTTTAACACAGCCTGGATATCCTTTATATCCTTCAGCCATTCCACACTACTGGCTCTTTGTTCATTAGCAGCGTCACCCGCATTGCTAGCATTTCTTGTTGCAGCAATTTTATCCCCTTGAATTCTCTCGGCCATCTCCTTATCTGACCGTGCCTTGGCCCTCGTTTGCACCACTGATACCTTCTGTTCCTGCGGTACTCTGCTGAGTGCATCCGCATTCAGATTCTTTTTCCCAGGTTTGTATATGGTTTCAAAATCATACTCAGACAATTTGTGTCTGAACCTGGCTAGCCTAGACGTTTGGTCTTTCAAGTTGGCTATGCCTCTCAACGGCTGGTGATCAGTGTATATCTTGAATGGGCGTCCTAACAGATATGCCCTAAAATTCTTTGTAGCCCATACTATGGCTAGAAATTCCTTTTCTATTGTGGAGTATCTCTTCTCCGTGTCGCTAAGCGCTCTGTTTGCGAATGCCATTGGTCGGTCATTACCGACTTCCCCTTGTGACAATACTGCCCCTAATGCTTCATTGCTAGCATCAGTGGTCAACAAAAAAGTTTGCTCAAAGTCGGGGTACGCCAAAATTGGTGGCGAGCTAATTATTTCTTTTAGCCTCTCGAATGCTTGCTGACAGCTCTCTGTCCATTCGAACTTTGCTTCTTTTCGTAGCAACTTATTCACTGGCAACGCTATTCCGGCTAGTCTTTCCACGAACTTTCTATAATAGTTCACTAGTCCTAGGAATGCTTGCACTTCTTTTCTGTTTCTCGGAATCGCTAAATTTTTAACGCATTCCACCTTCTGCGGGTCAGGCAGTGCTCCTGCTTCTGAGCAACGATGGCCTAAACAAACCACCTCTTTTCGTAAAAATTGACACTTCTCCGTGTTCAATTTCAAATTGTGTTCTCGTAATTTCTGGAGCACCTTGCACAAGCGTTGCGAATGCTGCTGCAAGTTCTTCCCATAAATTACAATATCATCCAGATACACAAAACAATCTAACCCTTGCAAGCCTGTTAGCACATGGTTCATTAGCCGTTGGAAGGTAGCCGGTGCTCCTGTTAATCCAAACGGCATTCTATTAAACTCATAATGCCCTAAACCGGTGCTGAACGCGGTTTTCTGCTTATCCTGGGTATCCACCAGAACTTGGTGGTCGCCACTCGCTAAATCAAGCGTAGAAAAATATCTACTATGCCCGAATTGATCCAGAATCTCTTCTATCCTTGGTATCGGGAACACCTGCTTGATAGTGGCGTCGTTCAATTTCCTAAAATCGACGACCATTCTCCACTTCTTCTGACCCTGAGCACCTCCCTTCTTTGGTACCAAAATTATTGGTGAGTTCCAAGGCGAGATACTCGGTGAGATTATGTTATCTTTCAACATTCCCTGCACTTGCCTATTTACCTCATCTTTGTGAGCTTGTGGCAATCTGTATTGCTTCTGGTTTATTGGTGGTTGATCCACTCTAGTAGGTATTTCATGCTCTACCTCTGGTGTATATGTCAACTGGTCTCCTTCCAGCAAAAATATGTCATGGAATGATGCACAAATGGCTTCTATTGATGCCTTCTCCTCTGAGTTTACGCTTGGGTCTAACTTCAGTGATTCTAGCACACTCTCCATTCTTTTTCTTATATCTACTTGCTTAATTTGATTAACCGACCTATAATTCGGTTCTTTAAAATTATCATAACTAGTGAACTTTGGCCTAAACTCCTCATCCATCAGATTTTCCGATGCGTTGAGTACGCAAGCGTACACCTTACCCTTGTCAACGTGCATTATGGTTTCTACCATATATACGCCCTCTGCTAGCTGCTGCTTGTGCAAAACAACAGTCCTAAGTTTCGTATTTACATGCATAGTAACTACTCTGGTTGACCTTGCATTTAATACCTCCATACTATTCTTAACCTTACTCACAGTTCCTTCCTGCCATGACTTTAATGGAAGAGTGAGGATTCTATTCTTATTATTATCATAGAATGATAACTTCTTGTCGAGCGTATCCAGTATGGTGCGTCCCCAAAGATTATCGCGGCCAATTATCCCATCAGCCGGGATACCTTTCCTATCCACTTCCACTGCATGCACTCTAAATCTTATACCCTTAACTCTACTGTGCCCTATTCTGAGCGACCAAAATGTCCTAATGCACCCTCCAAACGCACCGTTTAGCATTCTTAAGTCCATTCGATTAATGTCTAGCCCATTCCGTAAAACACTAGATTTTACGAGGCTAGTGTCCGCCCCTGAATCTACTAATAGCACTAGCTTTCCACTCGCTGCCTCCTCGCAGGGTATCTCGATGAAGGCATCACCTATCCTGCTCATAGCGAAGCAACCTCCTTTTGTTCCCAATATGGACGTGTATCCATTCCCTAACTCTTCGTGATACTGGAGAGCCTCTTGCTCCTCCTTCTCCTGGACTGTAGTTCCTACATTACTAGTCCCACGTACTTCCGGCCTTATTATTACTCTCTTTCTTTTGGCTTTCCAGTCTATTGGCTTCGACTGGGCCGCTGGAAGTTTCCCTGGTTCCTTTGTTGGGATTGTCTATCCCTGCATTCCGCTGGCCGATGTCGTGTAACGCATTCATCCCTTGTGTGCCCTGGCTTATGACAGAATGAGCAAATGGGTTTCCTTGGAGGAAAATCTTGATCTCTTTGTTGCGGAAATTGACCCATCAATCTACCAATTCCACGTCTGTTTTGCTGCTGTACTCTCCCTACCTCTGCAGGAGCATTCGTCCAGCAGATTCCACCTGTTGTCGTTCGCTGTTGTGTTGCTGCTTCAGCTAAAGAGACCGCTTCCACTAGTTCTGTCATGCTCCTCGGCGTGAGAGTAAGAGTATAATTAGCTAAATCCCTATTTATCAGGCCTGCCTTGAACACAGAAATCATAATCCGTTCTATTTGAGCCTTGTATGCTGCAACATTTTCTGGAAACTGCCTGTTGGCTTCCGTCTCAGCAGCGTTCCCTAGAGACTGGCGCCTTCGTCCCCAGGCTCTCAATTCCTCCCCCGGTGTCTGAGTTGATTCCTGAATTTCCCGAAGGAGACAGTCGTATGACTTTTGTTTCAAATATGTTCGATCCAAAAGTGCGTATAACTCCGGCAGGGTGCTTACTGAGATATGCGCTAGTAAATCAAAGGCATCACCTGTGGTTCTTTGCCTAATACACTTTATTAAGTGTTCCCCGTCCGCTTCCGGAACACTCTGTTGTGCTAGCTCACAACCTTCTTTGAAGCGCCGGATCTCAGTTCTCAAATCATACAACTCGACTCCTGAGAACATGGGCACCAGCTTCTCCGCCGCATGAGCAACTTCCAGAATGCCCATTTTATTCCTTTGTGTTTTCTCAATTGCTGGTAAAACCTTAGCTTTATTAATCTCTTTGGGAGTTTCCAAATTCTCTTCTCCCGGATCTGAGAGGTAATTGGCCAGTGACGGACTCAAACTAATTAGTCTTCGATCGTTTGTTCGTGCAGTCGAAATACTGCCCACAGTATCGGGACTTTGCTGCACCACTACTGCTTCCGGCTCCTTTGGCGGATATCCCTGATTTTTATTATTTATCGGGCCTCCCGGAGAAAAAGGCTCGACACCGATTTCAGATGCGCCAAACAAAAATTCCGCTAGCCTTTCTTCATTAAGTACTAATTTTGGCTTTACCATGCGGCTTATCCCTTCTGGTGTTAAATACTCCGGCCAACGTACTTCCGGAGGCAATGTCAATACTGTCTGCGTAAATCCAGCTGATGCTGATTTTGATTTCTCCCTATTCAGTGAGGTCCTATTGGTCACCCGTCCTCTTTTCAATTCCGCACACTCCTTTTCCAGCAGCGTTGCTGCTTCCTCTGTTTCCGTCAATCTCTGAGAAAGTTCCTTTACCTTCTTCTCAAGATACTCTTTTTGTGCTCTCAAATCTTCAGTTTTCTTATGAAAACTGAATAACTTTTCTTCTGTTCTTCTTTGGATTGCCGTAAAGGCTTGATCCGCTACTTCCAATGGTGACACAGCTCCTCCGGCATTCGCCTGCTTCCACAATTCCTGAGCTTCTTCCCTGCTCGTACTCGCTTCGAACTGGTCAACTATTTTCCCAGTAAACAGTTCCACCTCTGACTGCATTGATTTCAATCTGTTCCTTACTTCCTGGTCTGGTGAAACCAAACTCACAGTTTGCTGTCCTAATTCCTCTAATTCAGAACTAAATGTACCTGCCCATTCGTTGACCAGACTATTTATGTAGTCTGCGTAATTTTCCACAAAATATTTTCCATTGCCGTACTCAACTGCGTGAGGCAACAACAGTCCGTGATTAATGTTGAACTCTCTCCCTAGATTTTGCAACTGAGTTATTCGCTTGCGGTAATACACGTTGTCCTTACGTAAACTGCCGTCTTTCTTAAAATTACGGACCAATTTTTCAATCGCTTCGCCAATTTGCTCCTGCATTAGCAGTAATCCTTGCGCTTCCTTCGTCATATCCCAAATGCCAGAACTGATGGCGTATCCCAATTACAAATAAAAATCCAATATTTGTTAAAACTTTCACAATATTTTATTCGATCTTACTTAATGTTTCAAAACAGAGTTATGAAAAAAAAAAACATTGCACCGTAAATTCTATATTTATATACATATTCTGCTATACTTGTTTTCCATCACAAAGTTTCGCTGTCTACCGGCTTCCATTAAGTCCTTCCATCAATGCAAATTGCTCCTTGGCTTCCTCACAGATACTCCTTGATTTACTCTCACCATTTTTAATCGTCCCAAGAATCCATAGAAAAGGCCATATGTTTGTAAAAACCGAAATTTGATTTACCGGAAAAAGTGTATTGATTCATTCCCGGAAATTTGAATCCATATTTAAAAATAAACCCGTAACGTATGCGCAACGTAATAAAAACATTTATATTCTTCTTAATACCCTAAGCTCATGGTATTTAATTGTGTAAAAAAAAAAAGTGAAAAAATGTGTATCCAAATTGTTAATTGCATTAACAGTTGATGTGCAAACCTCATTGGGAGGTGCTTTGGAGCCAGGTGATTTTAGAGCTATTAGTATTTTACCTTCTCTATTAAAATTTTGTGAATCACTTATGCCTGAGCAAATTTCGGGCAATTTTCATCAAAACAATCTTTTCTCTTCATTGCAGTCTGGTTTAAGATCAGGGCACAGTTGTGCGACTGCTATGCTTAATATTATGGATGATGTTCGGTTAATGTATGACCAAAGTCTTGTTACTTTTCTAATGCTGCTGGATTTCTCTAAAGCTTTTGATAGCGTTAATCACTCTTTGCTCTGTTTAAAATTAAAGCGGTACTATGGGTTTTGTGGCAATGCAGTTGGTCTTATAAATAGTTATTTTACAATGAGAATGCAGCGAGTAAAGATGGGCAATATCTATTCTGATCATAAACATGTGTTTCAGGGTTCAATCCTTGGCCCACTCCTGTTTACTGTATTTACAAATGACATTTTCTCGGTGTGTAAATACGTAAATATACATGCATATGCTGATGACCAACAGATTTATCTTAATCGGCGCATAGAGTTTATTGACTTGAGTCTTAAAATGAATGAAGATCTAAATTCCATATTTGATTGGTCAAAAAGAAATGGACTTTTCCTAAATCCGTTAAAGTCCTATATTTCACCAATCTCAAAGAAGAAAATAGAATTGATATCTATTGGTGGCGCACAGCTGAAGTTCGTTGAAGGATCATGTAGTTTGGGCTTCCATATTAATTCTTCTTTCACTTACACTGATCAAGTAAATAGTATAGTGAAAAAAGTTCTTTTTGTGCTGAGACAGTTACGGATGTCAGCAGAGTTTACATCTGTCGAGACTAGGAGAAAGTTAATAAAGCAGCTAGTTGTACCGAGAATATGCTAATCAGAGTATATAGTAAGTTGGATTCAAACTTCCTACATAAAATACAAGTTGTATTTAATTATGCGACACGATATGTGTTTGAGTATTTAGAACTACTTACGGATCAGAAATTGTATTTTTCTACACAAGCTGATTATCACGAGAGCACCTAATTATCTCTTTGAGATAACTTCAGCAGAGCCAATCAAAAGAAGTCAGTGCATGATAATATCTAAATTTGCCTATGCTAATTCAACTCGATACTTTTTCATTATTGCCATAAGGATCTGGAATTCGCTGCCTTCTGCTGTGAGAGGCGTGGCAGGGATTAGCGAGTTTAGGTATTTAGTGTTCCAGTACATTTGTTGAGAGCTGACATAGAGCTCTCTTAATTTGACCCTTGTAAATAACCAAATATATCTTTTATTGTTCTTTTCAGTCACTATTCTTTTAATTTCTTATTGCATTCATTTATTATTTATTTATGATTTATTACTTATTTATTTATTTATTTTTTTATTTATCTAATTAATTAGTAGATAAATTAATTTAATATATCTTTTTTAAGAACTGATATATAGTTAAATATTAAAAGACTTTGTCTTATTGTATCACTTTAAACAATAAATTGAAATTAAATTGAAACAACACTATGGTGGCAATTGATATAAACGCAACTCGCGATCAATACTTGCGAATTAGCTCCGACGACAATTTATCATGTGAGCTGATTTATCAAAATGAATACGTATGCTCAAATGTGCCTATCCGCCAATTGTAAACTGAAAACTGTGGCCAATAACATTACGTGGCTACCATTGAAGAAGAAACATCAATGGATTTATGCAATTCCATCACCGTCGCGAGCCACTGCAGTCTGCGGAATAGAAATCGTCCAGTTGGCACTGAAAAGCTCAGGACTACTGACACTTCAGCCAGAGGGCGTGCTAAAACACAATTCAATCTCAATACAAGGGCAATAATCCGTATCCAGTTCGTTAATAGCATCACGCACATGCCTAGGGAAAATTACAGAAGTATCAAATGGTGAACAAATAACCCCACTATTGCATAATATAAGCGCGATCACTTACACAACACAACAACAGAATCTCACAGAATTAAACAATCCTCTGGCCAAAGAAAAACTGATGACACTGCACAAAATTCAACCACCAGACTATTACCACCATGCGGTCAGTTATACCGCACTGTTCCTGTACGTGATATTTTTGATTACTGGGCTCATATGGAGCCTCGCCTTCGCCACCATCCAATAGAGAATCTAATATAGGTTGAGCTGTGCTCAACGCGCGGGTGAAATGATAATTGCATTAACAGTTGATGTGTAAACATTCAAACTTTTCATGCAGAAGATCTTCTTTTGCATACAATTAGGCTTGTATTAAGCAAACCTTGCCAGCTTAACGATGGAATTTGCATTGTTGACAAAAACTCCAATATATACTACATCAGCGAAGGCATTGCACTGGATGAAACATGATATCAAGTGCAATACGCTGAGAAACTCAATTCAAGGCCAGCTTGCAAATTTGTCAATAATGCACATTTCATGGTTATGCTGTCAATTCAATAATACCTAATATGTATAGCCAAATTATATGTAATATATGTATATAGAAAAATGAATAGATACCCACGATTGGCACATCTAAAAGTCAGTTAATCAGTAAGAGTTAACTGTGAGTCTTTTCATTTTAACTTAACATTGATTGATTCTCCTTCTCCGACACCAAGGTTTATGTGCCTGTTGTCAAACCCACCATCAACTCGGTACAAGCACCGCTGTTGACATTAGGTCCTTTTTCAACGATACCAAGGTTTACGTGCCTGGTATCAACTTTATAATCAACTCGGTACAAGAACCGTTGTTGAAATTCAGCTGTTAATTTTAGTTTAACACAAATATATCCCTACCGACAAACAAACACAAAACCCCTACAAAAAAAAAATCCTCACAGCTAGGATGAACATATGTACATAGACCGTCCGATCATACTGACGGTTTATGGTTGCCATTCCAAACTGCGCGCAACAGCGCAAATGCGCCTATAGGTTGCGACTTCTTTGACCAGCGCTACGGCGCCTTCAGGGTCGCAGAAGTATCTACTTATTTTACGCTACTATACACTCTACTCACCATTATTTTTCCCGATGACATCCTTTTTTCCACAGTGTCCTTAGATGAGGTCCTTCGAATTCATTGCAGGATGCCTCTCTGCTTCAGGGTTCCTTGCCCTGGGATTACTTCAATAGGTCCTTTAGACCGGGTGCGCCAAAATGTTGGGGTCCTTATCTGCTTGTCCTCGGGAACGTCCTCTGGAATGTCCTATCGCGGCTTGTCCTGCGCGGGAACCTGTAAACCTACATCACTTTCTTAAATGAGCACTGCACTATTTTGGGTTTAAAACAACAAGAGCTTTATTCTTAAAATACTAGTTCTTATATACTATTTACAGATGAACATTACAGTCTACGTCTTGACTTTTCTGGTGTTCCAGTTATGCAATTGTTATTTGGTGTCAGTTGGTCAAGCCCACTGACCTACTGAAGTAAAAGTGTCGTCGGTGCATTCTAAATGCCCCTCGTCAGCTTGACTGCGGAACTGTGACACCCTAAAAGTTTACATCATAATTAATGCTTAAATACTACTATTTACAATATTTGCACCCTAAAAATATGTGCTCTCTTAATAAATTTAATAGCAGCCGTTGCTGTGAGTCAACTACGCGTAGGTAGCTTGATTCTAACTCACAACATATGGAGGTGGCCCTCAGTTTAAATGAAATGCACGTGTAGAGCGGGTAATGTTGAGGAAACTACACAAAAACTCGCAAATTTCGACCAGGACGCTTGCAACGGAGCTCAAAGAAAAATGTGATGCTGTTGTCTCTAACGAAATAGTACGACAGGCCATAATGTGGAAAAAATACTCATCAAGAGCTGCTCGTAAGAAACCGCTGCTTTCTACAATAAATGTTGAAAAGCGTTTCTCGTTTGCTACGATGCACACTTCTCTGCCTGCTGAGTACTGGGACGATGTCATTTTCTGTGATGAGACCAAAATGATGCTGTACTATAAGGATGGATCCACCAGAATGTGGCGCAAGGCACTAACATCGTTAGAAAATAGAAATATTAATCCGAATGTTGAATTTTTGAAAATTGTCTATTATGATTTGGTTGTGCATCTCAAGCAAAGGAGTTAGAGACTTATCTTTTATTGAGAACATTATGAATGCTCAATAATATTTGATAATTTTGAAGAGCCATTTGATATGCAGTGGAAATAAATTTGAGTTTATTAGGGTCAACAACCCGAATTTCAAATTTTATCAATGCAATGAATGACCCAAAGCATAAGGCGCATATGGTGCGGAAAAGTGATATAACTGCAGTAAAGTGATAGACACACCAGCCCAGAGACCCGACATAAATCCTATCGATAATTTGTGGGTCTATTTGAAGAAAAAAATGGCTCAAAGGCAAGCAAAAAATCGAACTGCACTTAAAACTGCAGTATTAGAAGAGTTGCATAAGATACCGAGCAGTTATGATCTGCAAAAATTGGAAGATTCCATCAAAAAACGGCTACAATGCGTGATAGATACCAAATAGGGCCAATCTAAATACTAAGTACATTTTATAAACAAGTTATAACATAGTAACTTTTATGAAGATTATTTTTGTAACGAATTTATTGACAAGACAACAGTAGTTGCAATTGTGTATGTGGTTATGCCCCCGTAATAATTATTACAAAAATAATCTCCATATACACAGCAACGCTACGTTGAGCACGCGAGCAGCCAAATTGGTGACCCCGACGTGATTTAAGCACGCATTCGCCCTATCCAGAGGGGTACGATATAACCAGTACACGACGCACATGTTGCTCCACTCGCCAACGGCCTCAGGACCGGCGCCGCCGGCACCACCGGAGCAGCCGCCGACTCAAGCAACGTACGCTCCGCACCAGCAGCTACAACCACAGCACGTGCATTCGCACGCACAGCTGGCGATGCCAACGCCATTGCTGATACCGACACACCCGCCGCCACACCGTGCAGGGGAACCTGTGGGACACGCCTCCTTTTCGTCGCCGCCGCGGGTAACTCCGTGCACGCAGAGCTTGCCGCGCTGCGCCAGTCAGTGGCACAGCTCGTGGCACTAACGCGGGAGAATCAGGAGCTGCTGCGTAAAATAACGCCCCCTCTTCAGAGGGGTCGCGCTGATAACCGCAGCCCCAGCCGGCATCGAGATCGCTCTACAGCGCCTGGCCAATGTTGGTACCACCTGAAATACGGGGCGACAGCACAGCAGTGCAGACCACCGTGTGTTTTTGCCGCCGCCGTGGCCGCCGCCTCGACGCCGTCGGGAAACTAGCGCTGCCGACGCCGACTTGGGCGAACGACGCCGGCCGTCCACCAACCGAAAAACGCCTACACGTAACGGATCGAACAACATCCACTCGCTTTCTCGTGGACTCGGGTTCAGTGGTCTCCTTACTGCCGAGGGGAACGGTCGCCCGCAAACTACAGCGAACAGCCTCACGCTGTACGCCGCCAACTCGTCCCCGATAGCCACATACGAGCAGCTCACGCTGAAGCTGAACCTTGCCCTGCGGCGGGATTTTACTTGGGCGTTCACTGTGGCCGATGTGCAAACCGCCATTCTCGGGGCGGACTTTCTGGCATACTATGGGCTCCTGGTAGACTTGAGGGGACGACGCATCGTAGACCCCCTTACCAATATCGCGGTAACGGGCCGCATGGACTCGGCTCGAATCTACGGCATCTCCACAGTGGCTCACATTGATGCACCTGTGGGACCACACGCCGACCGGTATAGAGAGCTCGTCCAGCGCTTCCTGCAACTCGCTTCACCAGCAGGGTCATGGCCATTGTACCAGACTTGCCGGTACAACACCTCATCGTCACGGAGGGCCCTCCCGTTTTCGAGCGCCTCCGGAGACTCGTCGGTGAACGACTCGCTGCTGCCAAAGAAGAGTTCGCTGACCTCCTCGACAAGGGGGTGGTACGCCCATCATCGAGCCCATGGGCTAGTCCACTACACATGGTACCAAAGCCGAATGGAAGCTGGCGAGCCACTGGCGAGCCACTGGCGACTATCGCCGCCTCAACGCGTGTACTTTGCCAGACCGATATCCTCTACCGATCATCGAGGACCTAATCCAGGAGAGCCGGGGAAAAGTCTTCTCTCTAATCGATCTGCAGAAAGCCTTTTACCAAATCCCGGTTGCCAAAGCTAACATAGCGAAAACGGCAGTCACAACACCTTTCGGCGTCTTCGAGTTCGTGGGTATGCCATTAGGCCTGCGTAACTCCGCGCAAACGCTGCAGCGGGTAATTAATCACCTACTGAGGAAACTCCCCTTCGTGAAGGGCTACGTAGACGACCTGCTCATCGCATCCGAGACGCATGACGAGCACCTGCACCATTTGAGCCAATTGTTGGAGACGCTGAAAGCGGCGAATCTACGCATCAACCTGGACAAATGCCAACTCGGTGCTCAGGAGGTTACATTCGCTGGGTATCGGGTCTCGAAAGAGGGGTTTAGGCCCCGCGCCCAAAGATCGAGGCGATCGACGTCTTTCCAAGCCCGACAGACTCTACCCAGCTGAGACGTTTCCTGGGTATGGTTAATTATTACCGCAGGTGTATACCGCACGCCGCGGAACTACAGGCCCCGCTCAACGAACTTCTGAGGAACCTCACGAAGAAGAAGCCGGCGATTAGCTGGACAACGCAAACGGAGCAGGCATTCCAGCAGTGCAAGGCGAGTATCGCAGCAGCCACAGATTCAGCTTTCCTCTCGCCCACCGCGCCAATCGCTCTCTACACCGACGCATGGAGCACCGCCATCGGAGCGGCACTCAACCAAGAGCAAACCGATGGGACCTGGAAGCCTCTGGCGTTCTTCTCTAGGAAGCTCAATCCCCCAGAAACTCGCTACAGCGCCTACGACAGGGAGTTGCTCGCGGTGTATGCCGCAGTCAGACACTTCAGGAGGATCCTGGATGCACCCGTCTTCACAATCCACACGGAACACAAGCCGCTTGCCTTCGCCGCACACCAACGCTCGGACAAGGCAACACCGAGGCAGAGCCGGCACTTGGACTACGTCCTCCAGTTCAACGCACGATTTGTGTACGTTCCCGGCGGAGAAAACGTTGTGGCAGACGCACTTTCGCGAATCTGTACGATCTCGATGCCTTCCATCCTCGACGAAGCCACTATCAGCCTAGAGCAAGCCTCTGACGTAGAGCTGCCTCACCTGCTGGAGAACCCGCGTATCCAACTGAATCGCCTCGCTTTCAACGACAGCGAGATCTCCTGTCTGGTTACCGATGGGGCGACACGGCCCTATTTGCCACCCAACCTGCGTCGAGCGGCATTTGGCATCGTTCACGGATCATCCCACCCGAGTGGGCGAGCAACGGCGAAACTTCTGATGGCGAAATACTTCTGGCCAAGCATGCGCAAAGACGCGCTCCGCTGGGCCCGTGAATGCCAACCATGCCAACGCGCGAAGGTCCATCGCCACAATCGCGCCGAGTTGCAAAGCTTCGGGGAGACAGATGACAGGTTCTGCCACGTTCATATTGACCTGATCAAGCTACCGCTGGTGAGAGGACTGTCGCACTGCCTGACCATCATCGACCGCTTTTCCCGATGGCCAGTGGCTGTCCCACTCCCGGATATTCGTTCTTCCACAGTTGGGTCTGCACTTTCGGCACGCCACTCACCATCACCTCCGACCAGGGGGGTCAATTCGAGGGGGAGCTATTCACGGCTCTCGCGAAAATGACGGGTGCTAACCATGTGCACACAACTCCTTACCACCCACAGTCAAACGGCATGGTGGAGAGACTACACAGCACACTAAAAGCGGCCTTGATGTGCAGTCCAGACACACCATGGCCAGACGCCTTGCCAACAGTGCTATTGGGGATGCGGACGGCGTACAAAGAGGACCTCAAAGCAACTCTAGCCGAGATGCTCTTCGCCACCCAACTCCGCCTGCTGGGGGAATTCTTCGGACAACAGAACGACCCTACCACCCAACCGGTTTTCGTCGAGCAGTTGCTGGGTACGCCAACGCAAGCAGGCGCTAGTTCCGCGCGCCATCTATTATCTGTTTATGAAAAACCGGAACTAGCCGGTGTTGGCTGCTGAACAACACACTTCGTGTTTCCGGCCTTTCATTCAACCCTCTTTCTTTTTCTGTGCTGAAGCTGTGGTGATGTGTTATAGAGCGTTTTGTGCAATTAAAGGTTATATTAATTACTGGACTTAACACAATCTCTAGAAATTTGCAGAAACGTATTCCATCATATATTTATGTACGATATAACAAATAAATTCGCAGGAACGTATTTTTATCATATATTATATAAGTAAACGAATTCCTTTGTTTGTATTTTTATTGAATAACTTGGCTCAACCGAGCGTTTGAGCTTATAAATCAGAATTAAAGTTAAATAAATTGATTCCATGCCGCATAGCCTGCAGCACTGGCATGCGGGTGTCTGGTTTCACATCCACTTTTGTTGTATCTGCGACAGGTAGTGCCTGGTCAGTATACTTTGTTCTGCGCGTGTTAACTCCTCCCGGCGTTAAGTGGAAGCCGTTCTCGGTTTCCCGTTACTGCACAGATGCCACCATAGCAGAGTAGGGCAATGGCAAGAGTCATACAGCTGTTCAGTATTGGTCTTGATGTTAGTTCAGTTTGTAGATTGCCAATATGTTGAAGATTTTTCAGGCTGAGGTCGAGGAGGAATGGTAGACTTAGATGTTCCCGATGGCTGGTCACATTGATCTGAGACGAGGCGGAGACGGCGGGTTTTTTCTTCAGAACGCTACGATGGTTAACATATAATGTGCCGTTCAAGTAGATGCGGTCGTCGTAGGTAGCCAAATACGTTCCGGTGACCAGCTGACTGATGCCATTGCTATCTTCAACTTTGATAGTTGCTTCGTTGATGATAAGAAGGCCTTCGTCAACCAGAGTTACCGGTTCTAGATATCCAGGGCGAGTGACGCAATGTGCGACGGTTCCACATACCAGTTGTTGAGCGGAAGTTGGAAGTTGCAGTCTCTTGCAGAAACGGCGAAGGTTTGCGCACCACAATCGGCCACCGTGCCAATGTTATGGAGAAAATTAAGTCTTCCAAATTATTAAAAAAATTAGAAATTAAAAAGGTTAAATAAGGGGGTTATTTTAGATTGTCCTTATGGACCACCCTCCCTTTAATAAGAACCGTCGTACCCAGATCTGCTTGAATTATTTCTTCTGAGCACAAAGGTAATAGTTTATTTCCTAATCTTTTGTTTGATTTAAGCAACACTTTTTCCCCTACTTGGTATGTCTTATTAACCCTGTCTCTGTTTGTTTTTGCAAGTATTTTTTCTTGTGCCGACGTGATTCTGTTCCTAATTTGAGTTGTAAGTTCTATGGGCGTCGAATGAATGATTTCTATTGGCTTTTTATCTGTCACAGAGTGTATCGATCTATTGTATCTTATGGTTGCGAGGAGAACAGTGTCAACGGTATCGGTTAATTGTTTATCCATTCTTAAGCAACGACCTATATCTTCAAGGGTACTATGAAATCGTTCAACTTGTCCGTTAGAAGTGCTATGCAGAGGTGGTGCATTTGAAATCTAAATGTCGAAATTATTTTTCAGTATTGATCTAATGGTTTCCGAATTTAAGGACTTTTCGTTGTCACAGTAAATCGTTTTTGTCTTGGGAAACAAGTTTATGAGCTGCAGGATGGGCGCTTTGATGTCTACGATTGCGCGTGAACGAATAGCTTGAACAGATGCAAACTAAGAGAATTTGTCGATACAAGTCAGAAAATATTTCTGATCAGTGGAATAAATATCGACATGTAATATTTCCCCTGCGTAAGACGGTATTGGAGTTTTTCCCATTGATTGTTTTACAGGGTGTCGATTATATTTACCCATGGCACATATTTTACAATTTGCGGCTATTTCTGTTGCTAACCGGCTCATTTTGGGGAAAAAATAGTCGCGAAGTATTTGTTTTACATTTTCTTGGGCTGCGCGATGAGCTCGGTTATACTCTGCCGTGGCGATTTCTCTCTGTTCTGTTCTGTCAGTTATATCTGTTACAATAATTTTAGTATATCTGAATGTAGTTGAGGGAAATGCTTCAACTAACTGGTGTTGGATAAAGGCTAAGATGGGCAATTCGCAATGTATGGCGTACATTTCGCATGTAAGGATTGTAAGAGAGTGTTTCGGTCAGTGAACTGAATAACGTGTCTGGTTTTTTCTTTAAAAAAAATGAACGTTTTTACTAAAAGGGTGTTACCTTCCTCGATTACTATTTGGTTTTTGAAGCAGTTAACCGGTTGTTCTGTGGTCTCTATAGTGTACGTGAGAGATTCTTCGCTGTGCACAGTGGCAACATCTGAATCTGCAGAGTCTAGGGCGTTAACATTCTGGCGGGACAAGGCGTCTGCCACGAAATTCTCTTTGCCAGGTTTGTAAATAATGTTGGCATTTTGCTCATCGATAAAAGCTTCCCAACTTTTTTTTTTGCGTTCGGATTTTTATCCGACACTGCATATGTCAGGGGTTGGTGGTCTGTGAAAATGTTCAAATTTTTTACTCCGTATAAATAATTTCGGAGATTTTTTAGAGCCCATACAATGGCCAGAAGTTCTCGCTCGTTTCTAGCGAAGTTTAATTCATTATCGCGTAATGTTCGTGAAATCGTGGTAATAGGGCGTCCGCCCTGAGACAACACAGCTCCAAGGCCATGGCTCGACGCATCTGTCGTTAGATCAAATGGTTTTTTGAAGTCAGGATACTTTAGTATCACGTCTTCGGATGTGTTTCTTTCAACTTGTTAAAGGCTTCAAGTTGGTTTGGGGTCAATTCAAGTTTTATTTTTCTTGAATATTGGCGCTTATTTTGCGTTTTCACCTTTTAGGACGTCCGTTAGGGGTTTCGCGATAGCGGCAAATCCTACTATAAAACACCTATAGTAACTTGCTAGCCCCAAAAATGATCTGAGACCGAACGAGGTTTTTGGAGGCTGAAAATCCTTTATGGCCTGCCCATTTGCAGGTGATGTTTGGATTCCGCCTCTGCTCACAGTGAATCCCAAATACTCTACGCTCTTTTTGAAGAACTTTTCTTGGGAGACCCTCATGCCTGCGTCTCGAAGGCTTTTCAAGACCAACTCGATATGTTTGACTTGGTCTTTTTTGTTCAATGAGAAAATTATTACATCATCCACATAGACGTAACATGTTTTCCCGATTTGATCCCTGAGGACATCATCTATTGCCCTCAGAAATATGCTTGGGGCGTTTTTCAGCCCAAAGGGAAGTCTACAAAATTGGTACTTCCCGTTGTTGACAGAGAATGCAGTCTTTTCTCTGTCTTTTTCAGCCAATTCAATTTGGTGGAAACCTGATTTGAGGTCCAATGTTGTAAAATATTGTACCTCGCCCATATTTGACAGTATTTTGCCGAAATTGTTGGGATCGGGTATTTGTCGTCCGTTGTTTTTTGGTTTAGCTTACGAAAATCGATCACTAAACGCTTTAATTTATGGCCTGTTTGGTCGACACCCTTTTTGTCGACAACCCACAGTGGATTGTTATAAGGCGATTCGGACGGTCTTATAATGCCATTAGCTAGAAGTTGTTTAACTTCCGCGTTGACAAATTCAGACACGCCCATTGGGTATGGGTACAACTTGGAGTACACTGGTTCATCGTGTGTCCGTATGGTGGCGACAGCGTTTATGTTGTATAGGAGGGACTCGTTAACGTCCGCAAATGCTTTGACCGTTTGATCAATCATTTTATTAAATGAATTTCTGACGACGATGGAAACATCGTCGTCATTAATTTTAATAAAATTCACGTTTTGGCATTTCGTGAATTTGATCGGCTCTAAACCGTTATCGTGCTTAATGCAATTTTTCGTAAAGTCAATTTTGGCGTTTACTTGTTTTAATAAATCTAGGCCAATTATGCCGTAGAATTCGTTAAGATTTTTCAAAATAAAAAATATGACTTTACGTTAAATAAAAAAATGGGGCACTTTTGTTCAATTTTTGTGTGCCCATGTATTGATCTTACTTGGAATGTCTTGTTGACGGGCAGGAAGTGAGCCAGTCCGGAAAGTGGTTTTATATAGATGCTCCTGTGTCAATAAGAAGCCTAATGGTTTGTCCTGCTACTGTACGTGTGATGTACGGAAGCAGGGAGTTACCCCTAAAAAATTACAACTTTCAGCTTCGGACAACTCACCATCAAAAGCTGTTGCTTCCGACTGTGACTGTGCTTCATAGTTGTCGTCGCTTTGCTCTTGAGGCAGATGATTTACTTTTTGGTGACTCCGCATTGATTGGTCCCCATAGTTTTGATTTTTTTTTTAAGTTTTGAGCCTGGGTTGGCTGTCTAAAGCGCGATGATGAATCTACATCCATCGGCTCGGCACCTTGCCACTGTGGTTTTTGAAAGCGTTGCTTTGAACTTCCCGGTTGTCTCTGATTTCCTTTTTGAAAGAATGTACTCTTTTGTTGGAAATTCCCTTCATTTTCTTGTTGGCTGTTTTGACGCCAACCCTGAGACCGTTGACCCCCGGATTTTTGATTTTGAAATTTTTCCTCAGTGTGCTTGGTATAATTTGCCATGAAAATACCTCTATCATTACTTGATTCTGTAATTTTCTTGTTTCCAATCAAACTCGGGAATGGACTTTACAATGTCTAGAGGCTCCTCGCATTTTTGGCTTGGTATAATATCAGTCGTCCTATATACCTCCACCTCTGGCGGAGCCCCCTTAAGACTATTGAGCTGTTCTGTAACCGCTGCTAATTTTTGTTCAAAAATTTGAGTTTGTTGTGCAAGGCACGCACGCATTTGGGCTTCTAGGTTTGCTACCTGTTCACTCATATTATTATTTATTTTATTTTCTCGGTACGAAGGAATCAAATCTTCGTCACTACTGTATGTTAATTTTCGTCACTTAGACATCAAGTTGCAAACCACACATAAATATAACGTATTATTTTTTCGGGATTTGGGAAAAAAAAAATTTTTTTTTGGATTTTATACAAATTTTAGTTTGTATTTTATTTATTTAAATCTCACAAAACTAATAAACTCAACGGCTAACACTCACTGTGGATATTCACTTTACATGATATTTTACTACGTATTTATACAAAGTTGTAGCTGTAGCGGCCGATGCGTGCAGCACTGATAATTGTAGTTGATTGTAGATTTATAGTTGGTTACAGATTTCTTCAATATGGTACGGTACCGTTGGGCACTGATGGTTGCAGATTATAGTTGACTGCAAATTTGTAGATTTATCAATTGGGTACTTTGACTGTTGGGCGACAGTAAACGAATTCCTTTATTTGTCTTTTTATTGAATAACTTGGCTCAACCAAGCGCTAATAAAAATGTGGAAAAACTTCTTACTGCTTCGTGCTTCTTTATGCGTGTGAACTTTTCTTTGGATGTGTATCCACTTACATACATACATATATAGAAAATACTTTAAATCAAATAATCTGTCTTGACCTACATACATATGTATATTCGTGAATAATAGTTGGGACTTCTTTTCAGTTTTATTTTTTAATTATTTGCTGTCTAAGTTATTCTATGCAACTGCAAGTTTTTTTTATATATTATAATTTATTTTAATTTAATTATATTTATTTAAGTTAATTATTATTTTGTAAATAATGTATTTATATAAAAGAAATATGAAACATATTAATACATCTGCAAAATTCTTCCTTTTCCTACCATAAGATTAAAATTCTATATACGAAAAACAAAAACTTCCTGAAATTGCACATATTCATTGACGAACAAAATGTTTGATTGGATTAGATTTTGTGAAATTTATGAGCTTCTTCAGACGAATTGCGCAAAAGCATCAAAAAACTAACAGAAACAAAGGTATTGAAATCGTACAAAACTAGCACAGTTTCATGCGCACATGAATTAATGTATGTGAGTTAAGAAACATCGTTATGACTATTTTTAGAAGATATAAATTTATTTCCTGTAATGATCTGCTATACCAGCAGCAGCAATTGCATGTGGTTTAGTAAAATTATTTAATACTGGATAATTTATGCTAAAGTAGAAACTATTCTTATTATTTTTTATAAAAATAATTATTAGTTTGCGTTCAAAAAAGGATGAAAAATTAAAAAAATAAACACATTTCTCACTTGAACCCGGCATCATAAAATTGATAGACCAACGCTTTATTTGCACTATCGATCTTTATAAAAGATCCTATGCATGCATATTTATTTTATATTGTCAAGTGTTCTAATATGCACGCATTATGCTTCGTTATGACATGGCAAATCTTTCTTATACGAAAAACCACAAATGCTTAGTATTAAGCCCCACTTTCCGTATAAAAAACATTTGCCATACAGAAAATTCATTCTTGTGTATTTTACCCCAGCCACTCAGAACAGAAAATAAAAATTTGATTTCTATTAAGTCGCTTCTGCTGTGAGCACACACACAAACACACTAAATTATTCATACGAATGTGCAAACAATAATGCCATGTGTGCGGCTGCCGATGAATCCATATTCACGACTGCTTCGTGAAATTGCCGATCTGAATTCCAATGTGGCCAGCAATTTCAATATGTTGATTCTCACTCAAGAGAGCAATGAAAGGTCTTTCTGTATATTCTCTTTGGTATATTGTCTTTGATGTCACTCGTTCACACCCACGGTAATTAGCGCCCAGACATCTTTAATCGTTTTACATAAGTGTGTACTGTTAGAAAGTATAATTCGTTAGGACTTTTATGGCAAATAATACATCATCTATATACGAGTATATAAAAATGAATGATTGTTTGTTAGTGACGCTAAGGCTCGAGAACGGCTGGATCTTGATGGAATTTTCAGAGGATGTTCGTTGTGGATCTGGGAAGGTTTAGAAATAAAAAAACCTTATACTTTTCCTGAAGAAAAATCGGAAAATTTAAAAATTCCAAAATAGAGTTTTTTCCATACAAAATTTTTTTTCTTTCAAATTTTTTTTCCAATTGTTTCTTGGAAGTCTATCGATCTCAAAACATTCGGAAAAGTCGGAAAATTCAGAAAATTCGAAAATTAGAAAAACCTAATCTCACTTTTTGTTTTCATTTTTTTTGTATGTGCGTGGTGTTGCACGCGCACATTTAGTTTCATATTGGTGTTGTAAGCACTGACTGATACTCCAATAACTCAACAAATGGAGCTGTAGACGCTTATTTATTTTGACAGCTGCGTATATTGTGTGTTCTTTCTGATTTGTTTATTCGAACAGTGCGGACACGGTCAATTGACTTTCTGACATTTTTCCAAATTTTAATTGATTTCTCGAGTTAAATTCATTCTACATATGAATATGAATAAATTCTTCTTGGTGTTTTCTTTAACTTTGTTACTAAATTTTCTAAATTTTTTAATGAGTTTAATTCCATTTCTTTTTAAATTTTATTTTCTTGACATTACTTCGCTCAAATCAAATATTGATTTTAAAGTTTGTTTTTTGTTATACTTATTATACATGGATAACAGTGCAATTCCTAATTGAGCACATACTATTATTAATATGATCAATATTTTTAAATCTTGATCCTCTAGGGATCCTCAGAATGTTGAACTTGATTATTTAGTATTGTGACTTGTGGGTCTCCATTGTGATTTTGAACTTTTGATTGAGTTTTACCCATTGTATAAAATTTTATATTATTATTATTTATATACTCGTATATATATTTTTTTTTGTTTTAATCTTATCTAAATTATTCTTAAATCAATACAATCTTTATAATCCTATGTTCTAACATTAGGGTATTTTATTTTATGAATTTTAGTTTTTATTTGTTTTTGCTTAATTTTTGTGTTCGCGAGGTTGAAATCTCGCCAGAGTAATGTTATTTTTGTGCGAGTTTGCACGTTTTTCCCTGCTCGTTTTCTCCGTTGACGTTTTGATGTTTGTTCGTCTTTGTGTGGTTGTGGAGTATGGATCGCGTTCCTTTATTTACACTCTTCTATGGTTATTGGTCTAGGGCCTGCTCGTGAAGTAGATGGTATGTAAAGTGGTGGTTTGTTTGGAGTTGTAGATTGTGGCACGTATTCTTCGATTTTTCTTATTTTTTCAAAATTTTACTGTATTAAGCGTGGGGTTGGTGTTCTTCCATCAACAGGGTATAACGTCAGGCTTTGGTGGATTGCTTCTTTGTGGATGTGTTGCTCTACCAGTTGTTGAACTTTTCGAATAGTCGGTGGAAATCGGTATTCACCTTCTTATTGCAGTTTTCAGAATTATTTTAGGATTGTTTAAAATGTTTGGGTTTTTAATAAAGTGCCAGTTTGGAGGATTGATAAGAGAATTGCCAGTTTGGCAGGATCGCCATGTAAAGATGGGCTCAATTAGTTAATTTAGCGGCGGGAGAGCTAGCGCACAATTTCAATCGGCGACTACTAGAGTACAGCCAAATATTTGTGTATGAAGCGAAATATATGATCGCTATGTACAGATGGGCTCAAAGTATTATTTAGCGGCGCCAGAGCTAGCGTACAATTTCAATCGGCGACTACTAGAGTACAGCCAAATATTTGATGAGAAACGAAAGGTTTGGTTTCCAGATCGAATCTGATTTATTGATAAAATCTTATTGCTATTTATACTTTTAATTTCTTATGTGCTAAGACTTAGTATATAATATGGTTCTTAATACATAAAGAGGGCTTTTGCAATGTCAGCGGAAAGTATCACGGTCAATGCCAGCGTACATTCGTTCGAGGGCATCGAACATTAGAATGCAACGTAATCAAAAACGTGCGCGCTGTTCGCGCTTCATAACGTAAATATTCTTATATGAGAGTTCGATGTACTTACGTTGGGTCTCCGCTCACATTGCATGTGCCTACGCCGCGTATGGTGCTGGCGTTTGTGTGTATATATATACATTATGCTTTTCATACACTACAACCTTATCCTACTGGGAAAAAAAAAATTTTTTGGTGTTTAAACAAAAAAATTTTTTTTTTTTTGTAAAAGTATTTATGTTATATTAATTACTTAAAATTGTACTTGTTTATCTTTACAACGGTGTATATTTTTTTAATAAGTTTTTATGGAGTTCTTTTATTTCTTCTTTTATTTCTAATAGACAATTTACATTCCGAATTTCATTTACTCTATAAGGACCATTGTAGGGTTTTTGGTTTTTCTTTCTATCCATATTTCTTACTAATACCATATCTCCTATATTTAAATCTAGTGTGTTTTAGTGGTTTTGTGTTACAATACTTTTTTGTACTTTCGATTTTTCGATTAATGCTTTTGCATTTTTTATTGAATAATGTAATCTAATTCTGAGTTCGTTAGCGTAGTTATCCATATTGTATATTTTTGGATTTTCTTGGCTGTCAGTACTTGAGAGGTGTGGTAATTTGCCATATACAAGCTCAAAAGGTGTATATTGTGTGTCTACATGGGGGTTGTATTATATGCAAAGGTATAGAACGGGATCCAAATGTGCCAGTCATAGTCGCTGGTAAAAGATAACATGAATTCATTTAATACGCGGTGATTTCTTTCTACTGATCCTAATGTTTGGTGATGGTATGGTGTTGAGAATTGTTGTTCAATGTCTAGTAATTTGCAAATGTTGTGCATGAGCTCATTTGTGAACTCAGTGCCTCTATCCGATTTTAATGTCTTAAAATGGCCATATTTTAGGATACATTGTTCTACTACTGTTTTAGCTACGGGTTTAGTGTCTTTGGTTTCTATTGGGTGAGCTATTACAAATTTTGTCAGTTCGCACTCAATTGTGAGTATGTATCTGAATATATCTGACATTCTTAGTGGTCCAACTGTGTCTATTTCAAGTACTTCAAAACTAGTGTTTGTTGTGTCTGTTATTATTTCTTTTTCGTGTATATGTTTAGTTATTTTGTTCTGTGAGCATTTGTCACAGTTTTTTATAAAATCTTTCACCATTCGACTCATATTTTTCCACACATATCTTTGTTTTAGTTTAGTAAGGTGTCCTCCATGTGTTGAGTTGTGGTATTCATTTATTAATTTATATTTAATTATATCGTTTTCAATTCTTTTAGGGGGTTCATATATAATAATCTTGTATGCGAAACGATTTTCTTTAATTTGCTGTTCTTGCAGCTTGTTAAATATATTTTTAAATTCTTCTTTTTGTATACCTTCAAAAATTATATCTTTATTCGATAGCGCTAAAACGTCGACTTTTAATTTTTTTATTTCAGATGCTAGCTTCTCCATAATCGAAACGTATTTCGTATAGTTATCACTAGATCTACTATGCATAGTTTTTGTATTAAGAGGTGACAACTTCTCCAGAATCGAAACGGATTTCGGTGGATTATCGTTGTATCTTACGCGCAATATATTCTTATCTTTTTCATAGATTAATTGAGTACTCTTCATATTTATATCGTTCGCTTTTTCAAATTTCAATTTTGTAATGTATCTGACGTCAGTGATAGATGTACTGTCCCAGATATGAAGTTGATCAGACTTCTCTTGGGTTTTGTATTTTACTTGTTTTTGTTGGTCTGCATGTTTTTGGGCAGACATTCCCCTTGTTATAATTAATGTTCTTTTAGCTTTTTCATCGGTTTCTTTAGGGATCATTTGTTTTAAAGTTTCTGAATCAATTTTGATTCTGGAAATCTGCGTCTGCGTTGGTATTTGATTTTCCTTTCTTGTATATTATTTCGAACTCATATTGTGATAGGTCTAGTCGTATTCTTGTCAGTTTAGAGGAAGGGTTCTTGTGGACGAAAAGCGACACTAATGGTCTGTGGTCCGTTACCACGAGGAACTTCCGTCCGAATAGATATGGCCTAAAAAACTGTATGCCCCAATGGATTGCAAGTAGTTCTTTTTCAATTGTTGATTTATTTATTTCATGTTTTAACAAGGACAAGGACAAGTAGGAAATTGGAACATCTTCGCCAATTTCACCTTGCGATAGTACTGCACCTAGAGCGTAGTCAGATGCGTCAGTGGTTAATATAAAAGGTTTTGTTAAGTCTGGATATCTCAATATTGGTGGGTTCATCAATTTGTTTTTTAAAGTGCTGAATGCTGTTTGTCGTTCCTCGCTCTATACAAAAGGTTGGCCTTTCTTTAGAAGGTTATTCAGGCTTTTTGTGATACTTGCAAAGTTATCTACGATAGTAGTTGCAAAATGCAATAAATCTTCTTACCTCATCTGGGTTTTTTGGGGTAGGGTATTTCTTAATTGCTTCGTATTTTGCTGGATCAGTTTTTATACCATGTGGGGTGATCAAATGGCCTAGATAAACTACTTCGGGTCTTAGAAAATGACATTTTGACTGTTAGAGGATATTTTCAATCCAAAAGGGAGTCTCGTAAATTGGTAATGTCCATTTGTTGTTGAAAATGCTGTTAAGGGCCTGGAGTTCTTGTTCAGTGGAATTTGGTGAAAAGAGTTCATCATGTCCAGAGTAGAGAAGTATTTTGCTCTACCTAGTCCGTCTAGTACATCCTCCAATCTCGTTAATGGGAATTTATCGCTGGTTAGTTTATCGTTTAATTTCCTATAGTCAACTACTAGTCTCCATTTTTTGTCTTCATTATCGTGAGTTTTCTTAGGAACCAATAACAATGGTGAGTTGTAAGGGCTGTTTGATTGTTCAATTATTTTGTCTCTGTGGTTTTGAGTGTATAAGTTCTTTGCAGTAAGTGGTTCATCGTCCAGATGAAATATATCTTGATATTCTCTGAACATATGGATTAGTTCTTCCTGTGTTGTTTTATCAGAAATTTTTAATTGTAGTGTTTCTAGTAATTTGTTGAATCTGTGATTGTCATGTTTGCTACGTTTGTTTTTTGTATAGTACAGAATATCATAGTTTTTCAAAGGCTCAGTTTTTATTTGTATATTTTTTAATTGTATCTGGTGGTCATTTGTATTTATTAGTTTGATGTGTCTCATTCCCTTTGCTGGTACTATTATATTTGCTACAAATACGCCTTTTTCTATTTCACTATTTAACACTAATTTGTCTTCTTTTATTTCTAAATTTATATGTTGAATTATTTCTGTTCTTGCGGGTATTTTTATGTATGGAGAGTGTAGTAAACGAGTTTCCATTGGTAGCGTTATGTCTGTGTCTGATATCGTGATTGTTACGGTGAATGTTTCATAGTCAATTTTGCACAGAAATGCTGATAAAAAGTCTCTTCCGAGTATACCATCGGTTTCTATGGGAAATGTGTCTTTTACTATATGAAATTCTTGTTTAATGATTTGTTGTTGTATTCTGAATTCTAAATGTGATTTTCCTAATGTGTGCGGAATGTCTCTTCTGACAAGAATTCCTACTCCTTGTTTGCTGGAAAAGTTCTGGGGAATGTTATAAAAATTACTTAAGCACGGAGAGGGTGGTTTTAAATTTGTGTTGAATGGCAGATGTGTCTCTTGTAAGCATACAATTGCAGGTTTACAATCTTTTAAGAGTAGTAATAGCTCGTGATAGTTGTTTAGATACCCGTTAATGTTCCATTGCAAAATTGCTAACATATTGCGATAAGTTATAAAAGTAAGTGATTATATGTCTATAGAGTTATAATTAATATGTACTGATTTATCAGTAATTGATATTGTCTTGGACAGAATGATCATTTAGAGATTTGATTGATTCGGAAAGGACTTTTTTTAGGGATGTAAGAGGTTGGAAGTTTATGGATTGTTTGCTAGTTGAGGGAAGGTCTGAGTTACCGGCTGTAGAGTACTGGAAATATGAATTTTTACATACATTGATTTGAGAAGCGGCACAGTTATCTGTTGTAAGAGAGACACTAAAGTTACTGCATGCTGAGTTCTTTGCTTGGAAAGTGGTGGATGGGGAGGAGAAAAAGTATTGTTATTGTTTGATGCAAGTTGTGTGTTAATCGTTGATATAATTTTTTCTTGTTTTTGAAAATTGTAGTTTTCGTTGTTATAGGTGTTACTGTTGTCGTTGTTGTTTTATCATTGAAAATGATTATAGAAAGGCTTTTTCTGAAAAATCGTATAAAAAAGTGAAACTTTTTGTGAAACGGAGAAATCCACTCACAAGCAGACAACACACAAAAGCCTGAAGCAAAGAAAAAAATCAAAACAAAACCAACCACCAAAGCCAGGCAAAATGGAGAAATCCACAACAAGCCGAACACAAACAAAAGCCTGAAACAAAGAAAAAAAAATCAAAACAAAACCAACCACCAAAGCCAGGCAAAAGTGAAATAAATTAAATGCATGTATGTCATGGCAAAAAAAAACTTCATTGTGGAAAAAATTCTTTTTTTTTTGGTTTTTTATAATAAGATATAAACGAAAATATATTTAGTCTCTGAGCAATCATGAAACCGCAAGCACCACCATTAACTTCTACGGAGAGAGTTAAATTATTTCGGAAAAAATAAGCAAAAAAAACAAAGCGATTAGTACCTTTAACGCCTGCTGAGAGACTTAAACTGCATCGGGAAAAGAAAAAGGCAAAAAAACCCAATAGAGCAGAACCTTTAAATCCTGCGTTGAGAACTAAATTATATCGGGAAATGCAAAAAACAAAAAAAAAAAAAAATCCGAAAGAGTTGAGTGGCTAGAAGCATTTATAAATGACAAGTTTCATAAAAATAAATTGAATGGCGTGTGTTGTGTTTGCGAACGTTTATGGTGGACTTCAGAAACTGTTGTAGTTACAAGGCCACTAAACGTTATGAATTTTATTCGATCTTTGACTACCATCCAGTTTGAAAGCTATAGACTATGTAAAACCTGTAACGAATATTGTGTTCGACAAAAAGTTCCAATAATGGCAAAATTTAATGGGTTTTATTATCCCGATGTACCGAACGATTTACCGCCGTTAGATCCAATTACAGAACGGCTAATTTCTCCAAGACTGCCATTTTTAACTACTCGTCAAATTCGTTGGTTTCCCGGGGCGAAGCGGTTAGTCGGTCAAGTAATTAATGTTCCGGTGGATGTAGATAACATGGTGACCGCTCTCCCTCGCGAATTGAATGACGATTGCGTAATAAATGTAAATATAAAACGACACAAATTGCACAAGTCGCATTATCTTCAAGGATGTGTGAAGAAAAACATTGTAAAACCGTGGTTGAAATATTTGATTGATACACCACTATACAAAAAAAATAAAATTAGCGTGAAATCATCTTTTTGGACATCGGAAGATGACAATAACAACAACAATTCTTTTGAAACTGAATGCGAAGAATTATTTCCAATTGTCAAAGATGGAGATCTGCCAAAAAATATTGAAGCCGAAACAATTCTTAGCATGCAACAACATACTATGATATGGGGCGAAGAAATGATGCTTGTTCTGCGGCCCACACAAGACAAGAAACCATTGGCATTATCTTTTGACGGTTGCGCGGAAGAATTGTCGTTCCCTGGTATATACTTCGGTCATGAAAGAGAATTCAAAATAAAGGCTACACCATATTCAATTGCATCAAGTGAAATTCGTCGTGCTGACAGACGAGGAGCTAAACCCGATCATCTTTTGTATATGGCTGCAAAAATTATGCGGTTCCGGGTAATAGATGGATATAGACTTATGTTTAGAAACAATAATACATCTTCGTTTGAAAATATTACTCGTTCTGATTTAAATAATGCTGAGTTTTTGACGGACGTATTAGACAGAAATATGTCATTCTTTAAAGGAATTCCAAACTCAGTACAATACTGGCAAACCCGAAAACGGGATTTGTTTGCCATGTTGCGGCAGTTGGGGAAACCAACAATATTTCTAACATTGAGCGCATCGGAAATATATTGGAAACCTCTCTTGCGCTTACTTATTCAATTCCGAAATAATGATTTTACGACAGAAATCACAGATGATAAAATTAACAACATGTCTTCCTTTTGGCGGGCAACAATTGTTAACGATGATCCAATAGTATGTTGTTTGTACTTTGAAAAGTTTATAGATACACTGTTTGCCGCGATGAAAAATTCAAAAGGCCCGTTCGGACAATTTGTTGTTATCGATTACTTCAAAAGGATAGAATTTCAACATCGAGGCAGTCCGCATGCTCACTGTTTGTTGTGGTTAAAACATGCTCCCCAAGAAGCAATTTCTGAGCATATGCCTGAAACTGTTAAACTTATAGATCAATTAATTTCAGTCAGCAACGCAGATTTGCCAACAATTCGAAGCGTTCAAACACACAACCACACACACACGTGTTATAGAAAAAATAGTCGAAAATGTAGATTTAATGCTCCGTTTTGGCCTATGGATGAAACTCAAATTTTACTACCGGCGATTGAAAAAACGTTAGATAAATGTGAGATTTATAAAAATTTACACAAATGTTTGGAAGAAAACGAGTATGAAAGTTATGATGATTTCTTGGAGAAGAATTTAATAACTTCGAACGAAGAATATATTGATATACTTCGTCATGGTATTGCAAGAGCTACCGTTTTCGTAAAAAGAGATATCGAAGACATCTGGACGAATCCTTATAATACAGAAGTAGTAAACGTTCTAAATTCAAACGTGGATATACAATACGTACTGGATGAATATTCGTGCGCCGCATATGTTGCCGAATATGTTAACAAAAGTAATAGAGGCTTCAGCGCGTTACATCGTGAACTCATTAATTTAAAAGATAAATATCCAGATGCCGATTTCGATACTTTAATGAAAGAGCTGGGAAAAAAAACACTGAATAATATAGAGATGTCAACTCAGGAGGCTGCATGGTTCTTGCTTAGAATTCCGATGTCTCGGACCTCGCGCGTCATTGAATATATACCTACCCAACATCCAAGCGAACGTCATGTATCTATAAAATCGCAAAAACAAATGGATGCTGAAGGGTTAGATGGTGCATCTTCAAATATCTGGAACAAAAATATTATTCAACCAAATTCATGCTATTTCGAGCTTCTCTGGGAGACGAAATAGATCAAAAGATACGAGAATAACTCCATTCTCCAAAAGGTAGAAGAAAGAGAAATTAAGGAAATAAAAGAAAATTTAACCGGTTCAAAGAAAAAGCACTGATTACGCGAGATGTACTGAAAGAACGTCTGCTCGTCACGAGAGTTAGTCGGAGAATTGGAATGAAAACGAATTTCAATCATAGCAATCGAAAACGAGGCATTATAACTAATTATGGGAATATTTTAAAAATTTATATTGTAAATTAGTAAAAAAAGAAAAAATTGGTGTATAAAATGAATAAATAATAATATGTATTTATTTAATTTATTGTTTTATCCCCAAAAAAGCCACCATCGAATTGTACAGCAAAACTTCATGGCTGCACCAGCAGAAGACTAAAAGTTATTTTTACAGAATTATAGAAATTTTATTTAATTCAGAATTGCACCAGCAAATACTTTGACTCTCTAATGTACTCCAAAATAAACAAATATAGTATGGGTGCCTTTAGCTCAATGCAAAATGCTTAATGCTTAATAATCATTTTTATAAATAGTAGTAAAAGTATTTTACTATCTTCCAAAAATTAACCAGGATTATATCATTTTACTGGGGCCAAAACTAGAGCAGAATTATTTCTTGCCTGTTATAGAAGATGGAGTATTATGAAATTCAACCTTGACAAATCATATATATCCATACATGCATATGAATGTACATATGTATGCACATATTTGTCTTTTTGATCATTTGTCAGGTAGCGAATTATAGAAATTTTATTTAATTTTTTTTTTTTTATTTGCACCAGCAAATACTTTGACTCTCTAATGTACTCCAACATAAACAAATATAGTATGGGTGTCTTTAGCTCAATGGTTCACGCGTTGGTCTAAAGTTGTTGTGGCTTAGGGTTCGAGCCCCAGCAAAATGCTTAATGCTTAATAATCATTTTTATAAATAGTAGTAAAAGTATTTTACTATCTTCCAAAAATTAACCAGGATTATATAATTTTACTGGGGCCAAAACTAGAGCAGAATTATTTCATGCCTGTTATAGAAGATGGAGTATTATGAAATTCAACCTTGACAAATCATATATATCCATACATGCATATGAATGTACATATGTATGCACATATTTGTCTTTTTGATCATTTGTCAGGTAGCGAATTGTGCCATAAAAATAATGAAATGAAATGAAAATAAAAGCGTCATTTCTCGCATAGGAGTTTTTGTTGTATGTGCGGTGTGGCTTCATTTAATATAAAGTGAAGCAGAATTCAATTTGTCATGAAATTTGGATATTTCAATATTTTCAGAATAGACAAATATCAGCACAGTTTATTCTTCCGATTTGATATTTTATATTTTCGCTTTAGCAGCTTGCGATCAAACATATCTTGAGTCTATCCGAAGAGAGAATAATTATGCCCAAAAAAACTAGTTTGCTAAAGTTAGTGTTAATATTTGAATATTCATATGTTCGTCTGTTGCCTATTCCATTTGAAAATTTATCAAAATAATTGTTAGATTAAGGGTACAGTCAACAAAATCAAGGTTTTAAACCTTTTTTTTTCTTTGTCAGATCAGCTTGAAATACTATAACCACATTCTATTCAAAATTAAACCACTCGTACGCTCATGAATATGTGCATACATATCTATGAACACTGATTCTCCGCATTTACATAGTATATGATGTTCAGGTTTGAAGTACATTTTATGAACTTCATTATATAGTATTAAGTGCATATCTTCTTGTTATAAATTGATTTACAAAGTCTTGTAAATAAAACAGTATATAATGCAATAACCTGTATATAAACATTTATTTTTTATGGAACAATGTAGTTCAACCATGATTGTGTTCCAACGCAGAATAAACCACTTCATAATCGAAAATTATTATAATCAAAAATCTATAAAAAATTATTTCAACTATTTTCAATTTGTATTAGGATAAATAATGTTTAGTAAAACATATTTTAATATAAGGTGCGTCTTTTTGCCCATTACATTAGACATTTACCTCTAAAAATGTATACATGATGTCTGCAGGGCTTACCCAAGTCGACCTGCTTGCATGTTTTTTCACAATCGCCATTCGAAATACTACAACCGGCACCACAATCGCTTTGCCGTGTAGACTTGAGTTATGGAAACTAATAAAAATGTGGAAAAACTTCTTACTGCTTCGTGCTTCTTTATGCGTGTGAACTTTTCTTTGGATGTGTATCCACTTACATACATACATATATAGAAAATACTTTAAATCAAATAATCTGTCTTGACCTACATACATATATTCGTGAATAATAGTTGGGACTTCTTTTCAGTTTTATTTTTTAATTATTTGCTGTCTAAGTTATTCTATGCAACTGCAAGTTTTTTTTTATATATTATAATGATATTAATTTAATTATATTTATTTAAGTTAATTATTATTTTGTAAATAATGTATTTATATAAAAGAAATATGAAACATATTAATACATCTGCAAAATTCTTCCTTTTCCTACCATAAGATTAAAATTCTATATACGAAAAACAAAAACTTCCTGAAATTGCACATATTCATTGACGAACAAAATGTTTGATTGGATTAGATTTTGTGAAATTTATGAGCTTCTTCAGACGAATTGCGCAAAAGCATCAAAAAACTAACAGAAACAAAGGTATTGAAATCGTACAAAACTAGCACAGTTTCATGCGCACATGAATTAATGTATGTGAGTTAAGAAACATCGTTATGACTATTTTTAGAAGATATAAATTTATTTCCTGTAATGATCTGCTATACCAGCAGCAGCAATTGCATGTGGTTTAGTAAAATTATTTAATACTGGATAATTTATGCTAAAGTAGAAACTATTCTTATTATTTTTTATAAAAATAATTATTAGTTTGCTTTCAAAAAAAGGATGAAAAATTAAAAAAATAAACACATTTCTCACTTGAACCCGGCATCATAAAATTGATAGACCAACGCTTTATTTGCACTATCGATCTTTATAAAAGATCCTATGCATGCATATTTATTTTATATTGTCAAGTGTTCTAATATGCACGCATTATGCTTCGTTATGACATGGCAAATCTTTCTTATACGAAAAACCACAAATGCTTAGTATTAAGCCCCACTTTCCGTATAAAAAACATTTGCCATACAGAATATTCATTCTTGTGTATTTTACCCCAGCCACTCAGAACAGAAAATAAAAATTGGATTTCTAATTAGTCGCTTCTGCTGTGAGCACACACACAAACACACTAAATTATTCATACGAATGTGCAAACAATAATGCCATGTGTGCGGCTGCCGATGAATCCATATTCACGACTGCTTCGTGAAATTGCCGATCTGAATTCCAATGTGGCCAGCAATTTCAATATGTTGATTCTCACTCAAGAGAGCAATGAAAGGTCTTTCTGTATATTCTCTTTGGTATATTGTCTTTGATGTCACTCGTTCACACCCACGGTAATTAGCGCCCAGACATCTTTAATCGTTTTACATAAGTGTGTACTGTTAGAAAGTATAATTCGTTAGGACGTTTATGGCAAATAATACATCATCTATATACGAGTATATAAAAATGAATGATTGTTTGTTAGTGACGCTAAGGCTCGAGAACGGCTGGATCTTGATGGAATTTTCAGAGGATGTTCGTTGTGGATCTGGGAAGGTTTAGAAATAAAAAAACCTTATACTTTTCCTGAAGAAAAATCGGAAAATTTAAAAATTCCAAAATAGAGTTTTTTCCATACAAAATTTTTTTTCTTTCAAATTTTTTTTTCCAATTGTTTCTTGGAAATCTATCGATCTCAAAACATTCGGAAAAGTCGGAAAATTCAGAAAATTCGAAAATTAGAAAAACCTAATCTCACTTTTTGTTTTCATTTTTTTTGTATGTGCGTGGTGTTGCACGCGCACATTTAGTTTCATATTGGTGTTGTAAGCACTGACTGATACTCCAATAACTCAACAAATGGAGCTGTAGACGCTTATTTATTTTGACAGCTGCGTATATTGTGTGTTCTTTCTGATTTGTTTATTCGAACAGTGCGGACACGGTCAATTGACTTTCTGACATTTTTCCAAATTTTAATTGATTTCTCGAGTTAAATTCATTCTACATATGAATATGAATAAATTCTTCTTGGTGTTTTCTTTAACTTTGTTACTAAATTTTCTAAATTTTTTAATGAGTTTAATTCCATTTCTTTTTAAATTTTATTTTCTTGACATTACTTCGCTCAAATCAAATATTGATTTTAAAGTTTGTTTTTTGTTATACTTATTATACATGGATAACAGTGCAATTCCTAATTGAGCACATACTATTATTAATATGATCAATATTTTTAAATCTTGATCCTCTAGGGATCCTCAGAATGTTGAACTTGATTATTTAGTATTGTGACTTGTGGGTCTCCATTGTAATTTTGAACTTTTGATTGAGTTTTACCCATTGTATAAAATTTTATATTATTATTATTTATATACTCGTATATATATTTTTTTTTGTTTTAATCTTATCTAAATTATTCTTAAATCAATACAATCTTTATAATCCTATGTTCTAACATTAGGGTATTTTATTTTATGAATTTTAGTTTTTATTTATACGCTTCTATGGTTATTGGTCTAGGGCCTGCTCGTGAAGTAGATGGTATGTAAAGTGGTGGTTTGTTTGGAGTTGTAGATTGTGGCACGTATTCTTCGATTTTTCTTATTTTTTGAAAATGTTACTGTATTAAGCGTGGGGTTGGTGTTCTTCCATCAACAGGGTATAACGTCAGACTTTGGTGGATTGCTTCTTTGTGGATGTGTTGCTCTACCAGTTGTTGAACTTTTCGAATAGTCGGTGGAAATCGGTATTCATCTTCTTATTGCAGTTTTCAGAATTATTTTAGGATTGTTTACAATTTTTGGGTTTTTAATAAAGTGCCAGTTTGGAGGATTGATAAGAGAATTGCCAGTTTGGCAGGATCGCCATGTAAAGATGGGCTCAATTAGTTAATTTAGCGGCGGGAGAGCTAGCGCACAATTTCAATCGGCGACTACTAGAGTACAGCCAAATATTTGTGTATGAAGCGAAATATATGATCGCTATGTACAGATGGGCTCAAAGTATTATTTAGCGGCGCGAGAGCTAGCGTATAATTTCAATCGGCGACTATTAGAGTACAGCCAAATATTTGATGAGAAACGAAAAGTTTGGTTTCCAGATCGAATCTGATTTATTGATAAAATCTTATTGCTATTTATACTTTTAATTTCTTATGTATATAAAGAGGGCTTTTGCAATGTCAGCGGAAAGTATCACGGTCAATGCCAGCGTACATTCGTTCGAGGGCATCGAACATTAGAATGCAACGTAATCAAAAACGTGCGCGGTGTTCGCGCTTCATAACGTAAATATTCTAATATGAGAGTTCGATGTACTTACGTTGGGTCTCCGCTCACATTGCATGTGCCTAAGCCGCGTATGGTGTTGGCGTTTGTGTGTATATATATATATACATTATGCTTTTCATACACTACAAGTGTCGGAGGTTGGATTTATTGAACTGGTAAGTCTTTCAAAACAGGTGCGTTTAGCAATTTTAGCATTAAACTTGAACTTTGCATTTGATTTCTTGTAATGAGTTAGATTAATGTCAGTTCGAACTTTTTTATATAAACGCCATGCTTTCTGTTTTGCTGAACGGAACGAGGCTAACTTACTATTCCACCATGCGACAGTGGTACCTTTAGTTTGAGGGAAGCTTTGGGGAATGTGGTGATGAGAAGCAGTGCGGATAATTTTCTGTATCCTTGAGGCTTCTTCATTAATATTATTACTGTGTGGGAAACGTTGGAGTTGAAATTTGGTTAATTTGTTAGGTAGCTTCAGGGTGGTAATTATAGGCTAATGGTCACTGCCGTGAAGGTCCTCAAGTGTTTTCCAAGAACAGTGGGGTGTAAGGGAGGGGGAGCACATGGTCACATCAACATGAGTAAAAGACCCATGGGTAGAGAAATGAGTAAGAGAATCGTCATTCAAAATAACTAGATTAGAAGATAATATAACGGCCTCTATGTTCCGACCTTTGAGATTATATTGCGGAGAACCCCAAGGATAGTAGGTGGAGGGCACTTTGGATGATCGACTCAAGTTCATGGGGGATGGGGTTGTAGTTAGGGGGAATATAGGTTGAAACTATAGTTATCTTCATTCCAATATTAATTTCGATTCCCATTGTGGGAAAATTATATGTTATGGGTAGAAGTGTGTGCGGAATGTCTCTTCTGACAAGAATTCCTACTCCTTGTTTGCTGGAAAAGTTCTGGGGAATGTTATAAAAATTACTTAAGCACGGAGAGGGTGGTTTTAAATTTGTGTTGAATGGCAGATGTGTCTCTTGTAAGCATACAATTGCAGGTTTACAATCTTTTAAGAGTAGTAATAGCTCGTGATAGTTGTTTAGATACCCGTTAATGTTCCATTGCAAAATTGCTAACATATTGCGATAAGTTATAAAAGTAAGTGATTATATGTCTATAGAGTTATAATTAATATGTACTGATTTATCAGTAATTGATATTGTCTTGGACAGAGTGATCATTTAGAGATTTGATTGATTCGGAAAGGACTTTTTTTAGGGATGTAAGAGGTTGGAAGTTTATGGATTGTTTGCTAGTCGAGGGAAGGTCTGAGTTACCGGCTGTAGAGTGCTGAAAATATGAATTTTTACGTACATTGATTTGAGAAGCGGCACAGTTATCTGTTGTAAGAGAGACTCTAAAGTTACTGCATGCTGAGTTCTTTGCTTGGAAAGTGGTGGATGGGGAGGAGAAAAAGTATTGTTATTGTTTGATGCAAGTTGTGTGTTAATCGTTGATATTAATTTTTTCTTGTTTTTGAAAATTGTAGTTTTCGTTGTTATAGGTGTTACTGTTGTCGTTGTTGTTTTATCATTGAAAATGATTATAGAAAGGCTTTTTCTGAAAAATCGTATAAAAAAGTGAAACTTTTTGTGAAACGGAGAAATCCACACACACGCAGACAACACACAAAAGCCTGAAGCAAAGAAAAAATCAAAACAAAACCAACCACCAAAGCCAGGCAAAAGTGAAATAAATTAAATGCATGTATGTCATGGCAAAAAAAAACTTCATTGTGGAAAAAATTCTTTTTTTTTTGGTTTTTTATAATAAGATATAAACGAAAATATATTTAGTCTCTGAGCAATCATGAAACCGCAAGCACCACCATTAACTTCTACGGAGAGAGTTAAATTATTTCGGGAAAAACAAGCAAAAAAAACAAAGCGATTAGTACCTTTAACGCCTGCTGAGAGACTTAAACTGCATCGGGAAAAGAAAAAAGCAAAAAACCCAATAGAGCAGAACCTTTAAATCCTGCGTTGAGAACTAAATTATATCGGGAAATGCAAAAAACAAAAAAAAAAATCCGAAAGAGTTGAGTGGCTAGAAGCATTTATAAATGACAAGTTTCATAAAAATAAATTGAATGGCGTGTGTTGTGTTTGCGAACGTTTATGGTGGACTTCAGAAACTGTTGTAGTTACAAGGCCACTAAACGTTATGAATTTTATTCGATCTTTGACTACCATCCAGTTTGAAAGCTATAGACTATGTAAAACCTGTAACGAATATTGTGTTCGACAAAAAGTTCCAATAATGGCAAAATTTAATGGGTTTTATTATCCCGATGTACCGAACGATTTACCGCCGTTAGATACAATTACAGAACGGCTAATTTCTCCAAGACTGCCATTTTTAACTACTCGTCAAATTCGTTGGTTTCCCGGGGCGAAGCGGTTAGTCGGTCAAGTAATTAATGTTCCGGTGGATGTAGATAACATGGTGACCGCTTTCCCTCGCGAATTGAATGACGATTGCGTAATAAATGTAAATATAAAACGACACAAATTGCACAAGTCGGATTATCTTCAAGGATGTGTGAAGAAAAACATTGTAAAACCGTGGTTGAAATATTTGATTGATACACCACTATACAAAAAAAATAAAATTAGCGTGAAATCATCTTTTTGGACATCGGAAGATGACAATAACAACAACAATTCTTTTGAAACTGAATGCGAAGAATTATTTCCAATTGTCAAAGATGGAGATCTGCCAAAAAATATTGAAGCCGAAACAATTCTTAGCATGCAACAACATACTATGATATGGAGCGAAGAAATGATGCTTGTTCTGTGGCCCACACAAGACAAGAAACCATTGGCATTATCTTTTGACGGTTGCGCGGAAGAATTGTCGTTCCCTGGTATATACTTCGGTCATGAAAGAGAATTCAAAATACAGGCTACACCATATTCAATTGCATCAAGTGAAATTCGTCGTGCTGACAGACGAGGAGACTTATGACTTATGTTTAGAAACAATAATACATCTTCGTTTGAAAATATTACTCGTTCTGATTTAAATAATGCTGAGTTTTTGACGGACGTATTAGACAGAAATATGTCATTCTTTAAAGGAATTCCAAACTCAGTAAACTGTTAAACTTATAGATCAATTAATTTCAGTCAGCAACGCAGATTTGCCAACAGTTCGAAGCGTTCAAACACACAACCACACACACACGTGTTATAGAAAAAATAGTCGAAAATGTAGATTTAATGCTCCGTTTTGGCCTATGGATGAAACTCAAATTTTACTACCGGCGATTGAAAAAACGTTAGATCAATGTGAGATTTATAAAAATTTACACAAATGTTTGGAAGAAAACGAGTATGAAAGTTATGATGATTTCTTGGAGAAGAATTTAATAACTTCGAACGAAGAATATATTGATATACTTCGTCATGGTATTGCAAGAGCTACCGTTTTCGTAAAAAGAGATATAGAGGACATCTGGACGAATCCTTATAATACAGAAGTAGTAAACGTTCCAAATTCAAACGTGGATATACAATACGTACTGGATGAATATTCGTGCGCCGCATATGTTGCCGAATATGTTAACAAAAGTAATAGAGGCTTCAGCGCGTTACATCGTGAACTCATTAATTTAAAAGATAAATATCCAGATGCCGATTTCGATACTTTAATGAAAGAGCTGGGAAAAAAAACACTGAATAATATAGAGATGTCAACTCAGCAGGCTGCATGGTTCTTGCTTAGAATTCCGATGTCTCGGACCTCACGCGTCATTGAATATATACCTACCCAACATCCAAGCGAACGTCATGTATCTATAAAATCGCAAAAACAAATGGATGCTGAAGGGTTAGATGGTGCATCTTCAAATATCTGGAACAAAAATATTATTCAACATTACGAAAACAGACCCGAAGATTTAAATAACGTTTGTTTGTCTAATTTTGTGGCATGGTACAGAAAAACTTCAAAGAAAAGAAAACATAACGATGCTTTCGTTACTACAAATTTACCAATTGCTTCATATGCGAAACGAGCGGATAGTAAAATATTGCGTTGGCGTAATTATGATTCTTCGGACAAATTAAATTTTATTCGAGAGATTGTATTGTTATTTTATCCATTCAGAAACGAGGAGTTGGATCTTTTAAACAATGATAATTACTTAAAAATATATGAAGAAAACAAAGAATTATTGATTACTAACAGATCGCAGTTTGACAGCGGAGTGGATTTTGAGAAAATTCTACAGTCCATCACGCATCATAATGATTTGAATGAAGAATGTTTTGATGAAACAGATAGAAGACTTGTTAAAGTGGTTGATTCTGACAATGTGTTCTTACAAGGTCCCGAAAGAAAAAAATTGCATAAACCTGAAGACGAGGATTTTGCCGGAATAAATAAAATATCAGTTATACAACGAATAGAAAATGTATTGCCTCATAAAGATTTTTGCGACACAATTAAAACTTTAAATAAAGGTCAATACAAAATATGCTTGGAAATAATTAACCGATTGGTTTACGACAATGAAACTCCATTGCAGATATTTTTGACTGGTCCTGCGGGATCAGGTAAAACACATACGCTAAAGGTTATGATGGAAATAATAAATCGTTTTACGCAACGGCACAATGTAAATAAATGCGCCTATTTAGTATGCGCTACTACTGGCAAAGCAGCTATAAATATCGACGGAACTACGGTCCATACTGCGTTTAATATTTCGATAAATCAAAACAAGATGATGCATATAAAGGCAAGCGTAATTCAATCACTCCGTTGCGATATGCGAGAAGTTTCGACCATAATTATCGACGAGATCAGTATGATGAGTTTCCAAATGCTGTGTAATGTAAATTATGCACTTCGTGCGGTTGGGCCAAATCCTGGTTAACTTTTTGGAGGATTAAATATTATTTTGTGTGGTGATTTATGACAATTACCGCCTCTGCGTGCCTCTCCAATTTATAGAAGTACAGCAAATTATTTACAAGAAGATATGATATGGCAGAATTTAATGTTTTATCCGTTACACGAAATTGTTCGGCAATCAGATAGAACGTTTTCTAGACTTTTAACAAAAATAGGAAACGGCGAAGCTTTGAAGCAACGCGAGGTGAGGCTGTTGAACGAACGATTTGTCAGTAAAAGTGCAATAGAGGATATGAGAGATGCCGTCAGATTGTTTAATCGAAATCAGGACGTTGATAACTACAACTACAACATACTGAACGTCCCAGAGGCTGTTGAAGTCCTAGCCAAAGACGAAGTAAAAGGGTGTGATACTCATCAGCAAATCAGCAGCACGACAGCAAAGGTTTCAAAACTATCCGTTACTGATACAGGAAACATGCAAACAAAATTATTGTTATTATGGTGTTAAATACTCAATATATATTAACGCAAAACATCGATAAAAGAGATAAATTGGTTAATGGGTCTTTCGGCCACTTACGTTACATTGAGTTTGACGACAAAGATCCCACGCGAGTTTAGCGATTATGGATAGAATTCACTAATGCATCCATTGGTCGCATTAGACGTATTGAAACGCAATATCATGCATCTACATTAAAAATAGGAACAAATTGCACACCAATTGCTCGTCGGTCCGCTCCCATCAATTTAGGTTCTACTCGTATAAAAGTAAAACGAACACAGTTTCCTATCGCTTCTGCAAATGCTTTGACAGTTCATAAATCTCAAGGCGGAACTTATGACAAAGTAGTATTTGAATACTCTAAAAATTTACAAACATATTTGGTATATGTTGGCCTTTCGCGCGCTACAACATTATCCGGACTTTATTTGACCAATGAAAAAAACGAACACATATTTCATCAAAATTATGCAGAATTGAAAACTGAATTTAAGAAGCTAGAAAATGTCTCTCTAAACACTGTTTTAGATAAAGCAATTAATTTTTTTGAAACTGTCATTGACAAGTAAAATTTTTGTTATATGAATGTACAAAGTTTAAATTCACACAACTCAGATATTGTTAAAGATGATGCCATACAAAATAGTGATATATTAGCGTTATCCGAAACATGGCTCGACGATGAAAAAAACGATGTTCCCATAGAAGGATATAAATGTATAATGCGATACAAAAGAAGTGCCATCAAAGCTGGTGGAGTCGCCATATATGAATCTAACAAGTCAACATTATCGCAATGTCGCCGAGTTGATTTCGACGAACTTCATAGTGTAAAAGGAGACGTTTGTTGTGCTAGAATGTTAACTTCCAATAACATTCAGTTTTGTGTAGTAACAATCTATGCCAGTTGCGGAACATTTTTGGTGGATTTAGAAAAGTTATTGGATGTCGCTCTTTGGAGATTCAATAAAAATATGAAACATTTGCGTATTTCACAAGATTACAATTTATCAGAATGCCCGGTGATTTTATGTGGTGACTTGAATATAAATATGTTTTCCCCAGAAGGTCAAAAACTTTTAGAGTATGCAAAACAAAACCACGACGTTGAATTATTAACAAATAAAATTGTGACTACAAGAAATAATACATGCATAGACTATCTTTTTACTACAGGCATATCTGTTGACGTTCTGCCATACGTTTCATATTTCAGTACACATCGTCCAATGTTATGTAAAATAAAACACAACTAGTATATATATAAATAAAAGACTCCATCGCTCACTCAGTGAATTAATATATGTAGCTGTCTCCTCTAACATATGAATTTCCTACGAGCAGAGAGTAAGTATATATGGTTACAATCAGCTGTTGCCAAATAAAAAATAATTTTTTTTTTAGTTTACCTGTTGCCGTCAAATTAACTAACAATAACGATCATGCTGTATCTGTTTGCAAAGCGCTGCTTCAATTAAAATGTATGAATTTTCTACGTTTATGAATTTACATGTGTATAAGTACATCGCTACACATGTACATATTTTTTTGCTGTTTTCAATTTTTTCATGCAACGAATACTTGGGCTTCCACGCACAAAAGCACAAAAAAAAACAAAACACAAAAACAACTCATCTACTATTGTCATTTTCTCAACTCCAACGCCGCTACTCATAAGTAAAATTAATGTTATTCTCTGGTTTATGTGCAAAGAGTAACAAGAGGAAGAGAAAATGGCTGATCAAAACGTTACAATCGGCTGAAGCTAATTTTGCAACATTTTAAAAGAGAACAGAAATAGAAAAACCAGTACGAAAATACTGCCTTTATCTCTTCAGTCGGTTGCCAAAAAATATTTTTGTCGCCTCTTGTTACACTTTGTTTACATGTTTTTCGATTGTCATCTGAGAAATTTAGTAATCTGAGAGTCAGTGTTCAACATCGTTCTTTAGCAGCAACATCGTCTGCAGCAACATCAAAAATGTCAATCGTTAATGGAAAACGCCAAAACGAGGAGATCGATTCGTCTGATAGCGAAGACGAACTAATTGCAAATTTAAATAAAGCAAAAAAATTGTCAAGTCAGCGTTCAACATCGTCAGCAGCAGCAGCAGCATTAAACATGTCAAACATTAAAACAAAACGCAAAAACGAGGACACCGATTCGTCTGAAAGCGAAGACGAAGCAATTGCAGATCCAGCAAATAAATACATGATAAAACCAAGCAATGAAGAATTTCCTATTGAAACTGTGAATACATTTTTAAGTGATATTAAATCAAATGACCCAAGTATTGTTTTGAATGTTGCAGAATATTCCGCATTAAAAAGAAAATTTGAAAAGAATCCAGTCAAAAGATTTAATTATATACAATATAATTACAAAAATCCAGTTAAATTCGCTATAATTGGGAATAGTTATGGAATTTGCGTAAATAACTCTGAAGATTTTTCTGACAAAACAATAATGGAAAATTTAAATTCGTTGGAGGCCAAACATAGAGTTTCACATTTACTACCTACGGCAAAATATATTTGGAACGAAGAAAGCAGCTTGTTGGTTAATGCAATTTTTGAAGGGTTCATCACAGATTTACGAAAACTTGCAACGAAGTCGTCAGACTTTAGTGATCATCTTCTAACTCACAAGATCAAAATAAATGAAGTTGCTTCGATTATTGAAAAGTTGCGTAAAAAACATATTGATGGATCAAATATAAAGCAATGTAAAACCATTCCAGGAATTTTTGGAATTAAATTGTTTACAACACAAACACCACCAGCAAAAATTCAATCGACTGTCCTGGAACTAAATGGCAACAAACTTGTGGAAAGCAAATGGGCAAAATTATCAAGCCCATCATATTTACATTAATTAAAAATAATCAAATTTTCTGGATTTAAAACTACAAAATGAGGCATTTCTTTAGATTTGTCTTTGGATTGTCTAGTTTACAAAAAATTGAAGGTCGAAAACATTGATAAACCGAAGTCTATCTATTTGAATTCATCGGTCATAGAAACTAAAAAAAGGCGAATCGAAAATAACAATGAAAGCAGCGATGACGATTCCAGTGTTGCAGGATGCCCATTTTAAATTCAATATAGTAAAATTGTATTCACTATATTTTTTATATATATATATTTAATTAAAATTGAAATAAAAAAATTAATAAAAAAAAAAATTTCTGCTGAATTAAAATATTTGTATAATAATTTTCAATGATACCGTCGTTTGCGTTGTCGCAAAGACTGTTAATTTTTGATGATCTTACTGTTGATGTTGTTGTTTTTCTTGTCGCTACTGTTTACCGAAATGTTGTTGGTGTTATTGTTGTCATTATTGATGGTTGCTTGAGTAGCAGCTGCAGCGTATGAGGAATAGGTAGATGTATTGAGTGGGTTTTGCTGTTTATAAGTTCTCAACGCTTCTGCCACTGTACATTTATTGATAGTTTTAATTTTTATTATCTCCTTCGATTGCTGGTGCATGTATTGGATTTTGGTGCATGTATTGGATGAAGCTGGATGCGGACCTGCACAGTTAGCGCAGTGAGTACGTGTGCACACTTCTGTGGAATGCGGGGGGAAATTACACTGAACGCATGTTGGTGGCCGTCTACAGTACTTGCTTGTATGCCCGAGTACTTGGCAATTTTTGCAACGCATCGGGTTGGGGATATATTGCCGTATTTCTATTTATTGCCGTATTTCTATATCTCGGGTTGGGGATATATTGCCGTAATTCTCGTATCTCCATGCTATTTCGAGCTTCTCTGGGAGACGAAATAGATCAAAAGATACGAGAATAACTCCATTCTCCAAAAGGTAGAAGAAAGAGAAATTAAGGAAACAAAAGAAAATCGAACCGGTTCAAAGAAAAAGCACTGATTACGAGAGATGTACTGAAAGAACGTCTGCTCGTCACGAGAGTTAGTCGGAGATTTGGAATGAAAACGAATTTCAATCATAGCAATCGAAAACGAGGCATTATAACTAATTATGGGAATATTTTTAAAGTTTATATTGTAAATTAGTAAAAAAAGAAAAAATTGGTGTATAAAATGAATAAATAATAATATGTATTTATTTAATTTATTGTTTTATCCCCAAAAAAGCCACCATCGAATTGTACAGCAAAACTTCATGGCTGCACCAGCAGAAGACTAAAAGTTATTTTTACAGAATTATAGAAATTTTATTTAATTCAGAATTGCACCAGCAAATACTTTGACTCTCTAATGTACTCCAAAATAAACAAATATAGTATGGGTGTCTTTAGCTCAATGGTTCACGCGTTGGTCTAAAGTTGTTGTGGCTTAGGGTTCGAGCCCCAGCAAAATGCTTAATGCTTAATAATCATTTTTATAAATAGTAGTAAAAGTATTTTACTATCTTCCAAAAATTAACCAGGATTATATCATTTTACTGGGGCCAAAACTAGAGCAGAATTATTTCATGCCTGTTATAGAAGATGGAGTATTATGAAATTCAACCTAGACAAATCATATATATCCATACATGCATATGAATGTACATATGTATGCACATATTTGTCTTTTTGATCATTTGTCAGGTAGCGAATTGTGCCATAAAAATAATGAAATGAAATGAAAATAAAAGCGTCATTTCTCGCATAGGAGTTTTTGTTGTATGATGTGCGGTGTGGCTTCATTTAATATAAAGTGAAGCAGAATTCAATTTGTCATGAAATTTGGATATTTCAATATTTTCAGAATAGACAAATATCAGCACAGTTTATTCTTCCGATTTGATATTTTATATTTTCGCTTTAGCAGCTTGCGATCAAACATATCTTGAGTCTATCCGAAGAGAGAATAATTATGCCCAAAAAAACGAGTTTGCTAAAGTTAGTGTTAATATTTGAATATTCAAATGTTCGTCTGTTGCCTATTCCATTTGAAAATTTATCAAAATAATTGTTAGATTAAGGGTACAGTCAACAAAATCAAGGTTTTAAACCTTTTTTTTTCTTTGTCAGATCAGCTTGAAATACTATAACCACATTCTATTCAAAATTAAACCACTCGTACGCTCATGAATATGTGCATACATATCTATGAACACTGATTCTCCGCATTTACATAGTATATGATGTTCAGGTTTGAAGTACATTTTATGAACTTCATTATATAGTATTAAGTGCATATCTTCTTGTTATAAATTGATTTACAAAGTCTTGTAAATAAAACAGTATATAATGCAATAACCTGTATATAAACATTTATTTTTTATGGAACAATGTAGTTCAACCATGATTGTGTTCCAACGCAGAATAAACCACTTCATAATCGAAAATTATTATAATCAAAAATCTATAAAAAATTATTTCAACTATTTTCAATTTGTATTAGGATAAATAATGTTTAGTAAAACATATTTTAATATAAGGTGCGTCTTTTTGCCCATTACATTAGACATTTACCTCTAAAAATGTATACATGATGTCTGCAGGGCTTACCCAAGTCGACCTGCTTGCATGTTTTTTCACAATCGCCATTCGAAATACTACAACCGGCACCACAATCGCTTTGCCGTGGAGACTTGAGTTATGGAAACTAATAAAAATGTGGAAAAACTTCTTACTGCTTCGTGCTTCTTTATGCGTGTGAACTTTTCTTTGGATGTGTATCCACTTACATACATACATATATAGAAAATACTTTAAATCAAATAATCTGTCTTGACCTACATACATATATTCGTGAATAATAGTTGGGACTTCTTTTCAGTTTTATTTTTTAATTATTTGCTGTCTAAGTTATTCTATGCAACTGCAAGTTTTTTTTATATATTATAATTTATTTTAATTTAATTATATTTATTTAAGTTAATTATTATTTTGTAAATAATGTATTTATATAAAAGAAATATGAAACATATTAATACATACATCTGCAAAATTCTTCCTTTTCCTACCATAAGATTAAAATTCTATATACGAAAAACAAAAACTTCCTGAAATTGCACATATTCATTGACGAACAAAATGTTTGATTGGATTAGATTTTGTGAAATTTATGAGCTTCTTCAGACGAATTGCGCAAAAGCATCAAAAAACTAACAGAAACAAAGGTATTGAAATCGTACAAAACTAGCACAGTTTCATGCGCACATGAATTAATGTATGTGAGTTAAGAAAATTCGTTATGACTATTTTTAGAAGATATAAATTTATTTCCTGTAATGATCTGCTATACCAGCAGCAGCAATTGCATGTGGTTTAGTAAAATTATTTAATACTGGATAATTTATGCTAAAGTAGAAACTATTCTTATTATTTTTTATAAAAATAATTATTAGTTTGCTTTCAAAAAAAGGATGAAAAATTAAAAAAATAAACACATTTCTCACTTGAACCCGGCATCATAAAATTGATAGACCAACGCTTTATTTGCACTATCGATCTTTATAAAAGATCCTATGCATGCATATTTATTTTATATTGTCAAGTGTTCTAATATGCACGCATTATGCTTCGTTATGACATGGCAAATCTTTCTTATACGAAAAACCAGAAATGCTTAGTATTAAGCCCCACTTTCCGTATAAAAAACATTTGCCATACAGAAAATTCATTCTTGTGTATTTTACCCCAGCCACTCAGAACAGAAAATAAAAATTTGATTTCTATTAAGTCGCTTCTGCTGTGAGCACACACACAAACACACTAAATTATTCATACGAATGTGCAAACAATAATGCCATGTGTGCGGCTGCCGATGAATCCATATTCACGACTGCTTCGTGAAATTGCCGATCTGAATTCCAATGTGGCCAGCAATTTCAATATGTTGATTCTCACTCAAGAGAGCAAAGAAAGGTCTTTCTGTATATTCTCTTTGGTATATTGTTTTTGATGTCACTCGTTCACACCCACGGTAATTAGCGCCCAGACATCTTTAATCGTTTTACATAAGTGTGTACTGTTAGAAAGTATAATTCGTTAGGACGTTTATGGCAAATAATACATCATCTATATACGAGTATATAAAAATGAATGATTGTTTGTTAGTGACGCTAAGGCTCGAGAACGGCTGGACCAATCTTGATGGAATTTTCAGATTATGTTCGTTGTAGATCTGGGAAGGTTTAGAAATAAAGAAACCTTATACTTTTCCTGAAGAAAAATCGGAAAATTTAAAAATTCCAAAATGGAGTTTTTTCCATACAAAATTTTTTTTCTTTCAAATTTTTTTTTCCAATTGTTTCTTGGAAATCTATCGATCTCAAAACATTCGGGAAAGTCGGAAAATTCGGAAAATTCGAAAATTAGAAAAACCTAATCTCACTTTTTGTTTTCATTTTTTTTGTATGTGCGTGGTGTTGCACGCGCACATTTAGTTTCATATTGGTGTTGTAAGCACTGACTGATACTCCAATAACTCAACAGATGGAGCTGTAGACGCTTATTTATTTTGACAGCTGCGTATATTGTGTGTTCTTTCTGATTTGTTTATTCGAACAGTGCGGACACGGTCAATTGACTTTCTGACATTTTTCCAAATTTTAATTGATTTCTCGAGTTAAATTCATTCTACATATGAATATGAATAAATTCTTCTTGGTGTTTTCTTTAACTTTGTTACTAAATTTTCTAAATTTTTTAATGAGTTTAATTCCATTTCTTTTTAAATTTTATTTTCTTGACATTACTTCGCTCAAATCAAATATTGATTTTAAAGTTTGTTTTTTGTTATACTTATTATACATGGATAACAGTGCAATTCCTAATTGAGCACATACTATTATTAATATGATCAATATTTTTAAATCTTGATCCTCTAGGGATCCTCAGAATGTTGAACTTGATTATTTAGTATTGTGACTTGTGGGTCTCCATTGTGATTTTGAACTTTTGATTGAGTTTTACCCATTGTATAAAATTTTATATTATTATTATTTATATACTCGTATATATATATTTTTTTGTTTTAATCTTATCTAAATTATTCTTAAATCAATACAATCTTTATAATCCTATGTTCTATCATTAGGGTATTTTATTTTATGAATTTTAGTTTTTATTTGTTTTTGCTTAATTTTTGTGTTCGCGAGGTTGAAATCTCGCCAGAGTAATGTCATTTTTGTGCGAGTTTGCACGTTTTTCCCTGCTCGTTTTCTCCGTTGACGTTTTGATGTTTGTTCGTCTTTGTGTGGTTGTGGAGTATGGATCGCGTTCCTTTATTTACACTCTTCTATGGTTATTGGTCTAGGGAATGCTCTCGAAGTAGATGGTATGTAAAGTGGTGGTTTGTTTGGAGTTGTAGATTGTGGCACGTATTCTTCGATTTTTCTTATTTTTTCAAAATGTTACTGTATTAAGCGTGAGGTTGGTGTTCTTCCATCAACAGGGTATAACGTCAGGCTTTGGTGGATTGCTTCTTTGTGGATGTGTTGCTCTACCAGTTGTTGAACTTTTCGAATAGTCGGTGGAAATCGGTATTCACCTTCTTATTGCAGTTTTCAGAATTATTTTAGGATTGTTTAAAATGTTTGGGTTTTTAATAAAGTGCCAGTTTGGAGGATTGATAAGAGAGTTGCCAGTTTGGCAGGATCGCCATGTAAAGATGGGCTCAATTAGTTAATTTAGCGGCGGGAGAGCTAGCGCACAATTTCAATCGGCGACTACTAGAGTACAGCCAAATATTTGTGTATGAAGCGAAATATATGATCGCTATGTACAGATGGGCTCAAAGTATTATTTAGCGGCGCGAGAGCTAGCGTATAATTTCAATCGGCGACTATTAGAGTACAGCCAAATATTTGATGAGAAACGAAAAGTTTGGTTTCCAGATCGAATCTGATTTATTGATAAAATCTTATTGCTATTTATACTTTTAATTTCTTATGTATATAAAGAGGGCTTTTGCAATGTCAGCGGAAAGTATCACGGTCAATGCCAGCGTACATTCGTTCGAGGGCATCGAACATTAGAATGCAAAGTAATCAAAAACGTGCGCGGTGTTCGCGCTTCATAACGTAAATATTCTAATATGAGAGTTCGATGTACTTACGTTGGGTCTCCGCTCACATTGCATGTGCCTAAGCCGCGTATGGTGTTGGCGTTTGTGTGTATATATATATACATTATGCTTTTCATACACTACAAGTGTCGGAGGTTGGATTTATTGAACTGGTAAGTCTTTCAAAACAGGTGCGTTTAGCAATTTTAGCATTAAACTTGAACTTTGCATTTGATTTCTTGTAATGAGTTAGATTAATGTCAGTTCGAACTTTTTTATATAAACGCCATGCTTTCTGTTTTGCTGAACGGAACGAGGCTAACTTACTATTCCACCATGCGACAGTGGTACCTTTAGTTTGAGGGAAGCTTTGGGGAATGTGGTGATGAGAAGCAGTGCGGATAATTTTCTGTATCCTTGAGGCTTCTTCATTAATATTATTACTGTGTGGGAAACGTTGGAGTTGGAATTTGGGCCAAACTGCTTTATCAGTGATAAATCTTGGAGTATGGCCTCGTTCTGTTAATTTGTTAGGTAGCTTCAGGGTGGTAATTATAGGCTAATGGTCACTGCCGTGAAGGTCCTCAAGTGTTTTCCAAGAACAGTGGGGTGTAAGGGAGGGGGAGCACATGGTCACATCAACATGAGTAAAAGACCCATGGGTAGAGAAATGAGTAAGAGAATCGTCATTCAAAATAACTAGATTAGAAGATAATAAAACGGCCTCTATGTTCTGACCTTTGAGATTATATTGCGGAGAACCCCAAGGATAGTAGGTGGAGGGCACTTTGGATGATCGACTCCAGTTCATGGGGGATGGGGTTGTAGTTAGGGGGAATATAGGTTGAAACTATAGTTATCTTCATTCCAATATTAATTTCGATTCCCATTGTGGGAAAATTATATGTTATGGGTAGAAGTGTGTGCGGAATGTCTCTTCTGACAAGAATTCCTACTCCTTGTTTGCTGGAAAAGTTCTGGGGAATGTTATAAAAATTACTTAAGCACGGAGAGGGTGGTTTTAAATTTGTGTTGAATGGCAGATGTGTCTCTTGTAAGCATACAATTGCAGGTTTACAATCTTTTAAGAGTAGTAATAGCTCGTGATAGTTGTTTAGATACCCGTTAATGTTCCATTGCAAAATTGCTAACATATTGCGATAAGTTATAAAAGTAAGTGATTATACAAATGTCTATAGAGTTATAATTAATATGTACTGATTTATCAGTAATTGATATTGTCTTGGACAGAATGATCATTTAGAGATTTGATTGATTCGGAAAGGACTTTTTTTAGGGATGTAAGAGGTTGGAAGTTTATGGATTGTTTGCTAGTTGAGGGAAGGTCTGAGTTACCGGCTGTAGAGTACTGGAAATATGAATTTTTACGTACATTGATTTGAGAAGCGGCACAGTCATCTGTTGTAAGAGAGACTCTAAAGTTACTGCATGCTGAGTTCTTTGCTTGGAAAGTGGTGGATGGGGAGGAGAAAAAGTATTGTTATTGTTTGATGCAAGTTGTGTGTTAATCGTTGATATAATTTTTTCTTGTTTTTGAAAATTGTAGTTTTCGTTGTTATAGGTGTTACTGTTGTCGTTGTTGTTTTATCATTGAAAAAGTGAAACTTTTTGTGAAACGGAGAAATCCACACACAAGCAGACAACACACAAAAGCCTGAAGCAAAGAAAAAAATCAAAACAAAACCAACCACCAAAGCCAGGCAAAACGGAGAAATCCACAACAAGCCGAACACAAACAAAAGCCTGAAACAAAGAAAAAAAAATCAAAACAAAACCAACCACCAAAGCCAGGCAAAAGTGAAATAAATTAAATGCATGTATGTCATGGCAAAAAAAACTTCATTGTGGAAAAAATTCTTTTTTTTTTGGTTTTTTATAATAAGATATAAACGAAAATATATTTAGTCTCTGAGCAATCATGAAACCGCAAGCACCACCATTAACTTCTACGGAGAGAGTTAAATTATTTCGGGAAAAACAAGCAAAAAAAACAAAGCGATTAGTACCTTTAACGCCTGCTGAGAGACTTAAACTGCATCGGGAAAAGAAAAAGGCAAAAAACCCAATAGAGCAGAACCTTTAAATCCTGCGTTGAGAACTAAATTATATCGGGAAATGCAAAAAACAAAAAAAAAAAAATCCGAAAGAGTTGAATGGCTAGAAGCATTTATAAATGAAAAGTTTCATAAAAATAAATTGAATGGCGTGTGTTGTGTTTGCGAACGTTTATGGTGGACTTCAGAAACTGTTGTAGTTACAAAGCCACTAAACGTTATGAATTTTATTCGATCTTTGACTACCATCCAGTTTGAAAGCTATAGACTATGTAAAACCTGTAACGAATATTGTGTTCGACAAAAAGTTCCGATAATGGCAAAATTTAATGGGTTTTATTATCCCGATGTACCGAACGATTTACCGCCGTTAGATCCAATTACAGAACGGCTAATTTCTCCAAGACTGCCATTTTTAACTACTCGTCAAATTCGTTGGTTTCCCGGGGCGAAGCGGTTAGTCGGTCAAGTAATTAATGTTCCGGTGGATGTAGATAACATGGTGACCGCTCTCCCTCGCGAATTGAATGACGATTGCGTAATAAATGTAAATATAAAACGACACAAATTGCACAAGTCGGATTATCTTCAAGGATGTGTGAAGAAAAACATTGTAAAACCGTGGTTGAAATATTTGATTGATACACCACTATACAAAAAAAAATAAAATTAGCGTGAAATCATCTTTTTGGACATCGGAAGATGACAATAACAACAACAATTCTTTTGAAACTGAATGCGAAGAATTATTTCCAATTGTCAAAGATAGAGATCTGCCAAAAAATATTGAAGCCGAAACAATTCTTAGCATGCAACAACATACTATGATATGGGCGAAGAAATGATGCTTGTTCTGTGGCCCACACAAGACAAGAAACCATTGGCATTATCTTTTGACGGTTGCGCGGAAGAATTGTCGTTCCCTGGTATATACTTCGGTCATGAAAGAGAATTCAAAATACAGGCTACACCATATTCAATTGCATCAAGTGAAATTCGTCGTGCTGACAGACGAGGAGACTTATGACTTATGTTTAGAAACAATAATACATCTTCGTTTGAAAATATTACTCGTTCTGATTTAAATAATGCTGAGTTTTTGACGGACGTATTAGACAGAAATATGTCATTCTTTAAAGGAATTCCAAACTCAGTAAACTGTTAAACTTATAGATCAATTAATTTCAGTCAGCAACGCAGATTTGCCAACAATTCGAAGCGTTCAAACACACAACCACACACACACGTGTTATAGAAAAAATAGTCGAAAATGTAGATTTAATGCTCCGTTTTGGCCTATGGATGAAACTCAAATTTTACTACCGGCGATTGAAAAAACGTTAGATAAATGTGAGATTTATAAAAATTTACACAAATGTTTGGAAGAAAACGAGTATGAAAGTTATGATGATTTCTTGGAGAAGAATTTAATAACTTCGAACGAAGAATATATTGATATACTTCGTCATGGTATTGCAAGAGCTACCGTTTTTGTAAAAAGAGATATAGAGGACATCTGGACGAATCCTTATAATACAGAAGTAGTAAACGTTCTAAATTCAAACGTGGATATACAATACGTACTGGATGAATATTCGTGCGCCGCATATGTTGCCGAATATGTTAACAAAAGTAATAGAGGCTTCAGCGCGTTACATCGTGAACTCATTAATTTAAAAGATAAATATCCAGATGCCGATTTCGATACTTTAATGAAAGAGCTGGGAAAAAAAAAACACTGAATAATATAGAGATGTCAACTCAGGAGGCTGCATGGTTCTTGCTTAGAATTCCGATGTCTCGGACCTCACGCGTCATTGAATATATACCTACCCAACATCCAAGCGAACGTCATGTATCTATAAAATCGCAAAAACAAATGGATGCTGAAGGGTTAGATGGTGCATCTTCAAATATCTGGAACAAAAATATTATTCAACATTACGAAAACAGACCCGAAGATTTAAATAACGTTTGTTTGGCTAATTTTGTGGCATGGTACAGAAAAACTTCAAAGAAAAGAAAACATAACGATGCTTTCGTTACTACAAATTTACCAATTGCTTCATATGCGAAACGAGCGGATAGTAAAATATTGCGTTGGCGTAATTATGATTCTTCGGACAAATTAAATTTTATTCGAGAGATTGTATTGTTATTTTATCCATTCAGAAACGAGGAGTTGGATCTTTTAAACAATGATAATTACTTAAAAATATATGAAGAAAACAAAGAATTATTGATTACTAACAGATCGCAGTTTGACAGCGGAGTGGATTTTGAGAAAATTCTACAGTCCATCACGCATCATAATGATTTGAATGAAGAATGTTTTGATGAAACAGATAGAAGACTTGTTAAAGTGGTTGGTTCTGACAATGTGTTCTTACAAGGTCCCGAAAGAAAAAAATTACATAAACCTGAAGACGAGGATTTTGCCGGAATAAATAAAATATCAGTTATACAACGAATAGAAAATGTATTGCCTCATAAAGATTTTTGCGACACAATTAAAACTTTAAATAAAGGTCAATACAAAATATGCTTGGAAATAATTAACCGATTGGTTTACGACAATGAAACTCCATTGCAGATATTTTTTACTGGTCCTGCGGGATAAGGTAAAACACATACGCTAAAGGTTATGATGGAAATAATAAATCGTTTTACGCAACGGCACAATGTAAATAAATGCGCCTATTTAGTATGCGCTACTACTGGCAAAGCAGCTATAAATATCGACGGAACTACGGTCCATACTGCGTTTAATATTTCGATAAATCAAAACAAGATGATGCATATAAAGGCAAGCGTAATTCAATCACTCCGTTGCGATATGCGAGAAGTTTCGACCATAATTATCGACGAGATCAGTATGATGAGTTTCCAATTGCTGTGTAATGTAAATTATGTACTTCCTGCGGTTGGGCCAAATCCTGGTTAACTTTTTGGAGGATTAAATATTATTTTGTGTGGTGATTTACGACAATTACCGCCTCTGCGTGCCTCTCCAATTTATAGAAATACAGCAAATTATTTACAAGAAGATATGATATGGCAGAATTTAAAGTTTTATCCGTTTCACGAAATTGTCCGGCAATCAGATAGAACGTTTTCTAGACTTTTAACAAAAATAGGAAACGGCGAAGCTTTGAAGCAACGCGAGGTGAGGCTGTTGAACGAACGATTTGTCAGTAAAAGTGCAATAGAGGATATGAGAGATGCCGTCAGATTGTTTCATCGAAATCAGGACGTTGATAACTACAACTACAACATACTGAACGTTCCAGAGGCTGTTGAAGTCCTAGCCAAAGACGAAGTAAAAGGGTGTGATACTCATCAGCAAATCAGCAGCACGACAGCAAAGGTTTCAAAACTATCCGTTACTGATACAGGAAACATGCAAACAAAATTATTGTTATTATGGTGTTAAATACTCAATATATATTAACGCAAAACATCGATAAAAGAGATAAATTGGTTAATGGGTCTTTCGGCCACTTACGTTACATTGAGTTTGACGACAAAGATCCCACGCGAGTTTAGCGATTATGGATAGAATTCACTAATGCATCCATTGGTCGCATTAGACGTATTGAAACGCAATATCATGCATCTACATTAAAAATAGGAACAAATTGCACACCAATTGCTCGTCGGTCCGCTCCCATCAATTTAGGTTCTACTCGTATAAAAGTAAAACGAACACAGTTTACTATCGCTTCTGCAAATGCTTTGACAGTTCATAAATCTCAAGGCGGAACTTATGACAAAGTAGTATTTGAATACTCTAAAAATTTACAAACATCTTTGGTATATGTTGGCCTTTCGCGCGCTACAACATTATCCGGACTTTATTTGATCAATGAAAAAAACGAACACATATTTCATCAAAATTATGCAGAATTGAAAACTGAATTTAAGAAGCTAGAAAATGTCTCTCTAAACACTGTTTTAGATAAAGCAATTAATTTTTTTGAAACTGTCATTGACAAGTAATATTTTTGTTATATGAATGTACAAAGTTTAAATTCACATAACTCAGGTATTGTTAAAGATGATGCCATACAAAATAGTGATATATTAGCGTTATCCGAAACATGGCTCGACGATGAAAAAAACGATGTTCCCATAGAAGGATATAAATGTATAATGCGATACAAAAGAAGTGCCATCAGAGCTGGTGGAGTCGCCATATATGAATCTAACAAGTCAACATTATCGCAATGTCGCCGAGTTGATTTCGACGAACTTCATAGTGTAAAAGGAGACGTTTGTTGTGCTAGAATGTTAACTTCCAATAACATTCAGTTTTGTGTAGTAACAATCTATGCCAGTTGCGGAACATCTTTGGTGGATTTAGAAAAGTTATTGGATGTCGCTCTTTGGAGATTCAATAAAAATATGAAACATTTGCGTATTTCACAAGATTACAATTTATCAGAATGCCCGGTGATTTTATGTGGTGACTTGAATATAAAGATGTTTTCCCCAGAAGGTCAAAAACTTTTAGAGTATGCAAAACAAAACCACGACGTTGAATTATTAACAAATAAAATTGTGACTACAAGAAATAATACATGCATAGACTATCTTTTTACTAAAGGCATATCTGTTGACGTTCTGCCATACGTTTCATATTTCAGTACACATCGTCCAATGTTATGTAAAATAAAACACAACTAGTATATATATATATAAAAACTCCATCGCTCAGTCAGTGAATTAATATATGTAGCTGTCTCCTCTAACATATGAATTTCCTACGAGCAGAGAGTAAGTATATATGGTTACAATCAGCTGTTGCCAAATAAAAAATAATTTTTTTTTTAGTTTACCTGTTGCCGTCAAATTAACTAACAATAACGATCATGCTGTATCTGTTTGCAAAGCGCTGCTTCAATTAAAATGTATGAATTTTCTACGTTTATGAATTTACATGTGTATAAGTACATCGCTACACATGTACATATTTTTTTGCTGTTTTCAATTTTTTCATGCAACGAATACTTGGGCTTCCACGCACAAAAGCACAAAAAAAAACAAAACACAAAAACAACTCATCTACTATTGTCATTTTCTCAACTCCAACGCCGCTACTCATAAGTAAAATTAATGTTATTCTCTGGTTTATGTGCAAAGAGTAACAAGAGGAAGAGAAAATGGCTGATCAAAACGTTACAATCGGCTGAAGCTAATTTTGCAACATTTTAAAAGAGAACAGAAATAGAAAAACCAGTACGAAAATACTGCCTTTATCTCTTCAGTCGGTTGCCAAAAAATATTTTTGTCGCCTCTTGTTACACTTTGTTTACATGTTTTTCGATTGTCATCTGAGAAATTTAGTAATCTGAGAGTCAGTGTTCAACATCGTTCTTTAGCAGCAACATCGTCTGCAGCAACATCAAAAATGTCAATCGTTAATGGAAAACGCCAAAACGAGGAGATCGATTCGTCTGATAGCGAAGACGAACTAATTGCAAATTTAAATAAAGCAAACAAATTTTCAAGTCAGCGTTCAACATCGTCAGCAGCAGCAGCAGCATTAAACATGTCAAACATTAAAACAAAACGCAAAAACGAGGACACCGATTCGTCTGAAAGCGAAGACGAAGCAATTGCAGATCCAGCAAATAAATACATGATAAAACCAAGCAATGAAGAATTTCCTATTGAAACTGTGAATACATTTTTAAGTGATATTAAATCAAATGACCCAAGTATTGTTTTGAATGTTGCAGAATATTCCGCATTAAAAAGAAAATTTGAAAAGAATCCAGTCAAAAGATTTAATTATATACAATATAATTACAAAAATCCAGTTAAATTCGCTATAATTGGGAATAGTTATGGAATTTGCGTAAATAACTCTGAAGATTTTTCTGACAAAACAATAATGGAAAATTTAAATTCGTTGGAGGCCAAACATAGAGTTTCACATTTACTACCTACGGCAAAATATATTTGGAACGAAGAAAGCAGCTTGTTGGTTAATGCAATTTTTGAAGGGTTCATCACAGATTTACGAAAACTTGCAACGAAGTCGTCAGACTTTAGTGATCATCTTCTAACTCACAAGATCAAAATAAATGAAGTTGCTTCGATTATTGAAAAGTTGCGTAAAAAACATATTGATGGATCAAATATAAAGCAATGTAAAACCATTCCAGGAATTTTTGGAATTAAATTGTTTACAACACAAACACCACCAGCAAAAATTCAATCGCCTGTCCTGGAACTAAATGGCAACAAACTTGTGGAAAGCAAATGGGCAAAATTATCAAGCCCATCATATTTACATTAATTAAAAATAATCAAATTTTCTGGATTTAAAACTACAAAATCAGGCATTTCTTTAGATTTGTCTTTGGATTGTCTAGTTTACAAAAAATTGAAGGTCGAAAACATTGATAAACCGAAGTCTATCTATTTGAATTCATCGGTCATAGAAACTAAAAAAAGGCGAATCGAAAATAACAATGAAAGCAGCGATGACGATTCCAGTGTTGCAGGATGCCCATTTTAAATTCAATATAGTAAAATTGTATTCACTATATTTTTTATATATATATATATTTAATTAAAATTGAAATAAAAAAATTAATAAAAAAAAAAATTTCTGCTGAATTAAAATATTTGTATAATAATTTTCAATGATACCGTCGTTTGCGTTGTCGCAAAGACTGTTAATTTTTGATGATCTTACTGTTGATGTTGTTGTTTTTCTTGTCGCTACTGTTTACCGAAATGTTGTTGGTGTTATTGTTGTCATTATTGATGGTTGCTTGAGTAGCAGCTGCAGCGTATGAGGAATAGGTAGATGTATTGAGTGGGTTTTGCTGTTTATAAGTTCTCAACGCTTCTGCCACTGTACATTTATTGATAGTTTTAATTTTTATTATCTCCTTCGATTGCTGGTGCATGTATTGGATTTTGGTGCATGTATTGGATGAAGCTGGATGCGGACCTGCACAGTTAGCGCAGTGAGTACGTGTGCACACTTCTGTGGAATGCGGGGGGAAATTACACTGAACGCATGTTGGTGGCCGTCTACAGTACTTGCTTGTATGCCCGAGTACTTGGCAATTTTTGCAACGCATCGGGTTGGGGATATATTGCCGTATTTCTATATATTGCCGTATTTCTATATCTCGGGTTGGGGATATATTGCCGTAATTCTCGTATCTCCATGCTATTTCGAGCTTCTCTGGGAGACGAAATAGATCAAAAGATACGAGAATAACTCCATTATCCAAAAGGTAGAAGAAAGAGAAATTAAGGAAACAAAAGAAAATCGAACCGGTTCAAAGAAAAAGCACTGATTACGCGAGATGTACTGAAAGAACGTCTGCTCGTCACGAAAGTTAGTCGGAGAATTGGAATGAAAACGAATTTCAATCATAGCAATCGAAAACGAGGCATTAAAACTAATTATGGGAATATTTTAAAAATTTATATTGTAAATTAGTAAAAAAAGAAAAAATTGGTGTATAAAATGAATAAATAATAATATGTATTTATTTAATTTATTGTTTTATCCCTAAAAAAGCCACCATCGAATTGTACAGCAAAACTTCATGGCTGCACCAGCAGAAGACTAAAAGTTATTTTTACAGAATTATAGAAATTTTATTTAATTCAGAATTGCACCAGCAAATACTTTGACTCTCTAATGTACTCCAAAATAAACAAATATAGTATGGGTGTCTTTAGCTCAATGGTTCACGCGTTGGTCTAAAGTTGTTGTGGCTTAGGGTTCGAGCCCCAGCAAAATGCTTAATGCTTAATAATCATTTTTATAAATAGTAGTAAAAGTATTTTACTATCTTCCAAAAATTAACCAGGATTATATCATTTTACTGGGGCCAAAACTAGAGCAGAATTATTTCATGCCTGTTATAGAAGATGGAGTATTATGAAATTCAACCTAGACAAATCATATATATCCATACATGCATATGAATGTACATATGTATGCACATATTTGTCTTTTTGATCATTTGTCAGGTAGCGAATTGTGCCATAAAAATAATGAAATGAAATGAAAATAAAAGCGTCATTTCTCGCATAGGAGTTTTTGTTGTATGATGTGCGGTGTGGCTTCATTTAATATAAAGTGAAGCAGAATTCAATTTGTCATGAAATTTGGATATTTCAATATTTTCAGAATAGACAAATATCAGCACAGTTTATTCTTCCGATTTGATATTTTATATTTTCGCTTTAGCAGCTTGCGATCAAACATATCTTGAGTCTATCCGAAGAGAGAATAATTATGCCCAAAAAAACGAGTTTGCTAAAGTTAGTGTTAATATTTGAATATTCATATGTTCGTGTGTTGCCTATTCCATTTGAAAATTTATCAAAATAATTGTTAGATTAAGGGTACAGTCAACAAAATCAAGGTTTTAAACCTTTTTTTTTTCTTTGTCAGATCAGCTTGAAATACTATAACCACATTCTATTCAAAATTAAACCAATCGTACGCTCATGAACTTCCTGAAATTGCACATATTCATTGACGAACAAAATGTTTGATTGGATTAGATTTTGTGAAATTTATGAGCTTCTTCAGACGAATTGCGCAAAAGCATCAAAAAACTAACAGAAACAAAGGTATTGAAATCGTACAAAACTAGCACAGTTTCATGCGCACATGAATTAATGTATGTGAGTTAAGAAACATCGTTATGACTATTTTTAGAAGATATAAATTTATTTCCTGTAATGATCTGCTATACCAGCAGCAGCAATTGCATGTGGTTTAGTAAAATTATTTAATACTGGATAATTTATGCTAAAGTAGAAACTATTCTTATTATTTTTTATAAAAATAATTATTAGTTTGCTTTCAAAAAAAGGATGAAAAATTAAAAAAATAAACACATTTCTCACTTGAACCCGGCATCATAAAATTGATAGACCAACGCTTTATTTGCACTATCGATCTTTATAAAAGATCCTATGCATGCATATTTATTTTATATTGTCAAGTGTTCTAATATGCACGCATTATGCTTCGTTATGACATGGCAAATCTTTCTTATACGAAAAACCAGAAATGCTTAGTATTAAGCCCCACTTTCCGTATAAAAAACATTTGCCATACAGAAAATTCATTCTTGTGTATTTTACCCCAGCCACTCAGAACAGAAAATAAAAATTTGATTTCTATTAAGTCGCTTCTGCTGTGAGCACACACACAAACACACTAAATTATTCATACGAATGTGCAAACAATAATGCCATGTGTGCGGCTGCCGATGAATCCATATTCACGACTGCTTCGTGAAATTGCCGATCTGAATTCCAATGTGGCCAGCAATTTCAATATGTTGATTCTCACTCAAGAGAGCAAAGAAAGGTCTTTCTGTATATTCTCTTTGGTATATTGTTTTTGATGTCACTCGTTCACACCCACGGTAATTAGCGCCCAGACATCTTTAATCGTTTTACATAAGTGTGTACTGTTAGAAAGTATAATTCGTTAGGACGTTTATGGCAAATAATACATCATCTATATACGAGTATATAAAAATGAATGATTGTTTGTTAGTGACGCTAAGGCTCGAGAACGGCTGGACCAATCTTGATGGAATTTTCAGATTATGTTCGTTGTAGATCTGGGAAGGTTTAGAAATAAAGAAACCTTATACTTTTCCTGAAGAAAAATCGGAAAATTTAAAAATTCCAAAATGGAGTTTTTTCCATACAAAATTTTTTTTCTTTCAAATTTTTTTTTCCAATTGTTTCTTGGAAATCTATCGATCTCAAAACATTCGGGAAAGTCGGAAAATTCGGAAAATTCGAAAATTAGAAAAACCTAATCTCACTTTTTGTTTTCATTTTTTTTGTATGTGCGTGGTGTTGCACGCGCACATTTAGTTTCATATTGGTGTTGTAAGCACTGACTGATACTCCAATAACTCAACAGATGGAGCTGTAGACGCTTATTTATTTTGACAGCTGCGTATATTGTGTGTTCTTTCTGATTTGTTTATTCGAACAGTGCGGACACGGTCAATTGACTTTCTGACATTTTTCCAAATTTTAATTGATTTCTCGAGTTAAATTCATTCTACATATGAATATGAATAAATTCTTCTTGGTGTTTTCTTTAACTTTGTTACTAAATTTTCTAAATTTTTTAATGAGTTTAATTCCATTTCTTTTTAAATTTTATTTTCTTGACATTACTTCGCTCAAATCAAATATTGATTTTAAATTTTGTTTTTTGTTATACTTATTATACATGGATAACAGTGCAATTCCTAATTGAGCACATACTATTATTAATATGATCAATATTTTTAAATCTTGATCCTCTAGGGATCCTCAGAATGTTGAACTTGATTATTTAGTATTGTGACTTGTGGGTCTCCATTGTGATTTTGAACTTTTGATTGAGTTTTACGCATTGTATAAAATTTTATATTATTATTATTTATATACTCGTATATATATTTTTTTTTGTTTTAATCGTATCTAAATTATTCTTAAATCAATACAATCTTTATAATCCTATGTTCTAACATTAGGGTATTTTATTTTATGAATTTTAGTTTTTATTTGTTTTTGCTTAATTTTTGTGTTCGCGAGGTTGAAATCTCGCCAGAGTAATGTTATTTTTGTGCGAGTTTGCACGTTTTTCCCTGCTCGTTTTCTGCGTTGACGTTTTGTCATTTGTTCGTCTTTGTGTGGTTGTGGAGTATGGATCGCGTTCCTTTATTTATACTCTTCTATGATTATTGGTCTAGGCCTGCTCGTGAAGTAGATGGTATGTAAAGTGGTGGTTTGTTTGGAGTTGTAGATTGTGGCACGTATTCTTCGATTTTTCTTATTTTTTCAAAATGTTACTGTATTAAGCGTGGGGTTGGTGTTCTTCCATCAACAGGGTATAACGTCAGGCTTTGGTGGATTGCTTCTTTGTGGATGTGTTGCTCTACCAGTTGTTGAACTTTTCGAATAGTCGGTGGAAATCGGTATTCATCTTCTTATTGCAGTTTTCAGAATTATTTTAGGATTGTTTAAAATTTTTGGGTTTTTAATAAAGTGCCAGTTTGGAGGATTGATAAGAAAATTGCCAGTTTGGCAGGATCGCCATGTAAAGATGGGCTCAATTAGTTAATTTAGCGGCGGGAGAGCTAGCGCACAATTTCAATAGGCGACTACTAGAGTACGGCCAAATATTTGTGTATGAAGCGAAATATATGATCGCTATGTACAGATGGGCTCAAAGTATTATTTAGCGGCGCCAGAGCTAGCGTACAATTTCAATCGGCGACTACTAGAGTACAGCCAAATATTTGATGAGAAACGAAAGGTTTGGTTTCCAGATCGAATCTGATTTATTGATAAAATCTTATTGCTATTTATACTTTTAATTTCTTATGTATATAAAGAGGGCTTTTGCAATGTCAGCGGAAAGTATCACGGTCAATGCCAGCGTACATTCGTTCGAGGGCATCGAACATTAGAATGCAACGTAATCAAAAACGTGCGCGGTGTTCGCGCTTCATAACGTAAATATTCTTATATGAGAGTTCGATGTACTTACGTTGGGTCTCCGCTCACATTGCATGTGCCTACGCCGCGTATGGTGTTGGCGTTTGTGTGTATATATATATACATTATGCTTTTCATACACTACAAGGGTCGGAGGTTGGATTTATTGAACTGGTAAGTCTTTCAAAACAGGTGCGTTTAGCAATTTTAGCATTAAACTTGAACTTTGCATTTGATTTCTTGTAATGAGTTAGATTAATGTCAGTTCGAACTTTTTTATATAAACGCCATGCTTTCTGTTTTGCTGAACGGAACGAGGCTAACTTACTATTCCACCATGCGACAGTGGTACCTTTAGTTTGAGGGAAGCTTTGGGGAATGTGGTGATGAGAAGCAGTGCGGATAATTTTCTGTATCCTTGAGGCTTCTTCATTAATATTATTACTGTGTGGGAAACGTTGGAGTTGGAATTTGGGCCAAACTGCTTTATCAGTGATAAATCTTGGAGTATGGCCTCGTTCTGTTAATTTGTTAGGTAGCTTCAGGGTGGTAATTATAGGCTAATGGTCACTGCCGTGAAGGTCCTCAAGTGTTTTCCAAGAACAGTGGGGTGTAAGGGAGGGGGAGCACATGGTCACATCAACATGAGTAAAAGACCCATGGGTAGAGAAATGAGTAAGAGAATCGTCATTCAAAATAACTAGATTAGAAGATAATATAACGGCCTCTATGTTCCGACCTTTGAGATTATATTGCGGAGAACCCCAAGGATAGTAGGTGGAGGGCACTTTGGATGATCGACTCAAGTTCATGGGGGATGGGGTTGTAGTTAGGGGGAATATAGGTTGAAACTATAGTTACCTTCATTCCAATATTAATTTCGATTCCCATTGTGGGAAAATTATATGTTATGGGTAGAAGTGTGTGCGGAATGTCTCTTCTGACAAGAATTCCTACTCCTTGTTTGCTGGAAAAGTTCTGGGGAATGTTATAAAAATTACTTAAGCACGGAGAGGGTGGTTTTAAATTTGTGTTGAATGGCAGATGTGTCTCTTGTAAGCATACAATTGCAGGTTTACAATCTTTTAAGAGTAGTAATAGCTCGTGATAGTTGTTTAGATACCCGTTAATGTTCCATTGCAAAATTGCTAACATATTGCGATAAGTTATAAAAGTAAGTGATTATATGTCTATAGAGTTATAATTAATATGTACTGATTTATCAGTAATTGATATTGTCTTGGACAGAATGATCATTTAGAGATTTGATTGATTCGGAAAGGACTTTTTTTAGGGATGTAAGAGGTTGGAAGTTTATGGATTGTTTGCTAGTTGAGGGAAGGTCTGAGTTACCGGCTGTAGAGTACTGGAAATATGAATTTTTACGTACATTGATTTGAGAAGCGGCACAGTTATCTGTTGTAAGAGAGACACTAAAGTTACTGCATGCTGAGTTCTTTGCTTGGAAAGTGGTGGATGGGGAGGAGAAAAAGTATTGTTATTGTTTGATGCAAGTTGTGTGTTAATCGTTGATATAATTTTTTCTTGTTTTTGAAAATTGTAGTTTTCGTTGTTATAGGTGTTACTGTTGTCGTTGTTGTTTTATCATTGAAAATGATTATAGAAAGGCTTTTTCTGAAAAATCGTATAAAAAAGTGAACTTTTTGTGAAACGGAGAAATCCACACACAAGCAGACAACACACAAAAGCCTGAAGCAAAGAAAAAAATCAAAACAAAACCAACCACCAAAGCCAGGCAAAACGGAGAAATCCACAACAAGCCGAACACAAACAAAAGCCTGAAACAAAGAAAAAAAAATCAAAACAAAACCAACCACCAAAGCCAGGCAAAAGTGAAATAAATTAAATGCATGTATGTCATGGCAAAAAAAAACTTCATTGTGGAAAAAATTCTTTTTTTTTTGGTTTTTTATAATAAGATATAAACGAAAATATATTTAGTCTCTGAGCAATCATGAAACCGCAAGCACCACCATTAACTTCTACGGAGAGAGTTAAATTATTTCGGGAAAAACAAGCAAAAAAAACAAAGCGATTAGTACCTTTAACGCCTGCTGAGAGACTTAAACTGCATCGGGAAAAGAAAAAGGCAAAAAAACCCAATAGAGCAGAACCTTTAAATCCTGCGTTGAGAACTAAATTATATCGGGAAATGCAAAAAACAAAAAAAAAAAAATCCGAAAGAGTTGAATGGCTAGAAGCATTTATAAATGAAAAGTTTCATAAAAATAAATTGAATGGCGTGTGTTGTGTTTGCGAACGTTTATGGTGGACTTCAGAAACTGTTGTAGTTACAAAGCCACTAAACGTTATGAATTTTATTCGATCTTTGACTACCATCCAGTTTGAAAGCTATAGACTATGTAAAACCTGTAACGAATATTGTGTTCGACAAAAAGTTCCAATAATGGCAAAATTTAATGGGTTTTATTATCCCGATGTACCGAACGATTTACCGCCTTTAGATCCAATTACAGAACGGCTAATTTCTCCAAGACTGCCATTTTTAACTACTCGTCAAATTCGTTGGTTTCCCGGGGCGAAGCGGTTAGTCGGTCAAGTAATTAATGTTCCGGTGGATGTAGATAACATGGTGACCGCTCTCCCTCGCGAATTGAATGACGATTGCGTAATAAATGTAAATATAAAACGACACAAATTGCACAAGTCGCATTATCTTCAAGGATGTGTGAAGAAAAACATTGTAAAACCGTGGTTGAAATATTTGATTGATACACCACTATACAAAAAAAATAAAATTAGCGTGAAATCATCTTTTTGGACATCGGAAGATGACAATAACAACAACAATTCTTTTGAAACTGAATGCGAAGAATTATTTCCAATTGTCAAAGATGGAGATCTGCCAAAAAATATTGAAGCCGAAACAATTCTTAGCATGCAACAACATACTATGATATGGGGCGAAGAAATGATGCTTGTTCTGCGGCCCACACAAGACAAGAAACCATTGGCATTATCTTTTGACGGTTGCGCGGAAGAATTGTCGTTCCCTGGTATATACTTCGGTCATGAAAGAGAATTCAAAATAAAGGCTACACCATATTCAATTGCATCAAGTGAAATTCGTCGTGCTGACAGACGAGGAGCTAAACCCGATCATATTTTGTATATGGCTGCAAAAATTATGCGATTCCGGGTAATAGATGGATATAGACTTATGTTTAGAAACAATAATACATCTTCGTTTGAAAATATTACTCGTTCTGATTTAAATAATGCTGAGTTTTTGACGGACGTATTAGACAGAAATATGTCATTCTTTAAAGGAATTCCAAACTCAGTACAATACTGGCAAACCCGAAAACGGGATTTGTTTGCCATGTTGCGGCAGTTGGGGAAACCAACAATATTTCTAACATTGAGCGCATCGGAAATATATTGGAAACCTCTCTTGCGCTTACTTATTCAATTCCGAAATAATGATTTTACGACAGAAATCACAGATGATGAAATTAACAACATGTCTTCCTTTTGGCGGGCAACAATTGTTAACGATGATCCGATAGTATGTTGTTTGTACTTTGAAAAGTTTATAGATACACTGTTTGCCGCGATGAAAAATTCAAAAGGCCCGTTCGGACAATTTGTTGTTATCGATTACTTCAAAAGGATAGAATTTCAACATCGAGGCAGTCCGCATGCTCACTGTTTGTTGTGGTTAAAACATGCTCCCCTAGAAGCAATTTCTGAGCATATGCCTGAAACTGTTAAACTTATAGATCAATTAATTTCAGTCAGCAACGCAGATTTGCCAACAATTCGAAGCGTTCAAACACACAACCACACACACACGTGTTATAGAAAAAATAGTCGAAAATGTAGATTTAATGCTCCGTTTTGGCCTATGGATGAAACTCAAATTTTACTACCGGCGATTGAAAAAACGTTAGATAAATGTGAGATTTATAAAAATTTACACAAATGTTTGGAAGAAAACGAGTATGAAAGTTATGATGATTTCTTGGAGAAGAATTTAATAACTTCGAACGAAGAATATATTGATATACTTCGTCATGGTATTGCAAGAGCTACCGTTTTCGTAAAAAGAGATATAGAGGACATCTGGACGAATCCTTATAATACAGAAGTAGTAAACGTTCCAAATTCAAACGTGGATATACAATACGTACTGGATGAATATTCGTGCGCCGCATATGTTGCCGAATATGTTAACAAAAGTAATAGAGGCTTCAGCGCGTTACATCGTGAACTCATTAATTTAAAAGATAAATATCCAGATGCCGATTTCGATACTTTAATGAAAGAGCTGGGAAAAAAAACACTGAATAATATAGAGATGTCAACTCAGGAGGCTGCATGGTTCTTGCTTAGAATTCCGATGTCTCGGACCTCACGCGTCATTGAATATATACCTACCCAACATCCAAGCGAACGTCATGTATCTATAAAATCGCAAAAACAAATGGATGCTGAAGGGTTAGATGGTGCATCTTCAAATATCTGGAACAAAAATATTATTCAACATTACGAAAGCAGACCCGAAGATTTAAATAACGTTTGTTTGTCTAATTTTGTGGCATGGTACAGAAAAACTTCAAAGAAAAGAAAACATAACGATGCTTTCGTTACTACAAATTTACCAATTGCTTCATATGCGAAACGAGCGGATAGTAAAATATTGCGTTGGCGTAATTATGATTCTTCGGACAAATTAAATTTTATTCGAGAGATTGTATTGTTATTTTATCCATTCAGAAACGAGGAGTTCGATCTTTTAAACAATGATAATTACTTAAAAATATATGAAGAAAACAAAGAATTATTGATTACTAACAGATCGCAGTTTGACAGCGGAGTGGATTTTGAGAAAATTCTACAGTCCATCACGCATCATAATGATTTGAATGAAGAATGTTTTGATGAAACAGATAGAAGACTTGTTAAAGTGGTTGGTTCTGACAATGTGTTCTTACAAGGTCCCGAAAGAAAAAAATTACATAAACCTGAAGACGAGGATTTTGCCGGAATAAATAAAATATCAGTTATACAACGAATAGAAAATGTATTGCCTCATAAAGATTTTTGCGACACAATTAAAACTTTAAATAAAGGTCAATACAAAATATGCTTGGAAATAATTAACCGATTGGTTTACGACAATGAAACTCCATTGCAGATATTTTTGACTGGTCCTGCGGGATCAGGTAAAACACATACGCTAAAGGTTATGATGGAAATAATAAATCGTTTTACGAACGGCACAATGTAAATAAATGCGCCTATTTAGTATGCGCTACTACTGGCAAAGCAGCTATAAATATCGACGGAACTACGGTCCATACTGCGTTTAATATTTCGATAAATCAAAACAAGATGATGCATATAAAGGCAAGCGTAATTCAATCACTCCGTTGCGATATGCGAGAAGTTTCGACCATAATTATCGACGAGATCAGTATGATGAGTTTCCAAATGCTGTGTAATGTAAATTATGTACTTCGTGCGGTTGGGCCAAATCCTGGTTAACTTTTTGGAGGATTAAATATTATTTTGTGTGGTGATTTACGACAATTACCGCCTCTGCGTGCCTCTCCAATTTATAGAAGTACAGCAAATTATTTACAAGAAGATATGATATGGCAGAATTTAAAGTTTTATCCGTTACACGAAATTGTCCGGCAATCAGATAGAACGTTTTCTAGACTTTTAACAAAAATAGGAAACGGCGAAGCTTTGAAGCAACGCGAGGTGAGGCTGTTGAACGAACGATTTGTCAGTAAAAGTGCAATAGAGGATATGAGAGATGCCGTCAGATTGTTTCATCGAAATCAGGACGTTGGTAACTACAACTACAACATACTGAACGTTCCAGAGGCTGTTGAAGTCCTAGCCAAAGACGAAGTAAAAGGGTGTGATACTCATAAGCAAATCAGCAGCACGACAGCAAAGGTTTCAAAACTATCCGTTACTGATACAGGAAACATGCAAACAAAATTATTGTTATTATGGTGTTAAATACTCAATATATATTAACGCAAAACATCGATAAAAGAGATAAATTGGTTAATGGGTCTTTCGGCCACTTACGTTACATTGAGTTTGACGACAAAGATCCCACGCGAGTTTAGCGATTATGGATAGAATTCACTAATGCATCCATTGGTCGCATTAGACGTATTGCAACGCAATATCATGCATCTACATTAAAAATAGGAACAAATTGCACACCAATTGCTCGTCGGTCCGCTCCCATCAATTTAGGTTCTACTCGTATAAAAGTAAAACGAACACAGTTTACTATCGCTTCTGCAAATGCTTTGACAGTTCATAAATCTCAAGGCGGAACTTATGACAAAGTAGTATTTGAATACTCTAAAAATTTACAAACATCTTTGGTATATGTTGGCCTTTCGCGCGCTACAACATTATCCGGACTTTATTTGATCAATGAAAAAAACGAACACATATTTCATCAAAATTATGCAGAATTGAAAACTGAATTTAAGAAGCTAGAAAATGTCTCTCTAAACACTGTTTTAGATAAAGCAATTAATTTTTTTGAAACTGTCATTGACAAGTAATATTTTTGTTATATGAATGTACAAAGTTTAAATTCACATAACTCAGGTATTGTTAAAGATGATGCCATACAAAATAGTGATATATTAGCGTTATCCGAAACATGGCTCGACGATGAAAAAAACGATGTTCCCATAGAAGGATATAAATGTATAATGCGATACAAAAGAAGTGCCATCAGAGCTGGTGGAGTCGCCATATATGAATCTAACAAGTCAACATTATCGCAATGTCGCCGAGTTGATTTCGACGAACTTCATAGTGTAAAAGGAGACGTTTGTTGTGCTAGAATGTTAACTTCCAATAACATTCAGTTTTGTGTAGTAACAATCTATGCCAGTTGCGGAACATTTTTGGTGGATTTAGAAAAGTTATTGGATGTCGCTCTTTGGAGATTCAATAAAAATATGAAACATTTGCGTATTTCACAAGATTACAATTTATCAGAATGCCCGGTGATTTTATGTGGTGACTTGAATATAAATATGTTTTCCCCAGAAGGTCAAAAACTTTTAGAGTATGCAAAACAAAACCACGACGTTGAATTATTAACAAATAAAATTGTGACTACAAGAAATAATACATGCATAGACTATCTTTTTACTACAGGCATATCTGTTGACGTTCTGCCATACGTTTCATATTTCAGTACACATCGTCCAATGTTATGTAAAATAAAACACAACTAGTATATATATAAATAAAAGACTCCATCGCTCACTCAGTGAATTAATATATGTAGCTGTCTCCTCTAACATATGAATTTCCTACGAGCAGAGAGTAAGTATATATGGTTACAATCAGCTGTTGCCAAATAAAAAATAATTTTTTTTTTAGTTTACCTGTTGCCGTCAAATTAACTAACAATAACGATCATGCTGTATCTGTTTGCAAAGCGCTGCTTCAATTAAAATGTATGAATTTTCTACGTTTATGAATTTACATGTGTATAAGTACATCGCTACACATGTACATATTTTTTTGCTGTTTTCAATTTTTTCATGCAACGAATACTTGGGCTTCCACGCACAAAAGCACAAAAAAAAACAAAACACAAAAACAACTCATCTACTATTGTCATTTTCTCAACTCCAACGCCGCTACTCATAAGTAAAATTAATGTTATTCTCTGGTTTATGTGCAAAGAGTAACAAGAGGAAGAGAAAATGGCTGATCAAAACGTTACAATCGGCTGAAGCTAATTTTGCAACATTTTAAAAGAGAACAGAAATAGAAAAACCAGTACGAAAATACTGCCTTTATCTCTTCAGTCGGTTGCCAAAAAATATTTTTGTCGCCTCTTGTTACACTTTGTTTACATGTTTTTCGATTGTCATCTGAGAAATTTAGTAATCTGAGAGTCAGTGTTCAACATCGTTCTTTAGCAGCAACATCGTCTGCAGCAACATCAAAAATGTCAATCGTTAATGGAAAACGCCAAAACGAGGAGATCGATTCGTCTGATAGCGAAGACGAACTAATTGCAAATTTAAATAAAGCAAACAAATTTTCAAGTCAGCGTTCAACATCGTCAGCAGCAGCAGCAGCATTAAACATGTCAAACATTAAAACAAAACGCAAAAACGAGGACACCGATTCGTCTGAAAGCGAAGACGAAGCAATTGCAGATCCAGCAAATAAATACATGATAAAACCAAGCAATGAAGAATTTCCTATTGAAACTGTGAATACATTTTTAAGTGATATTAAATCAAATGACCCAAGTATTGTTTTGAATGTTGCAGAATATTCCGCATTAAAAAGAAAATTTGAAAAGAATCCAGTCAAAAGATCTAATTATATACAATATAATTACAAAAATCCAGTTAAATTCGCTATAATTGGGAATAGTTATGGAATTTGCGTAAATAACTCTGAAGATTTTTCTGACAAAACAATAATGGAAAATTTAAATTCGTTGGAGGCCAAACATAGAGTTTCACATTTACTACCTACGGCAAAATATATTTGGAACGAAGAAAGCAGCTTGTTGGTTAATGCAATTTTTGAAGGGTTCATCACAGATTTACGAAAACTTGCAACGAAGTCGTCAGACTTTAGTGATCATCTTCTAACTCACAAGATCAAAATAAATGAAGTTGCTTCGATTATTGAAAAGTTGCGTAAAAACATATTGATGGATCAAATATAAAGCAATGTAAAACCATTCCAGGAATTTTTGGAATTAAATTGTTTACAACACAAACACCACCAGCAAAAATTCAATCGCCTGTCCTGGAACTAAATGGCAACAAACTTGTGGAAAGCAAATGGGCAAAATTATCAAGCCCATCATATTTACATTAATTAAAAATAATCAAATTTTCTGGATTTAAAACTACAAAATCAGGCATTTCTTTAGATTTGTCTTTGGATTGTCTAGTTTACAAAAAATTGAAGGTCGAAAACATTGATAAACCGAAGTCTATCTATTTGAATTCATCGGTCATAGAAACTAAAAAAAGGCGAATCGAAAATAACAATGAAAGCAGCGATGACGATTCCAGTGTTGCAGGATGCCCATTTTAAATTCAATATAGTAAAATTGTATTCACTATATTTTTTATATATATATATATTTAATTAAAATTGAAATAAAAAAATTTATAAAAAAAAAAATTTCTGCTGAATTAAAATATTTGTATAATAATTTTCAATGATACCGTCGTTTGCGTTGTCGCAAAGACTGTTAATTTTTGATGATCTTACTGTTGATGTTGTTGTTTTTCTTGTCGCTACTGTTTACCGAAATGTTGCTGGTGTTATTGTTGTCATTATTGATGGTTGCTTGAGTAGCAGCTGCAGCGTATGAGGAATAGGTAGATGTATTGAGTGGGTTTTGCTGTTTATAAGTTCTCAACGCTTCTGCCACTGTACATTTATTGATAGTTTTAATTTTTATTATCTCCTTCGATTGCTGGTGCATGTATTGGATTTTGGTGCATGTATTGGATGAAGCTGGATGCGGACCTGCACAGTTAGCGCAGTGAGTACGTGTGCACACTTCTGTGGAATGCGGGGGGAAATTACACTGAACGCATGTTGGTGGCCGTCTACAGTACTTGCTTGTATGCCCGAGTACTTGGCAATTTTTGCAACGCATCGGGTTGGGGATATATTGCCGTATTTCTATATATTGCCGTATTTCTATATCTCGGGTTGGGGATATATTGCCGTAATTCTCGTATCTCCATGCTATTTCGAGCTTCTCTGGGAGACGAAATAGATCAAAAGATACGAGAATAACTCCATTCTCCAAAAGGTAGAAGAAAGAGAAATTAAGGAAACAAAAGAAAATCGAACCGGTTCAAAGAAAAAGCACTGATTACGCGAGATGTACTGAAAGAACGTCTGCTCGTCACGAGAGTTAGTCGGAGAATTGGAATGAAAACGAATTTCAATCATAGCAATCGAAAACGAGGCATTATAACTAATTATGGGAATATTTTTAAAATTTATATTGTAAATTAGTAAAAAGAGAAAAAATTGGTGTATAAAATGAATAAATAATAATATGTATTTATTTAATTTATTGTTTTATCCCCAAAAAAGCCACCATCGAATTGTACAGCAAAACTTCATGGCTGCACCAGCAGAAGACTAAAAGTTATTTTTACAGAATTATAGAAATTTTATTTAATTCAGAATTGCACCAGCAAATACTTTGACTCTCTAATGTACTCCAAAATAAACAAATATAGTATGGGTGTCTTTAGCTCAATGGTTCACGCGTTGGTCTAAAGTTGTTGTGGCTTAGGGTTCGAGCCCCAGCAAAATGCTTAATGCTTAATAATCATTTTTATAAATAGTAGTAAAAGTATTTTACTATCTTCCAAAAATTAACCAGGATTATATCATTTTACTGGGGCCAAAACTAGAGCAGAATTATTTCATGCCTGTTATAGAAGATGGAGTATTATGAAATTCAACCTAGACAAATCATATATATCCATACATGCATATGAATGTACATATGTATGCACATATTTGTCTTTTTGATCATTTGTCAGGTAGCGAATTGTGCCATAAAAATAATGAAATGAAATGAAAATAAAAGCGTCATTTCTCGCATAGGAGTTTTTGTTGTATGATGTGCGGTGTGGCTTCATTTAATATAAAGTGAAGCAGAATTCAATTTGTCATGAAATTTGGATATTTCAATATTTTCAGAATAGACAAATATCAGCACAGTTTATTCTTCCGATTTGATATTTTATATTTTCGCTTTAGCAGCTTGCGATCAAACATATCTTGAGTCTATCCGAAGAGAGAATAATTATGCCCAAAAAAACGAGTTTGCTAAAGTTAGTGTTAATATTTGAATATTCAAATGTTCGTCTGTTGCCTATTCCATTTGAAAATTTATCAAAATAATTGTTAGATTAAGGGTACAGTCAACAAAATCAAGGTTTTAAACCTTTTTTTTTCTTTGTCAGATCAGCTTGAAATACTATAACCACATTCTATTCAAAATTAAACCACTCGTACGCTCATGAATATGTGCATACATATCTATGAACACTGATTCTCCGCATTTACATAGTATATGATGTTCAGGTTTGAAGTACATTTTATGAACTTCATTATATAGTATTAAGTGCATATCATCTTGTTATAAATTGATTTACAAAGTCTTGTAAATAAAACCGTATATAATGCAATAACCTGTATATAAACATTTATTTTTTATGGAACAATGTAGTTCAACCATGATTGTGTTCCAACGCAGAATAAACCACTTCATAATCGAAAATTATTATAATCAAAAATCTATAAAAAATTATTTCAACTATTTTCAATTTGTATTAGGATAAATAATGTTTAGTAAAACATATTTTAATATAAGGTGCGTCTTTTTGCCCATTACATTAGACATTTACCTCTAAAAATGTATACATGATGTCTGCAGGGCTTACCCAAGTCGACCTGCTTGCATGTTTTTTCACAATCGCCATTCGAAATACTACAACCGGCACCACAATCGCTTTGCCGTGGAGACTTGAGTTATGGAAACTAATAAAAATGTGGAAAAACTTCTTACTGCTTCGTGCTTCTTTATGCGTGTGAACTTTTCTTTGGATGTGTATCCACTTACATACATACATATATAGAAAATACTTTAAATCAAATAATCTGTCTTGACCTACATACATATATTCGTGAATAATAGTTGGGACTTCTTTTCAGTTTTATTTTTTAATTATTTGCTGTCTAAGTTATTCTATGCAACTGCAATTTTTTTTTATATATTATAATGATATTAATTTAATTATATTTATTTAAGTTAATTATTATTTTGTAAATAATGTATTTATATAAAAGAAATATGAAACATATTAATACATCTGCAAAATTCTTCCTTTTCCTACCATAAGATTAAAATTCTATATACGAAAAACAAAAACTTCCTGAAATTGCACATATTCATTGACGAACAAAATGTTTGATTGGATTAGATTTTGTGAAATTTATGAGCTTCTTCAGACGAATTGCGCAAAAGCATCAAAAAACTAACAGAAACAAAGGTATTGAAATCGTACAAAACTAGCACAGTTTCATGCGCACATGAATTAATGTATGTGAGTTAAGAAACATCGTTATGACTATTTTTAGAAGATATAAATTTATTTCCTGTAATGATCTGCTATACCAGCAGCAGCAATTGCATGTGGTTTAGTAAAATTATTTAATACTGGATAATTTATGCTAAAGTAGAAACTATTCTTATTATTTTTTATAAAAATAATTATTAGTTTGCTTTCAAAAAAAGGATGAAAAATTAAAAAAATAAACACATTTCTCACTTGAACCCGGCATCATAAAATTGATAGACCAACGCTTTATTTGCACTATGGATCTTTATAAAAGATCCTATGCATGCATATTTATTTTATATTGTCAAGTGTTCTAATATGCACGCATTATGCTTCGTTATGACATGGCAAATCTTTCTTTTACGAAAAACCACAAATGCTTAGTATTAAGCCCCACTTTAAGTATAAAAAACATTTGCCATACAGAAAATTCATTCTTGTGTATTTTACCCCAGCCACTCAGAACAGAAAATAAAAATTTGATTTCTAATTAGTCGCTTCTGCTGTGAGCACACACACAAACACAGTAAATTATTCATACGAATGTGCAAACAATAATGCCATGTGTGCGGCTGCCGATGAATCCATATTCACGACTGCTTCGTGAAATTGCCGATCTGAATTCCAATGTGGCCAGCAATTTCAATATGTTGATTCTCACTCAAGAGAGCAATGAAAGGTCTTTCTGTATATTCTCTTTGGTATATTGTCTTTGATGTCACTCGTTCACACCCACGGTAATTAGCGCCCAGACATCTTTAATCGTTTTACATAACTGTGTACTGTTAGAAAATATAATTCGTTAGGACGTTTATGGCAAATAATACATCATCTATATACGAGTATATAAAAATGAATGATTGTTTGTTAGTGACGCTAAGGCTCGAGAACGGCTGGACCAATCTTGATGGAATTTTCAGAGGATGTTCTTTGTGGATCTGGGAAGGTTTAGAAATGAAAAACCTTATACTTTTCCTGAAAAAAAATCGGAAAATTTAAAAATTCAAAAATGTTTTTTCCATACAAAATTTTTTTTCTTTCAAATTTTTTTTCCAATTGTTTCTTGGAAATCTATCGATCTCAAAACATTCGGAAAAGTCGGAAAATTCGGAAAATTCGAAAATTAGAAAAACCCAATCTCACTTTTTGTTTTCATTTTTTTTGTATGTGCGTGGTGTTGCACGCGCACATTTAGTTTCATATTGGTGTTGTAAGCACTGACTGATACTCCAATAACTCAACAAATGGAGCTGTAGACGCTTATTTATTTTGACAGCTGCGTATATTGTGTGTTCTTTCTGATTTGTTTATTCGAACAGTGCGGACACGGTCAATTGACTTTCTGACATTTTTCCAAATTTTAATTGATTTCTCGAGTTAAATTCATTCTACATATGAATATGAATAAATTCTTCTTGGTGTTTTCTTTAACTTTGTTACTAAATTTTCTAAATTTTTTAATGAGTTTAATTCCATTTCTTTTTAAATTTTATTTTCTTGACATAACTTCGCTCAAATCAAATATTGATTTTAAATTTTGTTTTTTGTTATACTTATTATACATGGATAACAGTGCAATTCCTAATTGAGCACATACTATTATTAATATGATCAATATTTTTAAATCTTGATCCTCTAGGGATCCTCAGAATGTTGAACTTGATTATTTAGTATTGTGACTTGTGGGTCTCCATTGTGATTTTGAACTTTTGATTGAGTTTTACCCATTGTATAAAATTTTATATTATTATTATTTATATACTCGTATATATATTTTTTTTTGTTTTAATCTTATCTAAATTATTCTTAAATCAATACAATCTTTATAATCCTATGTTCTAACATTAGGGTATTTTATTTTATGAATTTTAGTTTTTATTTGTTTTTGCTTAATTTTTGTGTTCGCGAGGTTGAAATCTCGCCAGAGTAATGTTATTTTTGTGCGAGTTGGCACGTTTTTCCCTGCTCGTTTTCTCCGTTGACGTTTTGTCGTTTGTTCGTCTTTGTGTGGTTGTGGAGTATGGATCGCGTTCCTTTATTTATACTCTTCTATGGTTATTGGTCTAGGGCCTGCTCGTGAAGTAGATGGTATGTAAAGTGGTGGTTTGTTTGGAGTTGTAGATTGTGGCACGTATTCTTCGATTTTTCTTATTTTTTCAAAATGTTACTGTATTAAGCGTGGGGTTGGTGTTCTTCCATCAACAGGGTATAACGTCAGGCTTTGGTGGATTGCTTCTTTGTGGATGTGTTGCTCTACCAGTTGTTGAACTTTTCGAATAGTCGGTGGAAATCGGTATTCATCTTCTTATTGCAGTTTTCAGAATTATTTTAGGATTGTTTAAAATTTTTGGGTTTTTAATAAAGTGCCAGTTTGGAGGATTGATAAGAAAATTGCCAGTTTGGCAGGATCGCCATGTAAAGATGGGCTCAATTAGTTAATTTAGCGGCGGGAGAGCTAGCGCACAATTTCAATAGGCGACTACTAGAGTACGGCCAAATATTTGTGTATGAAGCGAAATATATGATCGCTATGTACAGATGGGCTCAAAGTATTATTTAGCGGCGCCAGAGCTAGCGTACAATTTCAATCGGCGACTACTAGAGTACAGCCAAATATTTGATGAGAAACGAAAGGTTTGGTTTCCAGATCGAATCTGATTTATTGATAAAATCTTATTGCTATTTATACTTTTAATTTCTTATGTATATAAAGAGGGCTTTTGCAATGTCAGCGGAAAGTATCACGGTCAATGCCAGCGTACATTCGTTCGAGGGCATCGAACATTAGAATGCAACGTAATCAAAAACGTGCGCGGTGTTCGCGCTTCATAACGTAAATATTCTTATATGAGAGTTCGATGTACTTACGTTGGGTCTCCGCTCACATTGCATGTGCCTACGCCGCGTATGGTGTTGGCGTTTGTGTGTATATATATATACATTATGCTTTTCATACACTACAAGGGTCGGAGGTTGGATTTATTGAACTGGTAAGTCTTTCAAAACAGGTGCGTTTAGCAATTTTAGCATTAAACTTGAACTTTGCATTTGATTTCTTGTAATGAGTTAGATTAATGTCAGTTCGAACTTTTTTATATAAACGCCATGCTTTCTGTTTTGCTGAACGGAACGAGGCTAACTTACTATTCCACCATGCGACAGTGGTACCTTTAGTTTGAGGGAAGCTTTGGGGAATGTGGTGATGAGAAGCAGTGCGGATAATTTTCTGTATCCTTGAGGCTTCTTCATTAATATTATTACTGTGTGGGAAACGTTGGAGTTGGAATTTGGGCCAAACTGCTTTATCAGTGATAAATCTTGGAGTATGGCCTCGTTCTGTTAATTTGTTAGGTAGCTTCAGGGTGGTAATTATAGGCTAATGGTCACTGCCGTGAAGGTCCTCAAGTGTTTTCCAAGAACAGTGGGGTGTAAGGGGAGGGGAACACATGGTCACATCAACATGAGTAAAAGACCCATGGGTAGAGAAATGAGTAAGAGAATCGTCATTCAAAATAACTAGATTAGAAGATAATATAACGGCCTCTATGTTCCGACCTTTGAGATTATATTGCGGAGAACCCCAAGGATAGTAGGTGGAGGGCACTTTGGATGATCGACTCAAGTTCATGGGGGATGGGGTTGTAGTTAGGGGGAATATAGGTTGAAACTATAGTTATCTTCATTCCAATATTAATTTCGATTCCCATTGTGGGAAAATTATATGTTATGGGTAGAAGTGTGTGCCCATCTTCTGACAAGAATTCCTACTCCTTGTTTGCTGGAAAAGTTCTGGGGAATGTTATAAAAATTACTTAAGCACGGAGAGGGTGGTTTTAAATTTGTGTTGAATGGCAGATGTGTCTCTTGTAAGCATACAATTGCAGGTTTACAATCTTTTAAGAGTAGTAATAGCTCGTGATAGTTGTTTAGATACCCGTTAATGTTCCATTGCAAAATTGCTAACATATTGCGATAAGTTATAAAAGTAAGTGATTATATGTCTATAGAGTTATAATTAATATGTACTGATTTATCAGTAATTGATATTGTCTTGGACAGAATGATCATTTAGAGATTTGATTGATTCGGAAAGGACTTTTTTTAGGGATGTAAGAGGTTGGAAGTTTATGGATTGTTTGCTAGTTGAGGGAAGGTCTGAGTTACCGGCTGTAGAGTACTGGAAATATGAATTTTTACGTACATTGATTTGAGAAGCGGCACAGTTATCTGTTGTAAGAGAGACACTAAAGTTACTGCATGCTGAGTTCTTTGCTTGGAAAGTGGTGGATGGGGAGGAGAAAAAGTATTGTTATTGTTTGATGCAAGTTGTGTGTTAATCGTTGATATAATTTTTTCTTGTTTTTGAAAATTGTAGTTTTCGTTGTTATAGGTGTTACTGTTGTCGTTGTTGTTTTATCATTGAAAATGATTATAGAAAGGCTTTTTCTGAAAAATCGTATAAAAAAGTGAAACTTTTTGTGAAACGGAGAAATCCACACACAAGCAGACAACACACAAAAGCCTGAAGCAAAGAAAAAAATCAAAACAAAACCAACCACCAAAGCCAGGCAAAACGGAGAAATCCACAACAAGCCGAACACAAACAAAAGCCTGAAACAAAGAAAAAAAAAATCAAAACAAAACCAACCACCAAAGCCAGGCAAAAGTGAAATAAATTAAATGCATGTATGTCATGGCAAAAAAAAAACTTCATTGTGGAAAAAATTCTTTTTTTTTTGGTTTTTTATAATAAGATATAAACGAAAATATATTTAGTCTCTGAGCAATCATGAAACCGCAAGCACCACCATTAACTTCTACGGAGAGAGTTAAATTATTTCGGGAAAAACAAGCAAAAAAAACAAAGCGATTAGTACCTTTAACGCCTGCTGAGAGACTTAAACTGCATCGGGAAAAGAAAAAGGCAAAAAAACCCAATAGAGCAGAACCTTTAAATCCTGCGTTGAGAACTAAATTATATCGGGAAATGCAAAAAACAAAAAAAAAAAAATCCGAAAGAGTTGAATGGCTAGAAGCATTTATAAATGAAAAGTTTCATAAAAATAAATTGAATGGCGTGTGTTGTGTTTGCGAACGTTTATGGTGGACTTCAGAAACTGTTGTAGTTACAAAGCCACTAAACGTTATGAATTTTATTCGATCTTTGACTACCATCCAGTTTGAAAGCTATAGACTATGTAAAACCTGTAACGAATATTGTGTTCGACAAAAAGTTCCGATAATGGCAAAATTTAATGGGTTTTATTATCCCGATGTACCGAACGATTTACCGCCGTTAGATCCAATTACAGAACGGCTAATTTCTCCAAGACTGCCATTTTTAACTACTCGTCAAATTCGTTGGTTTCCCGGGGCGAAGCGGTTAGTCGGTCAAGTAATTAATGTTCCGGTGGATGTAGATAACATGGTGACCGCTCTCCCTCGCGAATTGAATGACGATTGCGTAATAAATGTAAATATAAAACGACACAAATTGCACAAGTCGGATTATCTTCAAGGATGTGTGAAGAAAAACATTGTAAAACCGTGGTTGAAATATTTGATTGATACACCACTATACAAAAAAAATAAAATTAGCGTGAAATCATCTTTTTGGACATCGGAAGATGACAATAACAACAACAATTCTTTTGAAACTGAATGCGAAGAATTATTTCCAATTTTCCAATTGTCAAAGATGGAGATCTGCCAAAAAATATTGAAGCCGAAACAATTCTTAGCATGCAACAACATACTATGATATAGGGCGAAGAAATGATGCTTGTTCTGTGGCCCACACAAGACAAAAAACCATTGGCATTATCTTTTGACGGTTGCGCGGAAAAATTGTCGTTCCCTGGTATATACTTCGGTCATGAAAGAGAATTCAAAATAAAGGCTACACCATATTCAATTGCATCAAGTGAAATTCGTCGTGCTGACAGACGAGGAGCTAAACCCGATCATATTTTGTATATGGCTGCAAAAATTATGCGGTTCCGGGTAATAGATGGATATAGACTTATGTTTAGAAACAATAATACATCTTCGTTTGAAAATATTACTCGTTCTGATTTAAATAATGCTGAGTTTTTGACGGACGTATTAGACAGAAATATGTCATTCTTTAAAGGAATTCCAAACTCAGTACAATACTGGCAAACCCGAAAACGGGATTTGTTTGCCATGTTGCGGCAGTTGGGGAAACCAACAATATTTCTAACATTGAGCGCGTCGGAAATATATTGGAAACCTCTCTTGCGCTTACTTATTCAATTCCGAAATAATGATTTTACGACAGAAATCACAGATGATGAAATTAACAACATGTCTTCCTTTTGGCGGGCAACAATTGTTAACGATGATCCGATAGTATGTTGTTTGTACTTTGAAAAGTTTATAGATACACTGTTTGCCGCGATGAAAAATTCAAAAGGCCCGTTCGGACAATTTGTTGTTATCGATTACTTCAAAAGGATAGAATTTCAACATCGAGGCAGTCTGCATGCTCCCTGTTTGTTGTGGTTAAAACATGCTCCCCAAGAAGCAATTTCTGAGCATATGCCTGAAACTGTTAAACTTATAGATCAATTAATTTCAGTCAGCAACGCAGATTTGCCAACAATTCGAAGCGTTCAAACACACAACCACACACACACGTGTTATAGAAAAAATAGTCGAAAATGTAGATTTAATGCTCCGTTTTGGCCTATGGATGAAACTCAAATTTTACTACCGGCGATTGAAAAAACGTTAGATAAATGTGAGATTTATAAAAATTTACACAAATGTTTGGAAGAAAACGAGTATGAAAGTTATGATGATTTCTTGGAGAAGAATTTAATAACTTCGAACGAAGAATATATTGATATATTTCGTCATGGTATTGCAAGAGCTACCGTTTTCGTAAAAAGAGATATAGAGGACATCTGGACGAATCCTTATAATACAGAAGTAGTAAACGTTCTAAATTCAAACGTGGATATACAATACGTACTGGATGAATATTCGTGCGCCGCATATGTTGCCGAATATGTTAACAAAAGTAATAGAGGCTTCAGCGCGTTACATCGTGAACTCATTAATTTAAAAGATAAATATCCAGATGCCGATTTCGATACTTTAATGAAAGAGCTGGGGAAAAAAAACACTGAATAATATAGAGATGTCAACTCAGGAGGCTGCATGGTTCTTGCTTAGAATTCCGATGTCTCGGACCTCGCGCGTCATTGAATATATACCTACCCAACATCCAAGCGAACGTCATGTATCTATAAAATCGCAAAAACAAATGGATGCTGAAGGGTTAGATGGTGCATCTTCAAATATCTGGAACAAAAATATTATTCAACATTACGAAAACAGACCCGAAGATTTAAATAACGTTTGTTTGGCTAATTTTGTGGCATGATACAGAAAAACTTCAAAGAAAAGAAAACATAACGATGCTTTCGTTACTACAAATTTACCAATTGCTTCATATGCAAAACGAGCGGATAGTAAAATATTGCGTTGGCGTAATTATGATTCTTCGGACAAATTAAATTTTATTCGAGAGATTGTATTGTTATTTTATCCATTCAGAAACGAGGAGTTGGATCTTTTAAACAATGATAATTACTTAAAAATATATGAAGAAAACAAAGAATTATTGATTACTAACAGATCGCAGTTTGACAGCGGAGTGGATTTTGAGAAAATTCTACAGTCCATCACGCATCATAATGATTTGAATGAAGAATGTTTTGATGAAACAGATAGAAAACTTGTTAAAGTGGTTGGTTCTGACAATGTGTTCTTACAAGGTCCCGAAAGAAAAAAATTACATAAACTTGAAGACGAGGATTTTGCCGGAATAAATAAAATATCAGTTATACAACGAATAGAAAATGTATTGCCTCATAAAGATTTTTGCGACACAATTAAAACTTTAAATAAAGGTCAATACAAAATATGCTTGGAAATAATTAACCGATTGGTTTACGACAATGAAACTCCATTGCAGATATTTTTGACTGGTCCTGCGGGATCAGGTAAAACACATACGCTAAAGGTTATGATGGAAATAATAATCGTTTTACGCAACGGCACAATGTAAATAAATGCGCCTATTTAGTATGCGCTACTACTGGCAAAGCAGCTATAAATATCGACGGAACTACGGTCCATACTGCGTTTAATATTTCGATAAATCAAAACAAGATGATGCATATAAAGGCAAGCGTAATTCAATCACTCCGTTGCGATATGCGAGTTTCGACCATAATTATCGACGAGATCAGTATGATGAGTTCCCAAATGCTGTGTAATGTAAATTATGTACTTCGTGCGGTTGGGCCAAATCCTGGTTAACTTTTTGGAGGATTAAATATTATTTTGTGTGGTGATTTACGACAATTACCGCCTCTGCGTGCCTCTCCAATTTATAGAAGTACAGCAAATTATTTACAAGAAGATATGATATGGCAGAATTTAAAGTTTTATCCGTTACACGAAATTGTCCGGCAATCAGATAGAACGTTTTCTAGACTTTTAACAAAAATAGGAAACGGCGAAGCTTTGAAGCAACGCGAGGTGAGGCTGTTGAACGAACGATTTGTCAGTAAAAGTGCAATAGAGGATATGAGAGATGCCGTCAGATTGTTTCATCGAAATCAGGACGTTGATAACTACAACTACAACATACTGAACGTCCCAGAGGCTGTTGAAGTCCTAGCCAAAGACGAAGTAAAAGGGTGTGATACTCATCAGCAAATCAGCAGCACGACAGCAAAGGTTTCAAAACTATCCGTTACTGATACAGGAAACATGCAAACAAAATTATTGTTATTATGGTGTTAAATACTCAATATATATTAACGCAAAACATCGATAAAAGAGATAAATTGGTTAATGGGTCTTTCGGCCACTTACGTTACATTGAGTTTGACGACAAAGATCCCACGCGAGTTTAGCGATTATGGATAGAATTCACTAATGCATCCATTGGTCGCATTAGACGTATTGAAACGCAATATCATGCATCTACATTAAAAATAGGAACAAATTGCACACCAATTGCTCGTCGGTCCGCTCCCATCAATTTAGGTTCTACTCGTATAAAAGTAAAACGAACACAGTTTCCTATCGCTTCTGCAAATGCTTTGACAGTTCATAAATCTCAAGGCGGAACTTATGACAAAGTAGTATTTGAATACTCTAAAAATTTACAAACATCTTTGGTATATGTTGGCCTTTCGCGCGCTACAACATTATCCGGACTTTATTTGACCAATGAAAAAAACGAACACATATTTCATCAAAATTATGCAGAATTGAAAACTGAATTTAAGAGGCTAGAAAGTGTCTCTCTAAACACTGTTTTAGATAAAGCAATTAATTTTTTTGAAACTGTCATTGACAAGTAAAATTTTTGTTATATGAATGTACAAAGTTTAAATTCACACAACTCAGATATTGTTAAAGATGATGCTATACAAAATAGTGATATATTAGCGTTATGCGAAACATGGCTCGACGATGAAAAAAACGATGTTCCCATAGAAGGATATAAATGTATAATGCGATACAAAAGAAGTGCCATCAGAGCTGGTGGAGTCGCCATATATGAATCTAACAAGTCAACATTATCGCAATGTCGCCGAGTTGATTTCGACGAACTTCATAGTGTAAAAGGAGACGTTTGTTGTGGTAGAATGTTAACTTCCAATAACATTCAGTTTTGTGTAGTAACAATCTATGCCAGTTGCGGAACATCTTTGGTGGATTTAGAAAAGTTATTGGATGTCGCTCTTTGGAGATTCAATAAAAATATGAAACATTTGCGTATTTCACAAGATTACAATTTATCAGAATGCCCGGTGATTTTATGTGGTGACTTGAATATAAAGATGTTTTCCCCAGAAGGCCAAAAACTTTTAGAGTATGCAAAACAAAACCACGACGTTGAATTATTAACAAATAAAATTGTGACTACAAGAAATAATACATGCATAGACTATCTTTTTACTAAAGGCATATCTGTTGACGTTCTGCCATACGTTTCATATTTCAGTACACATCGTCCAATGTTACGTAAAATAAAACACAACTAGTATATATGTATATATAAAAGACTCCATCGCTCAGTCAGTGAATTAATATATGTAGCTGTCTCCTCTAACATATGAATTTCCTACGAGCAGAGAGTAAGTATATATGGTTACAATCAGCTGTTGCCAAATAAAAAATAATTTTTTTTTTAGTTTACCTGTTGCCGTCAAATTAACTAACAATAACGATCATGCTGTATCTGTTTGCAAAGCGCTGCTTCAATTAAAATGTATGAATTTTCTACGTTTATGAATTTACATGTGTATAAGTACATCGCTACACATGTACATATTTTTTTGCTGTTTTCAATTTTTTCATGCAACGAATACTTGGGCTTCCACGCACAAAAGCACAAAAAAAAACAAAACACAAAAACAACTCATCTACTATTGTCATTTTCTCAACTCCAACGCTGCTACTCATAAGTAAAATTAATGTTATTCTCTGGTTTATGTGCAAAGAGTAACAAGAGGAAGAGAAAATGGCTGATCAAAACGTTACAATCGGCTGAAGCTAATTTTGCAACATTTTAAAAGAGAACAGAAATAGAAAAACCAGTACGAAAATACTGCCTTTATCTCTTCAGTCGGTTGCCAAAAAATATTTTTGTCGCCTCTTGTTACACTTTGTTTACATGTTTTTCGATTGTCATCTGAGAAATTTAGTAATCTGAGAGTCAGTGTTCAACATCGTTCTTTAGCAGCAACATCGTCTGCAGCAACATCAAAAATGTCAATCGTTAATGGAAAACGCCAAAACGAGGAGATCGATTCGTCTGATAGCGAAGACGAACTAATTGCAAATTTAAATAAAGCAAACAAATTTTCAAGTCAGCGTTCAACATCGTCAGCAGCAGCAGCAGCATTAAACATGTCAAACATTAAAACAAAACGCAAAAACGAGGACACCGATTCGTCTGAAAGCGAAGACGAAGCAATTGCAGATCCAGCAAATAAATACATGATAAAACCAAGCAATGAAGAATTTCCTATTGAAACTGTGAATACATTTTTAAGTGATATTAAATCAAATGACCCAAGTATTGTTTTGAATGTTGCAGAATATTCCGCATTAAAAAGAAAATTTGAAAAGAATCCAGTCAAAAGATTTAATTATATACAATATAATTACAAAAATCCAGTTAAATTCGCTATAATTGGGAATAGTTATGGAATTTGCGTAAATAACTCTGAAGATTTTTCTGACAAAACAATAATGGAAAATTTAAATTCGTTGGAGGCCAAACATAGAGTTTCACATTTACTACCTACGGCAAAATATATTTGGAACGAAGAAAGCAGCTTGTTGGTTAATGCAATTTTTGAAGGGTTCATCACAGATTTACGAAAACTTGCAACGAAGTCGTCAGACTTTAGTGATCATCTTCTAACTCACAAGATCAAAATAAATGAAGTTGCTTCGATTATTGAAAAGTTGCGTAAAAAACATATTGATGGATCAAATATAAAGCAATGTAAAACCATTCCAGGAATTTTTGGAATTAAATTGTTTACAACACAAACACCACCAGCAAAAATTCAATCGCCTGTCCTGGAACTAAATGGCAACAAACTTGTGGAAAGCAAATGGGCAAAATTATCAAGCCCATCATATTTACATTAATTAAAAATAATCAAATTTTCTGGATTTAAAACTACAAAATGAGGCATTTCTTTAGATTTGTCTTTGGATTGTCTAGTTTACAAAAAATTGAAGGTCGAAAACATTGATAAACCGAAGTCTATCTATTTGAATTCATCGGTCATAGAAACTAAAAAAAGGCGAATCGAAAATAACAATGAAAGCAGCGATGACGATTCCAGTGTTGCAGGATGCCCATTTTAAATTCAATATAGTAAAATTGTATTCACTATATTTTTTATATATATATATATATATATATTTAATTAAAATTGAAATAAAAAAATTAATAAAAAAAAAAATTTCTGCTGAATTAAAATATTTGTATAATAATTTTCAATGATACCGTCGTTTGCGTTGTCGCAAAGACTGTTAATTTTTGATGATCTTACTGTTGATGTTGTTGTTTTTCTTGTCGCTACTGTTTACCGAAATGTTGCTGGTGTTATTGTTGTCATTATTGATGGTTGCTTGAGTAGCAGCTGCAGCGTATGAGGAATAGGTAGATGTATTGAGTGGGTTTTGCTGTTTATAAGTTCTCAACGCTTCTGCCACTGTACATTTATTGATAGTTTTAATTTTTATTATCTCCTTCGATTGCTGGTGCATGTATTGGATTTTGGTGCATGTATTGGATGAAGCTGGATGCGGACCTGCACAGTTAGCGCAGTGAGTACGTGTGCACACTTCTGTGGAATGCGGGGGAAATTACACTGAACGCATGTTGGTGGCCGTCTACAGTACTTGCTTGTATGCCCGAGTACTTGGCAATTTTTGCAACGCATCGGGTTGGGGATATATTGCCGTATTTCTATATATTGCCGTATTTCTATATCTCGGGTTGGGGATATATTGCCGTAATTCTCGTATCTCCATGCTATTTCGAGCTTCTCTGGGAGACGAAATAGATCAAAAGATACGAGAATAACTCCATTCTCCAAAAGGTAGAAGAAAGAGAAATTAAGGAAACAAAAGAAAATCGAACCGGTTCAAAGAAAAAGCACTGATTACGCGAGATGTACTGAAAGAACGTCTGCTCGTCACGAGAGTTAGTCGGAGAATTGGAATGAAAACGAATTTCAATCATAGCAATCGAAAACGAGGCATTATAACTAATTATGGGAATATTTTTAAAATTTATATTGTAAATTAGTAAAAAGAGAAAAAATTGGTGTATAAAATGAATAAATAATAATATGTATTTATTTAATTTATTGTTTTATCCCCAAAAAAGCCACCATCGAATTGTACAGCAAAACTTCATGGCTGCACCAGCAGAAGACTAAAAGTTATTTTTACAGAATTATAGAAATTTTATTTAATTCAGAATTGCACCAGCAAATACTTTGACTCTCTAATGTACTCCAAAATAAACAAATATAGTATGGGTGTCTTTAGCTCAATGGTTCACGCGTTGGTCTAAAGTTGTTGTGGCTTAGGGTTCGAGCCCCAGCAAAATGCTTAATGCTTAATAATCATTTTTATAAATAGTAGTAAAAGTATTTTACTATCTTCCAAAAATTAACCAGGATTATATCATTTTACTGGGGCCAAAACTAGAGCAGAATTATTTCATGCCTGTTATAGAAGATGGAGTATTATGAAATTCAACCTAGACAAATCATATATATCCATACATGCATATGAATGTACATATGTATGCACATATTTGTCTTTTTGATCATTTGTCAGGTAGCGAATTGTGCCATAAAAATAATGAAATGAAATGAAAATAAAAGCGTCATTTCTCGCATAGGAGTTTTTGTTGTATGATGTGCGGTGTGGCTTCATTTAATATAAAGTGAAGCAGAATTCAATTTGTCATGAAATTTGGATATTTCAATATTTTCAGAATAGACAAATATCAGCACAGTTTATTCTTCCGATTTGATATTTTATATTTTCGCTTTAGCAGCTTGCGATCAAACATATCTTGAGTCTATCCGAAGAGAGAATAATTATGCCCAAAAAAACTAGTTTGCTAAAGTTAGTGTTAATATTTGAATATTCATATGTTCGTCTGTTGCCTATTCCATTTGAAAATTTATCAAAATAATTGTTAGATTAAGGGTACAGTCAACAAAATCAAGGTTTTAAACCTTTTTTTTTCTTTGTCAGATCAGCTTGAAATACTATAACCACATTCTATTCAAAATTAAACCACTCGTACGCTCATGAATATGTGCATACATATCTATGAACACTGATTCTCCGCATTTACATAGTATATGATGTTCAGGTTTGAAGTACATTTTATGAACTTCATTATATAGTATTAAGTGCATATCATCTTGTTATAAATTGATTTACAAAGTCTTGTAAATAAAACCGTATATAATGCAATAACCTGTATATAAACATTTATTTTTTATGGAACAATGTAGTTCAACCATGATTGTGTTCCAACGCAGAATAAACCACTTCATAATCGAAAATTATTATAATCAAAAATCTATAAAAAATTATTTCAACTATTTTCAATTTGTATTAGGATAAATAATGTTTAGTAAAACATATTTTAATATAAGGTGCGTCTTTTTGCCCATTACATTAGACATTTACCTCTAAAAATGTATACATGATGTCTGCAGGGCTTACCCAAGTCGACCTGCTTGCATGTTTTTTCACAATCGCCATTCGAAATACTACAACCGGCACCACAATCGCTTTGCCGTGGAGACTTGAGTTATGGAAACTAATAAAAATGTGGAAAAACTTCTTACTGCTTCGTGCTTCTTTATGCGTGTGAACTTTTCTTTGGATGTGTATCCACTTACATACATACATATATAGAAAATACTTTAAATCAAATAATCTGTCTTGACCTACATACATATATTCGTGAATAATAGTTGGGACTTCTTTTCAGTTTTATTTTTTAATTATTTGCTGTCTAAGTTATTCTATGCAACTGCAATTTTTTTTTATATATTATAATGATATTAATTTAATTATATTTATTTAAGTTAATTATTATTTTGTAAATAATGTATTTATATAAAAGAAATATGAAACATATTAATACATCTGCAAAATTCTTCCTTTTCCTACCATAAGATTAAAATTCTATATACGAAAAACAAAAACTTCCTGAAATTGCACATATTCATTGACGAACAAAATGTTTGATTGGATTAGATTTTGTGAAATTTATGAGCTTCTTCAGACGAATTGGGCAAAAGCATCAAAAAACTAACTAAAAGCTATTGAAATCGTACAAAACTAGCACAGTTTCATGCGCACATGAATTAATGTTTGTGAGTTAAGAAACATCGTTATGACTATTTTTAGAAGATATAAATTTATTTCCTGTAATGATCTGCTATAGCAGCAGCAATTGCATGTGGTTTAGTAAAATTATTTAATACTGGATAATATTTATGCTAAAGTAGAAACTATTCTTATTATTTTTTATAAAAATAATTATTAGTTTGCTTTCAAAAAAAGGATGAAAAATTAAAAAAATAAACACATTTCTCACTTGAACCCGGCATCATAAAATTGATAGACCAACGCTTTATTTGCACTATCGATTTTTATAAAAGATCCTATGCATGCATATTTATTTTATATTGTCAAGTGTTCTAATATGCACCCATTATGCATCGTTATGACATGGCAAATATTTCTTTTACGAAAAACCACAAATGCTTATTATTAAGCCCCACTTTCCGTATAAAAAACATTTGCCATACAGAAAATTCATTCTTCTGTATTTTACCCCAGCCACTCAGAACAGAAAATAAAAATTTGATTTCTAATTAGTCGCTTCTGCTGTGAGCACACACACAAACACACTAAATTATTCATACGAATGTGCAAACAATAATGCCATGTGTGCGGCTGCCGATGAATCCATATTCACGACTGCTTCGTGAAATTGCCGATCTGAATTCCAATGTGGCCAGCAATTTCAATATGTTGATTCTCACTCAAGAGAGCAATGAAAGGTCTTTCTGTATATTCTCTTTGGTATATTGTCTTTGATGTCACTCGTTCACACCCACGGTAATTAGCGCCCAGACATCTTTAATCGTTTTACATAAGTGTGTACTGTTAGAAAGTATAATTCGTTAGGACGTTTATGGCAAATAATACATCATCTATATACGAGTATATAAAAATGAATGATTGTTTGTTAGTAACGCTAAGGCTCGAGAACGGCTGGACCAATCTTGATGGAATTTTCAGAGGATGTTCGTTGTGGATCCATACAAAATTTTTTTCATACAAAATTTTTTTTCTTTCAAATTTTTTTTTCCAATTGTTTCTTGGAAATCTATCGATCTCAAAACATTCGGAAAAGTCGGAAAATTCGGAAAATTCGAAAATTAGAAAAACCTAATCTCACTTTTTGTTTTCATTTTTTTTGTATGTGCGTGGTGTTGCACGCGCACATTTAGTTTCATATTGGTGTTGTAAGCACTGACTGATACTCCAATAACTCAACAGATGGAGCTGTAGACGCTTATTTATTTTGACAGCTGCGTATATTGTGTGTTCTTTCTGATTTGTTTATTCGAACAGTGCGGACACGGTCAATTGACTTTCTGACATTTTTCCAAATTTGAATTGATTTCTCGAGTTAAATTCATTACATTAAATTGTTAAAATGTTTACATTCACGAAATATTTGATTTTAAATCTGTGGATCATCAGTTTTTGACAGAAATTATTGACATTTCAAACAAAAAAAGTGAGTTCATTATTTTCGTTTGTTGGTGAATACCTAACCTCATTTCCATTGGAATTTATTTGTGGTATTTCTTCAGCTGATTTGTAAATTATTTGAATCGTTCAATTTCGGTCGTTTGTTTTCTTTATTTCGGCTATTCAAAAGGTAAATTATTGAAAATTATTCCGTGAAAACTTTGTTTGCTTCATACAAACTGATCAATTACAGATTGAAATTTGTTATCGATGCCACAAAGAGGTCGCGCTAATATCGGTCGGCGTTCCCGACGTACAACGGACCAACGTAATTATATAGCACGTCGTACTGAAGAGGAAAATGCTAATGCAAGGGAATCTGCTCGAATCGGAATGATTGAACATCGTGCGCGACAATCACAAGAGGCTCACGAAGCTTACAATGACCAACAACGATTGAGAAGACAAGTTCGTGCTCATGAAATTCATGAAGCAAGAGAACAACGTTAGGCTGCTCACCAACAACGCCAGCAACAACAACGATTGCCTAATTTGAATATCGAACGTGCAGCCTTTCGATATGAGCCAGACATTGAATACGGTGCGCACGCATCAGTTCGATTTGGTTCGATGTCTGTCGTTTGCCCGCATTGCGATGAACTGAAATTTCCAAAAGAAACGGCCGGATTGTGTTGCGCAAGCGGAAAAGTGAAGTTACCAGAGTTACTTCCTCCACCAGAGCCATTGCTTTACGGTGAATCACCAAATTCGAATCATTTTTTACAAAATTCCAAGATGTATAACGATTGTTTTCAAATGACGTCGTTTGGTGGGGAAATTGTGAATGAACATAATTACAATCCCAAATTCAAGGTTAGTTCAACAACAATCTAACACTTATTATCTCGCCAATAAAATACAGAAATTAACATATTTGTCTGCAACTATACACATTCACGGGCAAATTTATCATCTTGCTGGATCGCTGTTGCCGCATCCTGATCAAGATCACAAATATAGAAAAACAAGCACTCTTGATTGTAACTTCATTTTTTGTTAACTTTTAGGTGTCGATACAAATAAGAAGGTCAGTGCAATGAACTTTTACGCGTATCGAATGATGATTCGCGAAGGAATTGACAACCATCTCTTGAGATATCGCCGATTATTTCAACAGTATGCAGTTGATGTGTACGTGACGATGGAGACAGAACGACTCAATTTTATTCGTTTTAATCAGACCAAGCTTCCATCTGAAGAGTATATTCACTTGCGAGATGCGGTCAATAGCGATGAAGATGTGACAAACCTTGGGCCGACTCACGATTTTGCCATCAACATACATTGGCAGCCCAAGGCACATGCACGAGTACTCGCAGGATGCGATGACATACGTGTGGAATTATGGACGGCCGGATTTGTCTGTTACATTCACTTGCAATCCAAAATGCCCACAGATAACAGAATTATTGAATCGCGACGAGATCAGCAAGTATCAAATGGATCAATACGTGAACTGCAATGAAGTGCTTTGGAGAATATTTTCTTTTGTAATTCATGAGCGTATTCCGACTGTTGTGCATCTCGCAGTTCATTTGGAGAATGGCCAACTTGCGCCAGTGATCCGTTTGCGAGAACATTGCTTTATTCGGAAATGCCTCGATATTATACATGGAATGCATCGTCGAAGAAATGGTTTCGCAGAAAGCAAGGCCAACCAGTAGATGGACATCCAGGTGTGTTCTCAACTAATGCATTAGGACGAAATTAACAAAACACCCGAAAAACGACGATTGCTTCTACCTTCGGTTGCTATTGATTAATGTACGCGGTTCAACTTCATATGAGTCATTGCGTACTGTGAATGGTACGGTGTGTGAAACTTTTCGAGAAGCATGCCAGCAATTACAATTGCTGGAACATGATAATCACAGAAATCAAACGATGGACGATGCGATAGCTACTTCGCATGCCACTCAAGTTCGCACAATTTTCGCAATGATCATTTCGACATGTCAGCCTTCAAATCCGAGTCAATTATGGGATACGTACAAAAATTACATTGCCGATGACATTTTACATCGTATTCGAGTGGCAACATGGAATTCAGAATTACAAATGAACGATGAAATCTACAATGAAGCATTGGTGTCGATTGAAGATTTGTGTTTGCTTATGAGTGGCAAACTATTGACTGAAATTCATATGCAAGCGCCAAATCGTCAAATCAGAGATGTACTGAATCGTGAATTGGAACCTGGGCGTGTATACGACAGAATAACTTTGGAACAACAAGTACAAAGAAATGTTCAATTATTGAGTGAGCAGCAAAAGAGTGCGTATGATGAATTGATGAAGGCTGTCAATGATGGAAACGGTGGACTATTTTTTCTTGATGCGCCCGGCAGCACTGGGAAAACGTTCCTGATATCATTGATTTTGGCAACAATACGATCTCAAAATGGCATTGCGTTGGCTCTCGCATCTACTGGGATTGTTGCAACTCTACTAGAAGGTGGAAGAACGGCACATTCGGCACTGAAGCTTCCGTGAAACATTCAAATCAATGAAACACCTATTTGCAACATTTCAAAGCAATCAGCTATGGCAAAAGTGTTGAAGAATTGTAAACTGATAGTATGGGATGAGTGCACAATGGCTCACAAACGGTCTCTAGAAGCACTTGACAGAACAATGAAAGATCTGCGGAATAATAATCGTCGCTTTAGTGTCGCAATGATACTGTTAGCAGGCGATTTTCGACAAACACTTCCTGTTATTCCGAAATCAACAGCGGCGGATGAATTGAACGCATGTCTCAAGTCATCGTATTTGTGGCGGTACGTGAAAACCATACGATTGACTATGAATATGCGAGCGTGCCTGCAACAGGAGGCACCGCAAAAGTTTTCTCTAAAGAACTGCTAAGAATTGGAAATGGGCAAATTCCGGTTGATACTTCCAGTGGTTTGATATCAATTCCACCTGCCATTTGTCAATTCACTTCAACGAAAGCTGAACTCATCACGAATGTTTATCCGAACAATGGCCAAAATTATCGTAACTACGATTGGTTGAGTGCACGCGCAATTTTAGCTGCCAAAAATACCGATGTTGATGACTAAAACTGGACGATTCAAAGTCAAATTCCGGGAGACTTGCGCTCATACAAATCGATCGATCGTGTTGAAAATGAAGACGAAGCCGTGAATTATCCAGTGGAAATTCTAAATTCTTTGGATTTGCCTGGCATACCGCCGCATCATTTGCGTCTCAAAGTTGGATCTGTCATTATTATGCTTCGCAATCTTCATGCGCCGAAACTGTGTAATGGAACCCGACTGATTGTGACGCAGCTATCGAATAATGTGATAGTTGCAAGAATTTTGAAAGGGACTTACAAGGGGGCAGAATGCTCGATTCCACGAATTCCTTTGAGTTCCAACGATTTGCCATTTCAGTTCAAACGTATTCAGTTTCCAGTGAAACTTGCATTTGCGATGACAATCAACAGCTCACAAGGACAGTCGCTGGAAGTGTGTGGCCTAAATCTGGAAATGCCATGTTTTTCACACGGCCAGCTATACGTGGCGTGTTCACGAGTTGGAAAACCATCTTCTCTGTACATTTACGCACCGGAACAGAAAACAAAAAATGTTGTTTATCAAGCTGCGATACATTGACAAAATGTAGAAAAATCGTAAATAAATGATTTTCAACACAATATAAATTCAACTTTCTTTTCTTTTCAAAACACAGGGCGACGCCTGCGGGGTCAGCTAGTATAAAATAAATGTGCAAAGAAATGCACAAATTGCAGAGATATTTGTAGATAGAGCACAAGAATGCGATAGTGCCTATGGTTAAATAAAGCAGGGGAAAATAAACAGAAAGCAGAATTTGCAGGTAAGTTCGCTCTATTTATGAACATAATCTACTTTTAGAAGAAACGGCTTTCAACAACGGCTCTATAGCAGAGCCGCTCACCCCATAAGCACTCGAGCACGAATTGTTATTGTTTCGCACTTAGCTATAGCACCACACATCTATCTAGCATATGGTGTATGCATTTGCAATACCAACGCTTAGAGGAAAATTTTACCGAAAAAATATTAGATATTGTAAATGTGATTCAAAAAAACAATTATATGTATGTAAATTCTCATTTAAAAAAAGGTAGATATAACAGAATAAAGTTTTTTTTATTGAGCTACATTATAAACAAAAGCTGTCATCGTTTTATGAACAACACTTTGAATTATGCTTTGCAAATCTTTTCAGTGGTATAAGAAATTTCGTTTGAATGTGTGCCAATCAGAAAATTTTTATCGGCCTTGCTCTATAGTGAGCGTAGCGATTATCTGAATAGTGACCTCCGTAATTCCGTTCTTTTTTCGAATGGTCGCAGCCTGAAAGACGCCGTCGTGCCAGGAGAAAGTCTCCACGATACGACTAATTCGCCACTACAATGGAGGCAAATTGTCATCCTTAAGCAAGACCATTGTTGTGTTTGCTTTATTATACATATACATTAGTTGTTTTACATAATATTACCTTTTATTTTTTACGACAGAATAATATCTCACAAGAACTTCAGGCAGCCATAAGGTTCCCAGGATATTACTTAAGCTGAAAAAGGAAATAATTACAGCATTTGCTAAAAGTCACCAAGTACCTATTGTAATAAAACAGCAATTGCTAAAAGACAGCAGTTGCTAATAAATACGTATGGTTTCGCTTACAGAATCTTTCTCTTTACGTTTAGCTTTTATAGTAAATTTCTTAACTCCACACTTAAATCTAATGTTTAGAAATGTTCCAAATTTAATTCTACAAATTCTTAATGAAAGGGAGAGTGTTAATTTTATATACGAGTATGTGCATACATTACATATTTCAATTATTGAAATTATTGATTCTCAATGAACTCCTGTGTAAGCATATTTCCTTCACTGCAGCTTATAATATCCACCAGTTCAACGCTCTGATTCATGTCCAGCATGCCAGAATGGAATGTGCAATTTGATATGGGCTACATATTACATTGCATATGAATATGCGATCAGCGCTCTGTGTCACTTAAGCTCTACTGCTTTATGTTTTAGCTTGTTCTAATTTGATGGGGTTTTAAGTTCATGTTTGGGGTTACAGTATGTCAAGAATGAGTTTACACATTGAAGAAAAATTAAAATTTTCAAATTAATTACCAAAAATGACTACTTTTTATTTCTGTACATAAGTATTTGATCACAAATTTTTCTTAATTACTGTATTTACAAGGAAATCATAAAATGAAATGTGCGAATTTGGAACAAAAAGAAGAAAAATACAACAAAAACAAATACTCAATTTGGCGAGTGTCAAGTAACTGTTTTCACAAATGTGTTTTAAATTCCTTTTTGCACCAATTCAATGATTTGCGGTACATATATATACTGTTATATATTTTTGCTTCCCTTCGATTTTTGTCAATTGTGGCGTAGCGTCGTCCTTTCATGGGCCTTTTCATTTTCGGGAACAAGAAAAAGTCGCAAGGGGCCAGGTCTGGGAATACGGTGGGTGCGGCATTATTACAGTTTTGCTTTGGCCAAAAATTCACGCACAAGTAATGATGTGTGAGCAGGGGCATTATCATGATACAAAAGCCAATTTTTGTTCTTCCACAAATCCGGGCATTTCTGGAGGATTGCTGCTCGCAAATAAGATAATAAACCTTATTGACGGTTCTACCCTGCGGCAAGAATTCATAATGCACCACGGTCCTGCAATCAAAGAAAACTGTCAGCAAATCCTTCACATTCGACCGAACTTGGCGTGCTTTTTTCGGTCTTGGCTCATGCGGCAGCTTCCATTGGGTTGATTGAGCTTTGGTTTCTACGTCATAACCATTGACCTATGATTCGTCACCAGTTATGACTCTCTGCAGCAAATTTGGGTCGTCATGGATATATTCCAATTGAGTAATTTTGGTACGAATTTTGCGGCGACCTGCCTCATGCCCAAACTTAAGGTAATAATCGAATGACACGACCCAATCGATATATTTATTTCCTCAGCAACTTCTCTGACAGTGATTCGACGATTGGCCAATACTAGTTTCTTTACTTCATCAATGTTTTCGTCTGTTGTTGACGTGCTCGGGCGGCCGGAACGCTCTTCGTCGCTTCTCGGCCCTCTAAAAATATTTTGTACTACCGATAAACGTTGTCCAAAGTAGCCTGGCCGTACGCAACAGTCAACATTCGGAATATTTCCGCGAACTTTGTTGTTTTTCACACAAAATTTGATATAAATTCTTTGATCCATTTTTCGGGATAGACAAAAACCGAAAACAAGCTAAAATACGTCCACGCACAATAGCTATCAAAAACTGACTGAACATTCAAAATGGCCGAGATTCTCAACATAAGTGAGGGACATGAGTACCAACATAACGCCACAAAAAGATCGAAAATGCGTAGCCTGCGAAAATTAAAAATTCGCGACACTTTTGAACAGACCTCGTAAGTTACAATATTGTGTTTTTAAAATGCAGGTAAGCGATTATCATTTGAGGTGTTTCAGTTAATATACTATAATCAATATTTGGGAAAAAATGTACGGGAGCTGTCAGCTCTGTTTTCTGTAACACGGAAAACAATCTCCATATTTTAAATCAGGTATGGAGGTGGCCCTCAGTTTAAATGAAATGCACGTGTAGAGCGGGTAATGTTGAGGAAACTACACAAAAACTCGCAAATTTCGACAAGGACGCTTGCAAGGGAGCTCAAAGAAGAATGTGATGCTGTTGTCTCTAACGAAACAGTACGGCAGGCCATAATGTGGAAAAAATACTCATCAAGAGCTGCTCGTAAGAAACCGCTGCTTTCTACAATAAATGTTGAAAAGCGTTTCTCGTTTGCTACAATGCACACTTTTCTGCCTGCTGAGTACTGGGACGATGTCATATTCTGTGATGAGACCAAAATGATGCTGTACTATAATGATGGATCCACCAGAATGTGGCGCAAGGCACTAACATCGTTAGAAAAAAGAAATATTATTCCGAATGTTGAATTTTGAAAATTGTCTATTATGATTTGGTTGTGCATCTCAAGCAAAGTAGTTGGAGACTTATCTTTTATTGAGAACATTATGAATGCTCAATAATATTTGAGAATTTTGAAGAGCCCTTTGATATGTAGTGGAAATAAATTTGAGTTTATTAAGGTCAAAAACCCGAATTTCAAATTTTATCAATGCAATGAATGATCCAAAGCATAAGGCGCATATGGTGCGGCCCAGATAGACACACCAGCCCAGAGACCCGACATAAATCCTATCGATAATTTGTGGGTCTATTTGAAGAAAAAATGGCTCAAAGGCAACCAAAAAATCGAACTGCACTTAAAACTGCAGTTTTAGAAGAGTTGCATAAGATACCGAGCAGTTATGATCTGCAAAAATTGGAAGATTCCATCAAAAAACGGCTACAATGCGTGATAGATGCTAAATAGGGCCAATCTAAATATTAAGTACATTTTATAAACAAGTTATAACATAGTAACTTTTATTTAAAACGAGTACAGAAGTCTGAAGTCGGGTTAGACCGACTTCGAAATACCCTTTACCTTTTCTTGTGCGTGCGAGTTCAACAATGAGGATGTTTTCTTCATAAATATTGTGTAAGTCGAAAGTTATAATAATATATCAATATTGGGCGTGGCTTCGGTGAAAAATCTTTAATAGGAACCTATTTGAACTTATTTGACACTCATCAAATTGAGAAGTATTTGTTCCATTTCTTTTAAATTCGCACATTTCTCTTTATGATTTCCTTGTAAATACAGTAATTAATAAAAATTTGTGATCCAAAACTTATGTACCGAAATAAAAAGTAGCATTTTTTATCAAGTTTAATTTTTGTTCAATGTGTAAACTCATTCTTGACATACTGTATGTATGTGCGCATGTACATGTGTATGTGTATTTACTACAGCAACACCATAAGCATTTTTACAATAGAAAAAAAAGGATTTTTCAAATAGATATGAATAACTGAAAATTTATTTATTTTTTATATATTATAATATAATAATTTATGCATATAGTCTATCTTAATTAAAGAATTCACTCCTTGTCTATCAACTATTTTATATGGTCCTTTGCAAAGATCCGGTTAGTCTTGACGAAGCAAACGAATTTTCTTTTATAAATTAATAAAGTGAAAAGATATGAAAATAAAGATAAAAGTTATTAAAAATTGAAAAGGGGTTGCGTTTTTAACATGTACAATATATATATATATATATATATAATATATATATATATATATATATATATATATATATATATATATATATATATATATATATATATATATATATATATATATATATATACATATATATATATATATATATATATATATATATATATATATATATATATATATATATATATATAATATATATATATATATATATATATATATATATATATATATATATATATATACTCGTATATACGAGGTGTGATCCAAAAATAACCGTTATTTTCATCTTTTTGTGAGTTACGTATGTTCGATGTTCGCATTTTTTTTTTTGTTATGTTGGTACACATGTCTGTTATATATGTTGGCAATACCAACCATTTTGGATTGTCAGTTTGTTTTTGACAGATAAAAAGGTTAGTCGTATTTTGGTGTGCTCTTCGATTTTGTACTATTCGAAAAAATGGATCAAAGAAACTGTATTCAGTTTTGTGTAAAAAATGAAATTAAATGCGCAAGGACTTTTGAAATGTTGACTGTGGCCTTTGGCGAGTCTACTATGAGCAGAACACAAGTGATTCGCATTCACAGTAATGTGCCGATCTTGATCATCGCGGAAGAAGTACGGCCCAATGACGCCGCCGGCCCATAAACCGCACCAAACCGTAATTTTTTCGGGATGCAGTGATGACTCATGGAGTACGTGTGGATTGCTGTCTAACCAATAACGCATATTTTGCTTATTGACAAAGCCATTCAGCCAGAAATGAGCCTCATCGCTGAAGATGATTTTCCGATGAAAATCCGAATCATTTTCAAGTTGTTACTCAGCCCAATTCACGAACATACGACGCTTATGGTGGTCAAGCGGCTTCAGTTCTTGCGTCAATTTGATCTTGTAAGGATGTAGTCCAAGATCTTTTCGCAAAATTCGCCACAACGACGTCACATAGATGCCCAACACTTGAAAACGACAAGTGAGAGACACATTTGGGCTTTCTTGAACTGAAGCCTCAGCGGCAGCAATATTCTCGACACTACGGGCACTTCTTTGTCTCACTGGCACGGGAACATTTTGTACTGTGCCAGTGGATTCAAGTTTTTCCACTAGTTGATCTCCTAGGACAATTATGACGACCATAAATTGGACGTAGCGCTCTTAAAGTTGAGGCGACTGACTCCGAAATTCGGTAGTAAATTTTAATAATTTCGACTCGTTGTTGGCTCGTATCTCTTTGCATGATGAAATGGCAAACCCTTATGAAGAGAAATGTCAAAAGAGCGGGAAAAATATGGCGTATATATATATATATATATATATATATATATATATATATATATATATATATATATATATATATATATATATATATATATATATATATATATATATATATATATATATATATATATATATATATATATATATATATATATATATATATATATATATATATATATATATATATACTCGTATATACGAGGTGTGATCCAAAAATAACCGTTATTTTCATCTTTTTGTGAGTTACGTATGTTCGATGTTCGCATTTTTTTTTTGTTATGTTGGTACACATGTCTGTTATATATGTTGGCAATACCAACCATTTTGGATTGTCAGTTTGTTTTTGACAGATAAAAAGGTTAGTCGTATTTTGGTGTGCTCTTCGATTTTGTTTTTCTTTTACTATTCGAAAAAATGGATCAAAGAAACTGTATTCAGTTTTGTGTAAAAAATGAAATTAAATGCGCAAGGACTTTTGAAATGTTGACTGTGGCCTTTGGCGAGTCTACTATGAGCAGAACACAAGTGATTCGCATTCACAGTAATGTGCCGATCTTGATCATCACGGAAGAAGTACGGCCCAATGACGCCGCCGGCCCATAAACCGCACCAAACCGTAATTTTTTCGGGATGCAATGATGACTCATGGAGTACGTGTGGATTGCTGTCTAACCAATAACGCATATTTTGCTTATTGACAAAGCCATTCAGCCAGAAATGAGCCTCATCGCTGAAGATGATTTTCCGATGAAAATCCGAATCATTTTCAAGTTGTTACTCAGCCCAATTCACGAACATACGACGCTTATGGTGGTCAAGCGGCTTCAGTTCTTGCGTCAATTTGATCTTGTAAGGATGTAGTCCAAGATCTTTTCGCAAAATTCGCCACAACGACGTCACATAGATGCCCAACACTTGAAAACGACAAGTGAGAGACACATTTGGGCTTTCTTGAACTGAAGCCTCAGCGGCAGCAATATTCTCGACACTACGGGCACTTCCTTGTCTCACTGGCACGGGAACATTTTGTACTGTGCCTGTGGATTCAAGTTTTTCCACTAGTTGATCTCCTAGGACAATTATGACGACCATAAATTGGACGTAGCGCTCTTAAAGTTGAGGCGACTGACTCCGAATTTCGGTAGTAAATTTTAATAATTTCGACTCGTTGTTGGCTCGTATCTCTTTGCATGATGAAATGGCAAACCCTTATGAAGAGAAATGTCAAAAGAGCGGGAAAAATATGGCGTATATATATATATATATATATATATATATATATATATATATATATATATATATATATATATATATATATATATATATATATATATATATATATATATATATATATATATATATATATATATATATATATATATATATATATATATATATATATATATATATATATATATATATATATATATAATATAGAAAGAATTATTAATTAAAATTTTTTTTAGAATTTTATTAATTAAATAATAGAAAGAAACTTAAATCACGTCCGTGACGTTCGTTGTTCTCTACTCGAATGCTCATTGTGTAGCACAACGAAGTAGTAAAAAGCATTCAAAAGTGTCAAATGTCTTCCGAACATTTGCGAACTCTGACAAAAAATTCTGTAATCAGCAAACATTTTTGTCGTCGTTCGTAAATGTATGTTTTCTCCGTAAGATCGCTCACATTGGCTGCATTCTTGCTCCCAATCGGTTGCCTATTGGATGATTGAAGCAGCGCATTTTGTTTGTGAATGGGCCGCTACACAAATATGTCACTTTAAATTTGAAGAATTCTGATCGGTTGGGTATTGATGGGCTGCAAGAATGCAGAAATTGATTTACATACAATTTGAAATCAGCTGTTCGCTTCGGAATTTTTGTTTTGTTACGCTACGTTTGTTCTGTCAAGACTAAACGGGCCTTTAGGCACATAACTCTTCTTTTTAATTTCTTATCGTAAGGAGACTAACTCTTCTATTTGAAAGTCAATTATGTTCGTCTGTTTGTCATAACTATCTTTTTGGGTAATTTTTGCTTTTTTTTTGAAAGTCAATTATGTTCGTCTGTTTGTCATAACTATCTTTTTGAGTAAATTTTGCTATGATAAACAATTTCGCTAGGCTACAAGTCCCGAAATTGGCCTGTCAGTGGGATGAAAAAGCTGTCACTGACAACCTAAAATCAAAAATTAAGATTTCAACAGGGAGCATTAATTGGTGTGCCCCGAATTTGAATTGGAATTCAGAATTAGCTATTTTGAAAATGAGATTTAAATAAAATCTAATAAATGTAGAAAAGCAGATGAGATTTTGCGAAAAATGTTTTATAGGTCTGCTCTTCTGCTTCCCACTTACAGCTATGAACTATAACGATTATACATAGAAGTGCAACAACACACTGCCAAAATACCACGACTCCATGCAGATGCAACGTAAATGAAATTATTCAAATGCAATTAACTTACATATAGTAGTACTAATATTAACAAAGTAATTTTTTTCTAAATATATATTCTAAAGTGCATTAATTTCAATATTAGTTTAAAATTTTTTGGAATTTTTTCAAATTTTTGTTTGCAATGAAGTGAAGTCTTTTCCTGAATACATTTAATATTATACACTGCCGAATAAGAACATTTGTATAATTATATATCTGAATAACATGTGTGCAGGCGTTAACAAACTCGACTTGGGTGATTGTTTCTTTTTCTACAGCCACTCAAAATGCATGTACACACCAGTACACACTACAACCGGCCCGCTGGTTACTTAAAGCTAATACCTCGTCTTCGATTGCTATGATTGAAATTAGTTTTCATTAAAATTCCAACAAATATATAAAAATAACATTTCTACATTCATATACATACACACATATGCATGCCATAAACATGCAAGCAAGCATACAAACATTCGCACATGTAGTAAACACACACGCTCATATAGAACGCCAACACCAGAATGTGAATCTACATGTTTTGCCTTTGCATTGCCGAGCACACTTCGGGTTTCGGTCCAATAGGCAGCCACGGTTTTTTAACTCATTTCGCTGAGTGAAGAGAATTATGTAATGTCTTTATAGTATATTGTCTTTGAAGACACTCAGCGAAATGAGTTAAAATTGTGTGACTGCCTATGGAGAAATTATTAACTCAGCACCCGAAGTGTGCTCGGCAATGCAATGGCAAAACATGTTGATTCACATTCTGGTTGTTTCGTTTTGTTGTAATAAACACACATGCACGTATAGAAGTAACAAGTAGGGCGTTGGATACAAAGTACTCAAAGTGGAAGAGGGCATCTATAGTCCCATGCGATTTTTTAAAGGCAAACTGGTTGCAGCTAATTAATTTATTTTTAGTGCAAAACCACATGATTCTGCTTGCAATTATTTTTTCAAGGATTTTACTTATGCATGGGATATTGGGCGATACCCGGCAGGATTATCGGGAGAATTATTAGGTTTCAGGATTGGAAGAATAGTGGAACATTTCCCACGCTGAAGAAAGATCCCTATATCAAAAATTGAGTTCTAGAGGTTCAATATACGGGTTTTCGTAGAGTAAGGGATATTTTTTAAAATCGGGTATGCGACCAAACCCGGGTGTTTTGCCTTTTGTCCCGGTGATTGTGTATTCACATTCACAGGATGAAATTGGTTTTTCGATTAATTCGGCTGATGTGGTTAGAGTGCTAGGTGGGATATATTTCTTGTTAAAACGGAAGTTTTAGCTGATGCGAAGTGGTTTGAGAAGCTGCTGTCATGAGAGTAAGCAGCCCATTTATGTGCAAGGAAGTTAGCTATATCTTGGCCACGATGTAAGTATCCTGTGGGTGTGGTTAGTAAGACGATGCTATTGTTTTTGGACCATCCAGAGATGCGTTTTATGTCTTTTTAGGGTGTAAAGATGGGCTCAAAGTATTATTTAGCGGCGCGAGAGCTAGCGTACAATTTCAATCGGCGACTACTAGAGTACAGCCAAATATTTGATGAGAAACGAAAGGTTTGGTTTCCAGATCGAATCTGATTTATTGATAAAATCTTATTGCTATTTATACTTTTAATTCCTTATGTGCTAAGACTTAGTATATAATATGGTTCTTAATACATAAAGAGGGCTTTTGCAATATCAGCGGAAAGTATCACGGTCAATGCCAGCGTACATTCGTTCGAGGGCTTCGAACATTAGAATGCAACGTAATCAAAAACGTGCGCGCTGTTCGCGCTTCATAACGTACATATTCTTATATGAGAGTTCGATGTACTTACGTTGGGTCTCCGCTCACATTGCATGTGCCTACGCCGCGTATGGTGCTGGTGTTTGTGTGTATATATATACATTATGCTTTTCATACACTACACCCTTATCCTACTGGGAAAAAAAATTGTTTAAGATTTTTCAAAATAAAAAAATATGATTTTACGTTAAATAAGAAAATGGGGCACTTTTGTTCAATTTTTGTGTGCCCATGTATTGATCTTACTTCGAATGTCTTCTTGACGGGCAGGATGTGTGCCAGTCCAAAAAGTGGTTTTATATAGATGCTCCTGTATCAATAAGGAGCCTAATGGTTTTTCCTGTTACTGTACGTGTGATGTACGGAAGCAGGGAGTTACCCCTAAAAAATTACAACTTTCAGCTTCAGACAACTCATCATCAAAAGCTGTTGCTTCCGACTGTGACTGTGCTTCATAGTTGTCGTCGCTTTGCTCTTGAGGCAGATGATTTACTTTTTGGTGACTCCGCATTGATTGGTCCCCATAGTTTTGATTTTTTTTTAAAGTTTTGAGCCTGGGTTGGCTGTCTAAAGCGCGATGATGAATCTACATCCATCGGCTCGGCACCTTGCCACTGTGGTTTTTGAAAGCGTTGCTTTGAACTTCCCGGTTGTCTATGATTTCCTTTTTGAAAGAATGTACTCTTTTGTTGGAAATTCCCTTCATTTTCTTGTTGGCTGTTTTGACGCCAACCCTGAGACCGTTGACCCCCGGATTTTTGATTTTGAAATTTTTCCTCAGCGTGCTTGGCATAATTTGCCATGAAAATACCTCTATCATTACTTGATTCTGCCTCCTGCGCTAGTGCCAAGGCGGTTGGCAAATCGCGCGGCTGAACTGGGAAAACAGCCCACTTTAACGATTTTTTTAATCCGGAGACGAATGTGTGCAGCGCGTCGGTTCTATATTTTTCATTAGGAACTGCCGCTGCGTCCGAGTCATAGGTCATTAGTGTTTTATTTGTCAATAAGGTTAAATTCCTTTCTACCTCGTCATAATATTTTAAGAGAGTCAGATCACCTTGTCTTAAAATGTTAAGATTCTGTTGGATCACATGGATCGGTGTTTTGTCTGCAAATGTGAAATCTAATCTCGCAATAATTGCATTAAAATTGAGGACGGTATTAAAAGATGCAAGCACTGCGTCTGCCGGTCCTCTTATTTTTTTGCGAATAATAGCAATGGCTTGATAATGCCTAGAGATGCCGCTGTGGGGCTCGAAAACTTTATAGGCTGTGTTTGCCGCTTGTCTCCATGAGACGTAATTTTCTTGTTTCCAATCAAACTCGGGAATGGACTTTACAATGTCTAGAGGCTCCTCGCATTTTTGTGATGGTATAATATCAGTCGTCCTATATACCTCCACCTCTGGCGCAGCCCCCTTAAGACTATTGAGCTGTTCTGTAACCGCTGCTAATTTTTGTTCGAAAATTTGCGTTTGTTGTGCAAGGCACGCACGCATTTGGGCTTTTAGGTTTGCTACCTGTTCACTCATATTATTATTTATTTTATTTTCTCGGTACGAAGGAATCAAATCTTCGTCACTACTGTATGTTAATTTTCGCGACTTAAACATCAAGTTGCAAAACACACATAAATATAACGTATTATTTTTTCGGGATTTGGGAAAAAAAAATTTTTTTTTTGGATTTTATACAAATTTTAGTTTGTATTTTATTTATTTAACACTCACTGTGGATAGGCACCAACAATTTTTAAAGGCAAAATGATCACTTCACTTACATGATATTTTACTACGTATTTATACAAAGTTGTAGCTGTAGCGGCCGATGCGTGCAGCACTGATGATTGTAGTTGATTGTAGATTTATAGTTGGTTACAGATTTCTTCAATATGGTACGGTACCGTTCGGCACTGATGGTTGCAGATTATAGTTGACTGAAAATTTGTAGATTTACCAAAACGGTACTTTAACCGTTGGACACTGATGATTGCAGATTATAGTTGACTGCAAATTTGTAGATTTATCAATAAGGTGCTTTGACCGTTGAGCGCCAGTAAACGAATTCCTTTGTTTGTCTTTTTATTGAATAACTTGGCTCAACCGAGCGCATGAGCTTGTAAATCAGTATTAAAGTTAAATAAATTTATTCCATGCCGCATAGCTTGTGGCCCGCGGAAGATCCAGCGCATAGTCCAAAATGCTGACTCGGCGCCTCGTGACCGTCCGTACGACGATCACTCAGCACTGGCATGCGGGTGTCTGGTTTCACCTCCACTTTTGTTGTATCTGCGACAGGTAGTGCCTGGTCAGCATACTTTGTTCTGCGCGTGTTAACTTATATACGATATAACAAATATTTCTGTCTTTTATTGGCAGTGCTACGTTGAGCACGCGAGCAGCCAAATATATATATATATATATATATATATATATATATATATATATATTATATTATATATATATATATATATATATATATATATATATATATATATATATTATATTATATTATATATATATTTCTATATTATATATATATATATATATATATATATATATATATATATATATATATATATATATATATATATATAATATAGAAAGAATTATTAATTAAAATTTTAAATAATAGAAAGAAACTTAAATCACATCCGTGACGTTCGTTGTTCTCTACTCGAATGCTCATCGTGTAGCACAACGAAGTAGTAAAAAGCATTCAAAAGTGTCAAATGTCTTCCGAACATTTGCGAACTCTGACAGAAAATTCTGTAATCTGTTTTGTCCGTAAGATCGCTCACATTGGCTGCATTCTTGCTCCCAATCGGTTGCCTATTGGATGATTGAAGCAGCGTATTTTGTTTGTGAATGGGCCGCTACACAAATATGTCACTTTAAATTTGAAGAATTCTGATCGGTTGGGTATTGATGGGCTGCAAGAATGCAGAAATTGGTTTACATACAATTTGAAATCAGTTGTTCGCTTCGGAATTTTGGTTTTGTTACGCTACGTTTGTTCTGTCAAGACTAAACGGGCCTTTAGGTACATCACTCTTCTTTTTAATTTGTAGTGTTTGAAAAGTATAATGTATATATATACACACAAACGCCAACACCATGCGCGGCGTAGGCACATGCAATGTGAGCGGAGACCCAACGTAAGTACATCGAACTCTCATATAAGAATATTTACGTTATGAAGCGCGAACAGCGCACGTTTTTGATTACGTTGCATTCTAATGTTTGATGCCCTCGAACGAATGTACGCTGGCATTGACCGTGATGGTAGGTAGGTAGGTAGGAGTGGCAGCCTTTGTCGCAAAAAGCACACTTAAGCACATAGAATGGCTCGTTGTGGTACCACACTGAGACGACGCGACTCCCCCGTCTAGAATTTTGGGAACCACAGTGATTCCGAAATGAATCTGGCTATGTCCTTGATGTTGATGGAAGATAGTTCGGTTAAGGAAGTAAAGAAAGGTGAGCCTAGGAATTTTAATCTACGCCTGGCCAGAGCTGGGCACTGACATTGACCGTGATACTTTCTGCTGACATTGCAAAAGCCCTCTTTATGTATTAACAACCATATTATATACTAAGTCTTAGCACATAAGAAATTAAAAGTATAAATAGCAATATGATTTTATCAATAAATCAGATTCGATCTGGAAACCAAACCTTTCGTTTCTCATTAAATATTTGGCTGTACTCCAGTAGTCGCCGATTGAAATTGTGCGCTAGCTCTCGCGCCACTAAATAATACTTTGAGCCCATCTGTACATAGCGATCATATATTTCGCTTCATACACTAATATTTGGCTGTACTCACGTAGTCGCCGATTGAAATTGTGCGCTAGCTCTCGCGCCGCTAAATTAATTAATTGAGCCCATCTTTACATGGCGATCCTGCCATCTTTACATGGCGATCCTGCCATCTTTACAAATTTCTTATCGTAATGAGACTAACTCTTCTATTTGAAAGTCAATTATGTTCGTCTGTTTGTCATAACTATCTTTTTGGGTAATTTTTGCTTCTTTTTTGAAAGTCAATTATGTTCTTCTGTTTGTCATAACTATCTTTTTGGGTAAATTTTGCTATGATAAACAATTTCGCTAGGCTACAAGTCCCGAAATTGGCCTGTCAGTGGGATGAAAAAGCTGTCACTGACAACCTAAAATCAAAAATTAAGATTTCAACAGGGAGCATTAATTGGTGTGCCCCGAATTTGAATTGGAATTCAGAATTAGCTATTTTGAAAATGAGATTTAAATAAAATCTATTAAATGTAGAAAAGCAGATGAGATTTTGCGAAAAATGTTATATAGGTCTGCTCTTCTGCTTCCCACTTACAGCTATCAACTATAACGATTATACATAGAAGTGCAACAACACACTGCCAAAATACCACGACTCCATGCAGATGCAACGTAAATGAAATTATTCAAATGCAATTTACTTACATATAGTAGTACTAATATTTACAAAGTAATTTTTTTAAAAATATATATTCTAAAGTGCATTAATTTCAATATTAGTTTAAAATTTTTTTGGAATTTTTACAAATTTTTGTTTGTAATGAAATGAATTCTGTTCCTGAATACATTTAATATTATACACAGCCGAATACGAACATTTGTATAATTATATATCTGAATAACATGTGTGCAGGCGTTAACAAACTCGACTTGGGTGATTGTTTCTTTTTCTACAGCCACTCAAAATGCATGTACACACCAGTACACACTACAACCGGCCCGCTGGTTACTTAAAGCTAATGCCTCGTCTTCGATTGCTATGATTGAAATTAGTTTTCATTCCAATTCCAACAAATAAATAAAAATAACATTCCTGCATTCATATACATACACACATATGCATGCCATAAACATGCATGCAAGCATACAAACATTTGCACATAGTAATAAACACACAGGCACATATAGATATTGAAAATGAGATTTAAATAAAATCTATTAAATGTAGAAAAGCAGATGAGATTTTGCGAAAAATGTTATATAGGTCTGCTCTTCTGCTTCCCACTTACAGCTATCAACTATAACGATTATACATAGAAGTGCAACAACACACTGCCAAAATACCACGACTCCATGCAGATGCAACGTAAATGAAATTATTCAAATGCAATTTACTTACATATAGTAGTACTAATATTTACAAAGTAATTTTTTTAAAAATATATATTCTAAAGTGCATTAATTTCAATATTAGTTTAAAATTTTTTTGGAATTTTTACAAATTTTTGTTTGTAATGAAATGAATTCTGTTCCTGAATACATTTAATATTATACACAGCCGAATACGAACATTTGTATAATTATATATCTGAATAACATGTGTGCAGGCGTTAACAAACTCGACTTGGGTGATTGTTTCTTTTTCTACAGCCACTCAAAATGCATGTACACACCAGTACACACTACAACCGGCCCGCTGGTTACTTAAAGCTAATGCCTCGTCTTCGATTGCTATGATTGAAATTAGTTTTCATTCCAATTCCAACAAATAAATAAAAATAACATTCCTGCATTCATATACATACACACATATGCATGCCATAAACATGCATGCAAGCATACAAACATTTGCACATAGTAATAAACACACAGGCACATATAGAAGTAACAAAACGAAAAAACCAGAATGTGAATCTACATGTTTTGCCATTGCATTGCCGAGCACACTTCGGGTGCTGAGTTAATAATTTCTCCATAGGCAGCCACACAATTTTAACTCATTTCGCTGAGTGAAGATATCTTTATAGTATATTGTCTTTGTTGCCACTCGTTCACACCCACGGTAATTAGCGCCCAGACATCTTTAATCGTTTTACATAAGTGTGTACTGTTAGAAAGTATAATTCGTTAGGACGTTTATGGCAAATAATACATTATATAAAATAAATGTGCAAAGAAATGCACAAATTGCAGAGATCTTTGTAGATAGAGCACAAGAACGCGATAGTGCCTATGGTTAAATAAAGCAGGGGAAAATAAGCAGAAAGCAGAATTTACAGGTAAGTTCGCTCTATTTATGAACATAATCTACTTTTAGAAGAAACGGCTTTGAAAAACGGCTCTATAGCAGAGCCGCTCACCCCATAAGCACTCGAGCACGAATTTTTATTGTTTCGCACTTAGCTATAGCACCACACATCTATCTAGCATATGGTGTATGCATTTGCAATACCAACGCTTAGAGGAAAATTTAACCGAAGAGAAATAATTACAGCATTTGCTAAAAGTCACCAAGTGCCTATTGTGATAAAACAGCAATTGCTAAAAGACAGCAGTTGCTAATAAATACGTATGGTTTCGCTTACAGAATTTTTCTCTTTACGTTTAGCTTTTATAGTAAATTTCTTAACTCCACACTTAAATCTAATGTTTAGAAATGTTCACAAATTTAATTCTACAAATTCTTAATGAAAGGGAGAGAGTTAATTTTATATACGAGTATGTGCATACATTACATATTTCAATTATTGAAATTATTGATTCTCAATGAACTCCTGTGTAAGCATATTTCCTTCACTGCAGCTTATAATATCCACCAGTTCAACGCTCTGATTCACGTCCAGCATGCCAGAATGGAATGTGCAATTTGATATGGGCTACATATTACATTGCATATGAATATGCGATCAGCGCTCTGTGTCACTTAAGCTCTATTGCTTTATGTTTTAGCTTGTTCTAATTTGTTGGGGTTTAAGTTCATGTTTGGGGTTACAGTATGTCAAGAATGAGTATACACATTGAAGAAAAATTAAAATTTTCAAATTAATTACCAAAAAGGACTACTTTTTATTTCTGTACATAAGTATTTGATCACAAATTTTTCTTAATTACTGTATTTACAAGGAAATCATAAAATGAAATGTGCGAATTTGGAACAAAAAGAAGAAAAATACAACAAAAACAAATACTCAATTTGGCGAGTGTCAAGTAACTGTTTTCACAAATGTTTTTTAAATTCCTTTTTGCACCAATTCAATGATTTGCGGTACATATATATACTGTTATATATTTTTTCTTCTCTTCGATTTTTGTCAATTATGGCGTAGCGTCGTCCTTTCATGGGCCTTTTCAGTTTCGGGAACAAGAAAAAGTCACAAGGGGCCAGGTCTGGGAATACGGTGGGTGCGGCATTATTACAGTTTTGCTTTGGCCAAAAATTCACGCACAAGTAATGATGTGTGAGCAGGGGCATTATCATGATACAAAAGCCAATTTTTGTTCTTCCACAAATCCGGGCGTTTCTGGAGGATTGCTGCTCGCAAATAAGATAATAAACCTTATTGACGGTTCTACCCTGCGGCAAGAATTCATAATGCACCACGGTCCTGCAATCAAAGAAAACTGTCAGCAAATCCTTCACATTCGACCGAACTTGGCGTGCTTTTTTCGGTCTTGGCTCATGCGGCAGCTTCCATTGGGTTGATTGAGCTTTGGTTTCTACGTCATAACCATTGACCTATGATTCGTCACCAGTTATGACTCTCTGCAGCAAATTTGGGTCGTCATGGATATATTCCAATTGAGTAATTTTGGTACGAATTTTGCGGCGACCTGCCTCATGCCCAAACTTTTGGTAATAATCGAATGACACGACCCAATCGATATATTTAGATCCTCAGCAACTTCTCTGACAGTGATTCGATGATTGGCCAATACTAGTTTCTTTACTTCATCAATGTTTTCGTCTGTTGTTGACGTGCTCGGGCGGCCGGAACGCTCTTCGTCGCTTCTCGGCCCTCTAAAAATATTTTGTACTACCGATAAACGTTGTCCAAAGTAGCCTGGCCGTACGCAACAGTCAACATTCGGAATATTTCCGCGAACTTTGTTGTTTTTCACACAAAATTTGATATAAATTCTTTGATCCATTTTTCGGGATAGACAAAAACCGAAAACAAGCTAAAATACGTCCACGCACAATAGCTGTCAAAAACTGACTGAACATTCAAAATGGCCGAGATTCTCAACATAAGTGAGGGACATGAGTACCAACATAACGCCACAAAAAGATCGAAAATGCGTAGCCTGCGAAAATTAAAAATTCGCGACACTTTTGAACAGACCTCGTAAGTTACAATATTGTGTTTTTAAAATGCAGGTAAGCGATTATCATTTGAGGTGTTTCAGTTAATATACTATAATCAATATTTGGGAAAAAATGTACGGGAGCTGTCAGCTCTGTTTTCTGTAACACGGAAAACAATCTCCATATTTTAAATCAGGTATGGAGATGGCCCTCAGTTTAAATGAAATGCACGTGTAGAGCGGGTAATGTTGAGGAAACTACACAAAAACTCGCAAATTTCGACAAGGACGCTTGCAAGGGAGCTCAAAGAAGAATGTGATGCTGTTGTCTCTAACGAAACAGTACGACAGGCCATAATGTGGAAAAAATACTCATCAAGAGCTGCTCGGAAGAAACCGCTGCTTTCTACAATAAATGTTGAAAAGCGTTTCTCGTTTGCTACGATGCACACTTCTCTGCCTGCTGAGTACTGGGACGATGTCATATTCTGTGATGAGAGCAAAATGATGCTGTACTATAATGATGGATCCACCAGAATGTGGCGCAAGGCACTAACATCGTTAGAAAATAGAAATATTATTCCGAATGTTGAATTTTGAAAATTGTCTATTATGATTTGGTTGTGCATCTCAAGCAAAGTAGTTGGAGACTTATCTTTTATTGAGAACATTATGAATGCTCAATAATATTTGAGAATTTTGAAGAGCCATTTGAGATGTAGTGGAAATAAATTTGAGTTTATTAAGGTCAACAACCCGAATTTAAAATTTTATCAATGCAATGAATGACCCAAAGCATAAGGCGCATAACTAACATTACTTCTTTAGAAGTAAAGGAAAAAAAACTAACATTACTTCTTTAGAAGTAAAGGAAAAAAATAAGTTTTTATTTTTATTAACCCGAAGGTTTCTTTATTTCTTTAAATTCAGATTAAGACTGACTTACTTAAAAATATTACAATCCAATGTAACCTCTTAAGATACAAAAGAAATACATTACTACAAAAATACAAAATACATATTTCCTGCCTTTGATTGCATTTTTTGTGTTGCAACCAATATTTAAAATTGTTTACGTATGAAAACCCAAAACACTTAGGTGGGTCAGTTGGATTGCAAGAGCAATTCGATACATTGTTTACACATTGCCGACGCTGTTGAATTTTGGGTTAAGCAACAGCGGCACATGACAAAATGTTCTGTAATCCGAAAATATGTTTTTGAGTTAAATGTTTTTAGATTCTTTATTCGGTTAATTGTTTCGAAACCATTGTATGTATGTTTCGAAACAATTAATTTATGTTGCCCAATTGACTGGCAGTTTGGTTGAAACCTGAGGTTTCTCAAGTGACGTTGATGTCGACATGACCCCTCCCCCCTTGGATTGAGAACTCTCCTGAGTTTGAGGGTTGACGATACTTATCTTAAGTGTTCTGTTCTTTCTTACAAAATATATGTATACAAATATTGCTGATAGGGATAATATCATAAGAGAAGAAATAAGTACAATGAGATTGACAGTTGTAAAATTCTTTCTGTGATACTTTAATTCTTTTATTTTTTCTATGTTTTCTATTTGTTGAATAACAATTTCTTCAAAGGTTAGTTGGGTTTTTGAACTATTTAATTTTTTTATTGATGGTACAGCAAATCTTTCATGAAATATTAATTCTTTATTTGAAAAATGTTCTTCATTTACTTTTATTTTACAATCATTAAAAGAAATTAAGTAGTTTCCATTCAGTTTAGTTTTTCTATAATCACATGTACTATTTAATTGTGAATTTATTTGATTTTTTTAACAAAATTAGACCAGGTTTTATATTAATAATTTCTGAATGATTGTTTTTGACTTTTAGACAGTTATCTTTGTAAATACATAGCTTTGATTTTTTTAAGTTTTTAATGTTTACATCACTATTATAATCATAAAAAGTATTATTTATTTTTATTACTTCTTGCATACTAATAAGTAATTCTTCATGTTTTGCGTTTGAAACGGGTACTACTAATGATCTTGGTACAGAAAGCATATTTTTAGGAATTTCTATTACAAATATAATTTCGTTATTTTTATATTCACCTACACCTAGTCGTATGTTTCTAAGTTTGTCAATGTCGATGTTGTATCGAGTTATTTCGTCGTCTGTTAATATGTTACTTGTCATTATGTCGAGTCTTGCTGAAGCGATGTTATTTTGTATATGTTCAATGTGATCCTCCAAAATTTTAATTTTTAATAAAAAGTCTAAGTAAAGAAATTTCGCATACATTCTTGAATTCGTTTCTTCTATGTCATTAAATTTTTCATTTATTTTATTTCTGTCCGACTCTATTGTTTTCCTTAGCATTTCGAATGTTTTATTAAAATGGTCATTTATTTGGATATTTTTGTTAATATTTTCAATTGCCATATGATTATTTGTGTCAATAATTTTTAAATGTTCTTCTATTTCTGTCCTATCATTGTCGTCCATTGTCCCATAAAGCCATTTAAGTCCTGTTCCAAAAATGTTTATAAGTCCCCTCTTCTGTCTATGTGGTAGGATGGTTTGAATTTTCCGTCTAAGTGTTTTAAGTTGTGAATTTAAAAGTTGCTTGTTTTCTAATAACTTTAATTGTTGTATTTCGGATGTAAAGTCGTCTATGATACTTTCTATTTCGGATGGGTTAATTATATGTAAAATCATGTTGTAGTTCTTAATGATTTGTGCGTTTTCCAGTTTTATTTCAATGAATCCATCGTCGGTTTCTATTTTGTCGATCATAAGTGTTCCACAAGCCTTAGTTATCATTATTAGTAAGGTCAAAACGAGTAATGTCCAATTGATCTGAAAATTTGGTTGGTCTTTTAATATTTGTTGGATGAATATTTTCTATCTTTAATCTTCTATATCTTGGTTCGTATTTGTGTCTGAGTGCTTTATAATTCTTTACATATCCTTCTTGTTTATTGTGTGTAAAATCCTCACGTTTCCTGTTAAGTTTATCAATATTTTGCTCTTTTTTACTTTGAATTAACTGCCTAATTTTTTCTTTATCGATTTTACCTTCTTCTACATCAATAGGTTTTTCTTTTAGAGTTGAATGCACTGATCTGTTATACCATTCTACACATTTAAATATACGTTCTTGCGTCGATAAACTAGACTTTTCTGCTTCTAGTGCTCTGAATTTTTCAGCAATAGTGCTATGGAATCTTTCTATGTCGGAATTTCCAGTGTGACTATTGGGTTTTGTAAAATGCACTAATATTTCTTCTTGTCTCATAAATTCTCTAACATTGACAGAATTGAACTCGTTATCCATTACAATTTTGTCTGGTTTACTTTTTATTGACAAGTACAGTCTAAATTTTTCTATTAAAGTGTTGCTATTTCTATCTTCTAAGTAAATAATGACCGCGAATTTAGAAAATTTATCTATAAATGACATAAAACTGTGTTTCTTATTTGTATAAACATCTACGTGTATAATCTGATTTTTGTCGGTTGGGGTTTCTGTTAAAAAATATTTCGGTTTGATTGGTTTCCTGTCGTATTTGGCCCTACTACAGATGTCGCAATTATTCACGTACTTCTGTATTAATTTCTTTAGGTCCTTATAATAGATAAGTTTTTTCAATCCCTCGTAATTTGCCTGTATGCCACCATGTCCTGTCTCTAATTTATGATATTTTCCTATTTGTTTATATGTTTCCTCTTCGTTTGACATATCTGTGGCATGGTATGAGCATCTATAGAATTTAAGAGTTGAACCGAAGAGTTCTACTAGTTTCTGTTGTACTATGTTATATTCATGGTCCGTTATTTCCGAGTAAATGCCTGTTTTACCTGTTTTTAAATATCTTCTAAATATATCTGTCATAAAATTATTTTTAATATCTTCAGGACTAATAAAAATTTTTCTTTTATCATGAACTACTTCAATTTCTCTTACCTTGTTGTTAGTTAAAATTAGCTGTGTGTTAAATCTATTCACTATTGTGTCCAATATAATAAAATGGTCATTTTGTTCCTCTTCTTGAGAATGAATTGTAGCATCTGTGCTTCTGTTGTCTTCGTGTTGAACTTCGGTCTCTTGGTTACGTGAATCAATTGCATTTATCTGTCCTAAATCCGCATTTATACGACTCATAAAATCGGCAGCTATATTTTCCTTACCTTTTATATAGTTTATTTTAATGTCATATTCTCCTAACTTAAGTAACCAACGTTGTAATCTTGGATTGATATCTTTGCCAGTGTTTTTGATTTTCAACCACACTAATGGTTGATGATCAGTTATCAAATCAAAATTTCGTCCGTAGATATATGGTCGAAAATAGTTAACCGCCCATACAATAGCTAACAGTTCTTTCTCTGTTGTAGAATATTTTCTTTCGTGCTCGTTTAGGGTTCTACTTGCATAGCTAATTGGATGCTCACTTTGAGTGAGAACTGCACCAATAGCGAAATCACTAGCATCTGTGGCTATTTTAAAACGTTTATCAAAGTCGGGGTATCTAAGTATTGGAGCTTCTGTTAATAATCGTTTCAATTTCTGAAAGGCATCTATGTACTGTGGATCTTGTTTATTAATTTTTGCATTTTTCTTCAAATATTTCGTCATTCCATGAGCTACTTTGGCATAATCCTTCACAAACTTTCTATAATAACCGGTAATTCCTAAAAATGACTTGATTTGTTTTGTTGTTTCAGGGAGTTTAAGCTTTTGAATGTTTTCAATTTTACTCTCATTCGGCTTTACTCCTTCTGTTGTTAGAATGTGCCCTAAGTATTCAGTTTCCTTAGCAAAAAATTTACATTTATCTACCTGAATTTTTAAATTATGTTGTCTCAATTTATTAAAAATTTTTTCGAGGCTTTCCAAATGTTCTTCTAGTGAAGTGCTAAAAATAAGTATGTCATCAAGGTAGACAACACATATTTTGTTAATAAATTCTCTAAGGACTGAATTGATTAATCTTTGGAACGTGGCTGGGGCATTTTTGAGTCCGAATGGCATTCTCGTAAACTCATAGTGCCCAAGAGGAGTAGAAAATGCTGTCTTTTGTCTATCGCATTCTTTTATTAAAACCTGATGAAACCCTTTCGCTAAGTCTAGTGTTGTGAAATATTGGGACCTTCCTAGTTTCTCTAAGATATTTTCAATATTAGGGATGGGAAATTTATCGCTAATAGTTTCTTCGTTCAATTTCCTGTAATCGATGACTATACGCCATTTCTTTGTACCGGAATTGTCCGCCTTCTTTGGAACGATCCAAAGCGGTGAGTTGTACGGTGAGTTGCTTTCCTTTATTATTCCCTGTTCTAACATTTCTTTTATTTGTTTATTGATTTCGGTCTCGTGTATCTGTGGATATCTATAAATTTTTGAGTAAAGTGGCCTACTTGTTGTAGTCACTATTTCGTGCTGAATTTCGTGTGTATGAGTCAATTTTTGTCCTTCTTGAAAAAATAAGTCTTTGTGCTTATTTATTAAATATTTTAGATAATCTATCTCTTCAGAGTTCATCTCTATTCTTTTTAATTTTTCAATAACGCTTTGGTTAATAAACGAATTTTCAATTGTATAAATTTCGTCAAATTTGTACGGACATTCACTCAAAAATGTAGTTTTTACCTTATTGATTTCAATGTACCCCTCTCTAAGATTAATAATTGCTTGCATTGGTGCAAGTATATTTTGTCCAATAAGTGCGTCGAATTTTTTATTTTTGAACTTTGTAAGTTTCCAGCTCAAATATTTTTTTTCGTTAAACTCTTGTGGGAGTTCCGTTATTATTTCATGGCTTATGTTTGTTTGTCCACTGAGTGTATTAAATTGTAGATTATTTTTTAATTTTAGTCTTTTATATTTTGATAATTTGTCCTCGTTGATAAGTGTTGTTGTCGATCCTGTATCAATCAAGCATTTTATTTTTTCATCTCCTACAGTCAGCTCAACTATCGGTAAATTAGGTCCTCCCCCGGCAATTGAAAATTTACCTCATTTTGTTCTATATGGTCTACATCCATTCTACTCGTCCTAGTTTGGTCCGAATTTCTTTCGCCTGTATTTTGCGGATTTTGTCTGAACGGGTTTCTAAATTGTCCAGAGTTGTTATTTTGTCTAAACTGATTTTCTATTTGGTTATAGTTTTGTCTAAATGAATTCTGATTTTCAACTTGGTTGTAATTCGGTCTAAATGAATTCTGTGTAAAGTTTGTGTTTCTAAAATTTCGCGAGTTTGTGTTTCTATTTTTGTACGCTTTTTTCTCTACTTGTTCTATCATACCCGTTTCTTGTAATGTATAAAACGCTAATCTTAGATTTTGAATATTCCTACTGTGGATGATGCTGGCTAGATTGGCATCTAGTCCATTAACGAATGTTTTTAAAATTATAGATTCATTTACAATAGGTGAAAACTCTACCGGTTTATTTTCATCGAAATCATATTTAGTGTTTAGTTTATCTAATATGTTTCTTAACTGATAAAAGTAGTCACTTACATTAAGACATTTTGTGTTGATTGCTTGGTGAAACAGGTTGTGATATGTCTCTCTTATACCAAAATTCCTGACCAGCTCTGTTTTAACTTCCATCCACGATGGGTTCTGTCCCAGCGTCCTCACTGCTTGTAATGCTGTTCCTTGTATTTTAGTCATGATGTGGCGTTGGAAAATAAAATCCTTTAGAGCAGGGTTAACATCAAACATTGGAAGGATCAGTTCCACTTCCCTAATGAACGATGATAAGTCATAGTCCTTGTTTCCTCGGAATTCCCTAATTCTCGCAGCTTCCTTTATCATTTCCGATGCTGGAATCTGCTGGGCCGTCGTAGCTGCTTGGTGTTGCCTCATTGCTTCTGCTGCCGCTGCTGCTGCTGCCTCATGCTTTTCCATAATATTTGTTGTTTTATTATACTGTAGACTTGTTTTATTTTTCTCGTACTTTGGCATTCGCCTCTTAACTTAAGCTTTTTTTTTTTTTTATTCCGGTCAGTCTATTGACTTATTTAAATCTTTTGATTTAAAGTTTTTAGTTCACTAGATTTCACTTTATTGGGTACCAGTATTTGAATTAATTTAGAGTTATTTAAATCTTTTGATTTAATTTTTAATTCACTTAGTTACTTTAGTTACTCAAGAGTTAAAAGTTCAGTATCAATCTTTTGATTAATACTCCTGATTCGACTGCGCCACTAACATTACTTCTTTAGAAGTAAAGGAAAAAAAACTAACATTACTTCTTTAGAAGTAAAGGAAAAAAACAAGTTTTTATTATTATTAACCCGAAGGTTTCTTTATTTCTTTAAATTCAGATTAAGACTCACTTACTTAAAAATATTACAATCCAATGTAACCTCTTAAGATACAAAAGAAATACATTACTACAAAAATACAAAATACATATTTCCTGCCTTTGATTGCATTTTTTGTGTTGCAACCAATATTTAAAATTGTTTACGTATGAAAACCCAAAACACTTAGGTGGGTCAGTTGGATTGCAAGAGCAATTCGATACATTGTTTACACATTGCCGACGCTGTTGATTTTTGGGTTAAGCAACAGCGGCACATGACAAAATGTTCTGTAATCCGAGAATATGTTTTTGAGTTAAATGTTTTTAGATTCTTTATTCGGTTAATTGTTTCGAAACCATTGTATGTATGTTTCGAAACAATTAATTTATGTTGCCCAATTGACTGGCAGTTTGGTTGAAACCTGAGGTTTCTCAAGTGACGTTGATGTCGACATGACCCATATGGTGCGGAAAAGTGATATAACTGCAGTAAAGTGATAGACACACCAGCCCAGAGACCCGACATAAATCCTATCGATAATTTGTGGGTCTATTTGAAGAAAAAAATGGCTCAAAGGCGACCAAAAATCGAACTGCACTTAAAACTGCAGTATTAGAAGAGTTGCATAAGATACCGAGCAGTTATGATCTGCAAAAATTGGAAGATTCCATCAAAAAACGGCTACAATGCGTGATAGATGCTAAATAGGGCCAATCTAAATATTAAGTACATTTTATAAATTATTAAGTAAAGTTATAACATAGTAACTTTTATTTAAAACGAGTACAGAAGTCTGAAGTCGGGTTAGACCGACTTCGAAATACCCTTTACCTTTTCTTGTGCGTGCGAGTTCAACAATGAGGATGTTTTCTTCATAAATCATCATTAGCAGCATATTCACGGTAATTTTTGGTAGGGTACCTTGAAATGATTATACCGACCCCATTTCTTGTGTATGGTTTTCTAGTGACAATATAACCACTAATATAAAAATTCGTCAAAAAATCTTGTGTAAGTCGAAAGTTATAATAATGTGTCAATATTGGGCGTGGCTTCGTTGAAAAATCTTTAATAGGAACCTATTTGAACTTATTTGACACTCATCAAATTGAGAAGTATTTGTTCCATTTCTTTTAAATTCGCACATTTGTCTCTATGATTTCCTTGTAAATACAGTAATTAAGAAAAATTTGTGATCCAAAACTTATGTACCGAAATAAAAAGTAGTCAAGTTGAAAAATTAAATTTTTGTTCAATGTGTAAACTCATTCTTGACATACTGTATGTATGTTTTTATTTATTTTTTATTTTTTTGATTGGTTCTGAGGTGGAAATCTGCAAACAGACACTGGGCGCTCTCGCACCAGTAGTGTGGGGCTCTTATCCACTAAAACCACCTCCTCAGACGCCTCCCAAACGGTACATAGCCGTTAAGCAATACTTCGTCTGGGAGTGGGTTGGTCAAGGGACCCCTCCTATTGATTGAGTGAACGTCGCCGCCACTCCAAGTGGCGGAGGTCTCGCATAATTGCGGCCGAGGTGTCACACACCACGTCCCATTTCTCCGGGCACTCGAGCATATAGTGCACGAGTTTGTCCGGTGTCACAGGTTCTCCGCAGACTCTTTGCAGTACCGCTCTGGCACCGCTGTATCGTGGACATGAAAAAAGGACATGTTCCACGTCCTCGGGCTCCGTGCCTCCACAATTAGCGCAGCAGGGGGATTCCTCCAGCCGGAATCTGTGTAGGTACGCCCGGAAACATCCGTGGCCGGTCAGCAGCTGTGTGACGTGATAGTTCACCTCGCCATGCGACCTATCCATCCAGCGTTGGAGATCAGGGATCAACCTCCTCGTCCAACGGCCCTTTTCGGATGCATCCCATCGGGCTAGCCACTCCTGTATGGTGCTTTGCTTAATGCCTGCTACGCGATGTTCCGCACTCAGCTCGTGCGTACTTTCGCCGTAGTATAGGCTCCACGCCTTCTTGGCCAGCAGGTCCAGCGGGATCATACCGGCTATCACCAGCGCGGCGTCTGCAGACACAGTACGGTACGTTGAGATCGTGCGGAGCGCACATCTCCTATACGCCGCCTCTATGGTGCGAACGTAGGCCTTTACGCTCGACTTCTCAGCCAAAATGGGCGTTCCATACAGGATTATGGATTTGACGAGCCCTGAGATGAGCCGTCTTTTCCAGTGCCGTGGCCCGAGCCTCCTTCGCCGTTTGGACGAGTTCGTCAATGGCGTCCACGGTGGATCTGGCTTTTCGGAAGCCATATTGGCGCCTCGCCAGTCCTCCAGCATCCACTATCGCCTCGTCTATCCGGTCGCATATAATCCGCTCCAGGACCTTCCCTGCTGTGTCCAACATGCACAGGGGACTGTATGTATGTATGTGCGCATGTACATGTGTATGTGTATTTACTACACCAACACCATAAGCATTTTTACAATAGAAAAAAAAAAAGATTTTTAAAATAGATATGAATAACTGAAAATTTATTTCTTTTTTATATATATAAGTGAAAAGATATGAAAATAAAGATAAAAGTTATTAAAAATGAAAAAGGGGTTGCGTTTTACATATACAATATATATATATATATATATATATATATATATATATATATATATATATATATATATATATATATATATATATATATATATATATATATATATATATATATATATATATATATATATATATATATATATATATATATATATATATATATATATATATATATATATATATATATATATATATATATATATATATATATATATATATATATATATATATATATATATATATATATATATATATATATATATATATATATATATATATATATATATATATATATATATATATATATATATATATATATATATATATATATATATATATATATATATATATATATATATATATATATATATATATATATATATATATATATATATATATATATATATATATATATATATATATATATATATATATATATATATATATATATATATATATATATATATATATATATATATATATATATATATATATATATATATATATATATATATATATATATATATATATATATATATATATATATATATATATATATATATATATATATATATATATATATATATATATATATATATATATATATATATATATATATATATATATATATATATATATATATATATATATATATATATATAAGTAAACAGAACACAAATTATATCTTTTTAATAATTTTATTTATTAAACTTAATGGTTTTACCGTTCATATTTATTTTAACAATTTAATATAACCTTTTAATGATTTATTTATTCAATTTAATGGTTTTCCATGCCTGCTATGCAGGTTTGAGGCTTGAAATTAGACTGACTTTTAATCTAACAGAAATTCTGTGGCCAAAATGTCGACTAAGCGAAACAGTCTATTTGGAAGGTAAAATAAAACATCAGCCAGACGCTGATGGGACAAAATTTGAAACGCGCGTGTGGTTTGTTTGCACAATTGCATTCGCGTTAAGTCAAAACAACAACAATGAATGCTTTAAGCATAAGAACGGACAACAACAATGCATGCTTTAAGCATGAGAACGGATGTGCGCGCGGATTGCATGGAGTTCGCAAGTTCGAAATATGAAACGAAAGGAATTTTTTTTGTCACGTTGAGGCGACGTATCTAGTTTTTGGTCACGTTGAGGCGTCGTATCTTAACTACTCCCCCTTTTAAATATCAGACGTCCCCGTCTGATCCATCTCGCGAATGACATTATTAATGGTTATCTTTCGCCGTTTCTTTGAAGGAAGTAGGCTGCGCAAATTAATAAAATCAGGAAAAATAAGGAAGCAGAGGTGGAAAAGGTTCTTTTTACTCCTGAGTGTAAGTAGGAAGTACTCCTACGCTGGTAAGTACTCCTACGCTGGGTAGTCACCTTGTTGCGGTGTAGGGGCTTACTGTGTGCTGGAACATGGCACATGAAAGACGGTGACATGGTCCAGTTACGCAAACTAAGAACTACCTTCAACGCACAGGTTGAAAGTAGTTTTCTACGATTCCTGCTCAGTCGTTAAGGCTAGTTAGTAGTCGTACTGGCCAATATCGAACGTCTCACTGAGACCGCCGGATCGCCTAGACACTAACAATTGGTCAGCCCTTCGGGGAAGTGCGGCAATTACTTTACAGACCAATGGCCCACTTTCAGTACGGTCATGTCTCTGCTGGACTTGGGTCGCCGATTGCCGGGCGGGGGAGAGAGAAAACTCCCTGGGGCAGGGTTCACCAGACATATTGGCCCATAAAAAACACCCTAAATTCACGATGGAACAGCTATGCCAGTGAGCTTGCTTGACGGGGTAGAGTCAAGCTTAATAGCGAACTCCGTACGAGGTCCGGCGAACCTACGGTTTTAATTAGCCTTACCACGGGGGCGCCCGTGGGTGACCAAAACGCAAAAGAAAACTAAAGAAAAATATATGGAAAACTTAAGCCTATATGAAAAAAAAATGGACTGCATACCTTCAAATGTGCATATTGTGGCTACAATGAGCCAACAGCCATCATTGGCCGAGGGGGCATCTGGTCCCATCGACAATGAAAGCATGGAGCACGACCTGTTGGGGGGGGCACCCGGTCCCTTAACCGACAGGCCGGAGGAGATGGACATCCCACTTAGCCAGGAATCGGCTGGGGTGTCTATCTCCTCGGAACAGGAGAGAAATCTTCTTGAACCTGCTCCAGAGAAGATTCCAAAACTTAGGGTGAAGCTGTCCGGAGCTGGACGTAAACGTTTTAAGGCTTTGCTTGCCAGGGGCATATCGCGATGGACCCCTAAAAGATCCCGTTCAGATGGCTCCACGCCGACATCGAACTCCAGGCCGACAAAGCGGTTTGCACAAGAGGGCAACAAAATCATTGATAAAATGTCAATAGTGCCCCCAGCGGACCCGCCGGTGTGTGGTGAGATGAAGGAGGCGGAGACCTTACTTGGGGGCGAACCTGGTCCCAGTAAGAGGGTGGCGAGTGTCTCTGAAAGACATGGCGTGCAGGGCGCCTCCTTGGGGGTCCCCTGCTCAAAGCCTACTCTAGCGGAGACAGTCTGCTCCAAAAAGATAGGGGTTATACCTAGCAATTTCCCGGAGGGCATATGGTCCACTGAAGAAATTGGGAAGGTACAACGGTGTATTCTCGACAAGATGTTCGAGACTCGTGGGGGCCCAGTGAAGCCACACTTTGCAGGCTGTAGTTTCAAGCCTGGATGGTTGACGATCAACTGTCTGGACGACGAAACCGTAGCCTGGGCTGAAGAATGGATACCAGCCATGAAGCCATGGAAGGGGGCTGAGTTGAAGGTGGTGGACGAGGCAAAAGTGCCAAAGGCCAAGATCTTCGTTGGCTACTTTCCCGGCTCGGTATCTTGGCAAAATGACCGAATTTTGGGGCAAGTGGAGTCGCAGAATTCGGGCATTAGTGTCAGCGAGTGGCGGGTGCTCCATCGCCTACAAAAAGGTGACCAGGTCGAGCTGGCAATTGCTCTGGACCCCATCTCGTCTGAAAGGGTTGACACACTGGGTAACAAAGTCTACTATGGCTTTGGCAGTGCCCAGCTCCGACCTAGACTGAAGGGGAACAGGGCAAAATCTGCTGTTGGTGTTGAAGAGCAACCAACAACATCTGTTGCAGTGCGGGCAAAGCAGAATAGCCAGAAGCCGAAAACGGGGCCCATTTTCACAAAGCCAGTACCGAGAGCGGAGAGAGGCAACACACGTGTCCAACGTCCAAAACTATCTGCTCTCTCTGGTAGGCTCAGGAAATGGGAGAGAAAAGACCCGGAGGCTGCGGAAACTTTGCGGAGCACAAAGGGTGGTAAGATCCGCAAGGATCGGTCTGGGAAATAATGTCCCAGGCCCCATCACGAACGCAAAACTCTTGGAAGCAGCTTCACTGTCTCCAAATAAATCTCCACAGGGCTATAGCAGCCTCTTACAGGCTCAGTGCCTTGGTGGAACACCAGAGTCTGGACTTCGTAGCCATTCAAGAACCATGGGCCACAAATGGGCGCATAAATGGTCTGCAGACAAAAACATGTAAGTTGATCTATGATAATAATGTTGACCGACCGAGGGCAGCGATCATGATCAACAAAAATATTAAATTCCTCCCAATTTCAGAGCTTCTACAACGCGATCTGGTGGCAGTACAGGCAGAAGTGCCTAGTGCCAAAGGGAGGAGAACGGTAGTCCTGGCCTCCATGTACTTACCTGGCGACACAGAGGACGCGGTATCGCGCGAGCTCCAGCAGCTTACGGAGTACTGTCGCACTCGCAGTCTACAGTGGGTGGTGTGCTGCGACGCAAACGCGCACCACACGGTATGGGGAAGCACGGACACGAACGGGCGAGGTGAGTCACTTCTTGATTTTATTACGACAAACAATCTGGTGGTGGTAAATAGGGGTGACGAGCCTACCTTTATGAATGCGATAAGGGGGGAGGTGTTAGATCTCACCCTAACTAGCGCATTCATATCAAATAACATTTCTAATTGGAGGGTGCTTAATGAGGTCTCCTTGTCGGACCATAGGTACATTTGCTTTGATCTGGGGGGGGAGATTGGAGGCACCTTCGAAATGAGAAATGTTAGGAAGACCAACTGGTCGATATATAACTTTTACTTAGAGCAAAATATTGCGTGCCTTAGTGAAAAAATAAGTAACTCTCAGGAACTAGATCTTGAAGTTAACAAATTAAATAATATAATAATCGAGGCTTTTGGAAGTAGCTGCAATTTAGTTGTGAAGAAACGTTCTAGGAACGTACCCTGGTGGAGCGGGGAGCTAAATGTTTTGCGCAAAAAAGCCCGTCAACTCTTTAATAGGGCCAAGTCTAATGGTGACTGGGCATCTTATAGAAGTGCCTTAACGGCCTATAATAATGAGTTGAGAAGATCTAAGAGAGACTCATGGAAAAAATACTGTGAGGAGATTGAAACCCTCCCAGCAGCTACCCGACTCCAGAAATCACTCAATAAAGATCACTCAAACGGACTTTCTACACTCAAGAAGCCTGACGGAAATTTTACGGAGAGCCTGGAAGAGACGGGACAGCTTTTGTTGGACACTCACTTTCCAGGCTGTGCCACTAGCGGAGAGGATAGTGAAATCATCGAGAATACTCGTTTCTTGATGCCTACACGGAGGGAACTCTCACTGGCTCGCAGAATCTTCACCGTCAATAAAACCAAATGGGCTATCTCCACTTTTAGACCATTCAAATCGCCAGGTGTCGATAATATACAACCGGGCCTACTTCGGCAAGGTGTTGATGTATTAGCACCTGTGCTAACAAACATTTTCAGGATAAGCCTGGAGCTAGGCATAGTGCTTAAACCTTGGACGAAGGCTAGGGTGGCTTTCATACCGAAAGCAGGCAAAAAGGCGGACCACACGCCAAAAGCCTATCGGCCCATTAGCCTGACGTCATTCCTGCTAAAAGTTATGGAAAAAATTCTGGACCAATATATCAGGGAAACTTATCTTAAAGATTCTCCTCTTCATATTGAACAATACGCTTACCAATCAGGCAAATCGACTGAGACAGCCATACATAGCTTAACAAGCAAAATTGAAAAGGCGTTTGAGGGTAAAGAAATAGCTCTCTGTACATCGGTTGACATTACGGGGGCTTTTGACAATGCTACTTTCAGATCAATTGAGGAGGGGATGAACAGGAAAGGTATACAAAGACTGATCATAACATGGGTTCTCAATATGCTGAAAAACAGAACGACAATCTTTGAAACAGGGACAGCAAAGCAAATTGTCAGGTCAACCAAAGGATGTCCCCAGGGGGGCGTCCTATCGCCACTCCTATGGTTATTGGTTATCGACGAGCTCTTACAAACTCTCAATGACCTCGGATACGAAGTTCAGGGCTTTGCGGATGATTTGGTAATTATGGTCAGAGGCAAGTTTGACTCTACCATAACAGATCGCATGCAACTAGCTCTTGACATCACTCAAAACTGGTGTCAGGAGAAAGGCCTATCGATAAATCCGAATAAAACAAACGTGGTACCCTTCACCAAAAGAAGGAAACTGAATCTGGGGACCTTAAGTTTAGGGACCACAAACTTAACAATGTCCAATGAAATGAAATATCTGGGAGTAATCCTGGACAAAACTCTAACTTGGAAAAACCACTTATCATACATAACTAGTAAAGCCTTAAGAGCAACCTATGCTTGCCAGAGGTTGTACGGTAAAACATGGGGACTACGGCCAAAAATGATGGCGTGGTCATATAAAACAATAATAGTACCAATGATTACTTATGCGTCGTTGGTATGGTGGCCAAAAGTCAACCAAACAGGAGCTCAGAGGACTCTTAACAAGATTCACCGTATAGCCTGTTTGAGTGTGACGGGAGCAATGAGAACGTGCCCCACACTAGCTTTGGGAGTGATCACTGGACTGACTCCTCTACACCTTGTAGTTAAAAGGATGGCGGCCAGCGCGGCCCTAAGGCTACCTAATCTAGCCCATCTTAAAGAAGGCAACCTTTCGGGGCACGCAAAGATTCTGGACACTGTCTGGAATTCTCCGTGCCTCATGGTCTTCGACAAAATGGACAGAAAATTAGACTTCTCAAAGCAATTCAAAGTGGTCATCAGTGACCGTTCAGCTTGGAGAAACAAGGAAATAACAATAAAACAGGACTCTCAGTTGTGGTATACAGATGGGTCCAAAATGGAAGATGGCACTGCAGGAGCTGGAATTGTAGGGCCAAATTTCCAAAAAGCAATTGCAATGGGAAAAACAGCTTCCATTTTTCAGGCGGAGGTCCACGCTTTAGAGTTATATGCTAGAGAATGTCTACGCAGGGGTACACGCAACACCAAAATATGCATACTCTCAGATAGCCAGGCAGCTCTAAAATCATTAATAAACTTCTCATTCCAATCAAAGCTGGTCTGGGAATGCTGTAAACTTCTCAATACCCTAGCAGCGAGAAACTCTGTTACGCTAATGTGGGTACCGGGACACGAGGGACATGAGGGCAACGAAATGGCAGATTCTTTAGCAAAAAAGGGTGCAGACACTGCCTTTATAAGCCCAGAACCCTTCTGTGGGGTAAACAGTAGCTTCACAAATAACTTGTTGTGCGAACAGGAAAACGAAGTCTGCTAAACTACTGGAGAGCCCAAAAAGGCATGCGGCAGTCGAGACTACTCATTGATCCTGAACACATCAGGGTAGATGCTTCTTTAAACCTCAGCAGAAATGACATGAAACTATACACTGAACTTTTAACAGGACACTGTAAACTAAATTACCACCTGAAGAAAATAGGCGTGGTAGAAGACGATTCTTGTCGACTCTGTCAAGAGGAGCAAGAAACGGCAGAACACATTCTATGCACTTGCCCAGCGGTGGCAAGACGCAGACATAAGTACCTAGGCAGTGGGTTCATATCTCCAAATCACCTAGTTAAAATTAAGCCCACAGCAGTTACGAAATTTATAAACAGTCTAGGACTGTTTTAGTTGGGTACGAGGCTGCACAATAGATCTTTTAGGTCGCGGTGTTCTGTTAGCCTGTCAATAATAATAATAATAACTAGGAAATGCTTTCCAGATTTTTAATATGTAATTCGTGTAAGTATTGTAAGGATAGGAGAGAGATATGGTCTGTAAGGTTTACAGAATGTGCCATAGGAGTCTCAGGACTTCTGAATGCAGTTTTGCGAAGATTCACGAATTCTGTAGAGTTTACCATTACTTTGTTTTCGAATGTTATCAGAAAGGTGCCCTTCTGGAGAGACCTTGTTTCGCCTTCTAGAAAAATCACGGAGGGTTGATCGTTAATGATAACGATACCATCATTAACTTCCGTGATAAGTGGCGTGCTATGTGTAGAAATTGTACCACAAGAGGCGGTATAATTGTTAAGAAGACTGTTAAGACATGAGCTGTTTTTGCTGTCGCGCGGTCGGCAGAATGTAACCACAGACTTTCTTTTACAATTTTTTAGCATTAAATACTTATTGCCGCATTTTGCGACGTCATTGGTTTCAAATGATACAATTTTGTTGTGGTCGACCACTGGATAGATCAATTTTTTCTCGTGAAATTGCCTAATTCTTGGAAATTTAATTAGGAATGTTATTATATTTTCATTTTGTAGTATCTTTAGTTTCGAGTTTACAATTATTTCGCTTATACTGATGTTAAAGTCTGACTCAGATTTAAAAATGAAATCGACCTCCGAGCTGTCCAACAGAATGGGGTTAATCATTTGCAGCTTTCCCAGAGCTATTGACAAGGCAATGTTATCCAATTCTCTAATTATTGCCTTGTTTCTGCCGCTCAGCAAGTCGTACAAGTGTCCAGAATCTATATCGTTAGTTTTTGTTTTATTAAGTAAAATATTAACGGTCCTAGTCAAGTTATTAATCTGTAATTGCATCTCTGTGTTAATGGTTCTCTGGAGGTTACTTGCCGTTATTAGTTCGTTTTGCTTATCGTGTACTTCCGCGAAGTCGTCGTAGTCTGGTGTACCGGCTACATACTTTAGTGCAGTACCGAGAAAGTTAATGCTGCGTGCATGCCTATGATGAATGCGCAGCGCGTCTATTGTCCTCAGTATTTGGTCCAGGTCTGCTTCTAATAACTTTTTCATATGAGATAGTGGCAATAATTCAGTTAACTTCCCCGTTGCCTCCGCTATCACTTCAAAGTCCGTTAATTTCGTGACATGTGCCAACATTCCGTAGTTCTCAAAAATAGCGACGTTTCCGTCCGAGAGCGGGATATAATGGGAAGAGGAATAATCCAGTATGTTGGCTTGATTGATGAGTGGAGAGGATAGGGATATCAGGATTCTGTAACGAGGAATTGGACGTTATCTTTATGGACTATTTTGTTATCAATTTAAAGGGTGGTGCCTAAATCTTGTTGGACTATTTTTTCAATAAAAACTTTGCTGAACTTATTTCCCAGACGTTTATTAACTTTAACATATACCTTATCCCCGGGTCTATATGTTCTAGCGACTGCCTTTCTATTGTGGAAAGCTAAGTCAGCCTTTTGTTTTTCGATTATTTTTAGTCGGATTTTTTCTTTTAAGTTATCTGGTATTGATTGAATTACATCCACTGGTCTGAGGTTTGTAGTGGAGTGGATTGTTTTGTTGTATTTAATTTCAAACATCTGGCTATTTCAGTCAGTGTCCCGTGAAATCGTTCGACCTGTCAGTTGGAACCGCTATGCATAGGTGGAGTTGCATGGATATCAGCTCCGAAGTTATTTCTTATGAAAGATCTCACGGTTTCCGAAACTAGAGATTTTTCATTGTTTTGGTGTCTTTGTACAGGCTCAGCGCCTCTATAAGGGCCGGCTTAACATCGACTATGGCTCTGGAAGCTATTGGCTTGATAGTGGCAAATTTCGAGAACTTGTCCAAGCAAGTAAAAAAGAATTTTTTATCTGTGTTGTAGATGTCTACATGCAAGATTTCTCCTGAAGAGGAGGGTATTGGTGTTTCACCAATTTCGTATTTTTGGGGATGTCTTCGGTATTTGGCCTCGCGACAAATTTTACAACTTGATACGATTTCTTTAAGTTTTTTTCCTATGTCTGGGAAGTAGTAGTCCTTGAGGACTTGCTTTGTATTTTCTAAAACTGAGCGGTGTGCCCTGTTGTGTTCGGTTATTAGGAGTTCGGTTTGATCATTAGTGTTAAAAACATCTGTTACGAATTTCTCCGTGTATCGAAATTTTACGGTTGGATAATTTGTTATAAGGGTGTGTTGAATTTGTGCTAAGGTGTGTAAGTCGCAGTAAATTGCGTTTACTATCTGTGGATTTATAGCATCCTTAATTCTATCGAAAATGTCGTCTATTTCTCTGTATGCGATGTAATGGCGAATGCGATTTCTAAAAAGGATTTTAGTTTCAACTCTTGGTTCTGACTCTTGAGTCAGGATAATTTGATTTTTAAAAGAATTAACTGGGTTCTCCACTGTGGGGATAACTTCCGTGAGGGACATTTCGCTTCCCCAAGCTTGAACTGAGGATGTGGACTTTGAATTTACCATTGAGTTGATGTATTGCCTAGATAGAATGTCGGGAACCACATTATCTTTGCCGGGCTTATAGAAAAATGTTGGTGAGTACTCCTCGATGAAGGCTCTCCAACGCTTTAATTTAGAATTTGGGTTTTTATCTGACATGGAAAAGGTTAAAGGCTGATGGTCAGTAAAGATATTCAGTTTATTAACTCCGTAAAGGTAGTGTCTTAAATTTTTTAGAGCCCACACAATGGCTAGAAGTTCGCGCTCATTAGTGGCGTAGTTCTCCTCGGTAGGAGACAACGTCCTAGAAATCATAGTAATAGGGCGTCCGTTTTGTGAGAGGACAGCTCCAATCGCATGTGAAGAAGCATCTGTCGTTAAATCGAATGGTTTTTCGAAATTGGGATACAAGAGTAGAACGTCTTCTGAAGACAATATTTCTTTAATTTTGTTAAATGCAAACAAGGCGTCAGTGTCTAAACTTATTTTAGTGTGTCTCGACTGTTGGGTGCTTACATGACCGTTTTCTCCCCGTAGATATCTAGTTAAAGGTTTCGCTATGGCGGCATAGTCCTTTACAAATCTTCTGTAATAGCCGGCCAAGCCTAAGAATGATCTAAGGCCTCTTAAGGTTGTAGGGGCTTCGTACTGTAGTATTGTTTCAATTTTCTTTGGGCATGTTTTTATGCCATTAACGGAGACAGTAAACCCCAAATATTCGACTGATGTTTGGAAAAATTTAGATTTTTCAATGGAAACTCTCGTGTTTGCATTGTAAAGCTTCTTTAGTATTCTATCAATATCGTACACGTGTTTTTGATCTGAATCGGAAAATATGATTATATCGTCGATATAGACGTGGCAAGATTTGCCGATTTCGTCTCGTAAGACGTCGTCTATAGCACGTTGAAAAACACTGGGTGCATTTTTTAGGCCGAATGGTAAACGACAGAATTCGTATTTACCATTGTTGACACTAAATGCTGTTTTTTCGCGATCACGTTCTGATAGGTTTATCTGGTGAAATTCACTTTTGAGATCTAAAGTAGTGAAAAACTTTGCTTTACCGAGATTCGATAAAATAATTGATGGGTCGGGAATGGGGTATTTATCTGGAATAGTCTTCGCGTTGAGTTTAGTATAGTCGAAAACAAGACGTTTTCGCATTTTCGTCAAGTCCCTTTTTATCGACAACCCAGACTGGGCTATTATAAGGAGATCGGGACGGTCTTATTATACCATTTTTTAGGAGCTCTTGAACTTCCTTGTTCACAAAGTCAATCATATGAATAGGGTAGGACTGATACCTCGAGTAAATGGGCTCCTGGTCCTTTGTCCTAATTGTTGCGGATATTTTAGTGTTGAAGGGTAAAGATTCGTTTGGAGTGGCGAAGACTCCGAAATTTCCGTTAATTTTTTTTGAAAAATATTTCTTCGATATTTTTTGGAATTGCTGCAGTTTCTAATATGGCATTCACTGCATCTAGTTTGAAGTATATATGTCTGGAAGTGCCTATCGAAGTTGAGATTAGGTATAGAGTGGTCAATGTGTTGGATAGAACTACTCCAGGTATGCGCAATAGTCGAGTGACCAATCTGCCGATCATGCCATAACGCCGCACATTTCAGCCTTAGTGCTGATGTGGCGGCCACTTGTTTCCCTACCAGCTCTAATGTAGGTAGGTTGAGTATTACTTCTAAAGCTTTAGTAGGCGTGGTCCTTAAGGCACCAGAGATACATAAAAAACCGTTCTTTGGACCTTGCTCAGAAGCTTCAAATAGCTTTGTTTCTGAGTGGCTGGCCACCATACCAGTATTCCATATAGCAATATGGGTCTGACCACCGAAATGTATAGCCAGTGCATAATTCGTGGGGATAGCCCCCACCTAATTCCGACCGCTTTTTTACATGTGTACAAAGCAATATTGCCTTCCTGACTCTTTCTTCAATATTGGGTTTCCAGGTAAGTTTCCTATCTAGTACTAGTCCCAAATATCTAACTGTCTCCTTCATCCGAATTTCCACACCTGTGTATGTTAGCGGGGAGACATCAGGAGATCTATTTTTCTTAGAAAAGAGGATTAATTCCATTTTCTCAGGGTTTAACCCTAATCCCCTTCTTCCCGTCCAACCAGTAAGCGTGGCCATGCTAGAGCGCAACATATCCATAAGAGTGTTTGGATATTTCCCTCTGATCATAATTGCCAAGTCATCAGCGTAGGCGACGACATGGCAACCCTCCCTCTCTAAGGCTAGCAGTAATGAATTTACCGCCAAATTCCAGAGCAGGGGGGAGAGGACTCCTCCCTGAGGTGTGCCTCTGCAGGTGTGGGAACCTAAGTTGGCAGTTACCCTTCTACTGACGAGTATCATTTCTACCATCGCTACCATATTAGGATCGACGCCCAGAGCTTCTAACGCTCCCGTAATGGCGTTCGCATTTATGTTGTTGAAACCGCCTTCTATGTCAATGAACGCCGCTAGTGCGAAATCTTTCTGCTGGATGGCTTTTTCCACTATACCAATAAGTACGTGTAACGCCGTCTCTGTCGATTTGCCCTTCGTGTATGCATGTTGTGCCGAGGAGATTCTACCAGTTGGTATAGCTTCCCGTAAGTGTGCATCCATCACTCTCTCCAGTGTTTTTAGGAGGAAAGACGTGAGACTGATTGGTCTGAAGTCTTTAGGATTTACATGAGAGGACCTGCCTGCCTTGGGTATGAAGGAAACCTTCGTTTCTCTCCATCTCAGCGGAATATAGCCCATGTTTAGACAGCTTCTAATTGCAGTCACAGCCCGGAGCGTAATTATGTCCCGTGATTGTTGCAGTTCAGCTGGATAGATTCCATCCGGACCCGGAGATTTATATGGACCAAAGGTGTTAATGGCCCACTGAACTTTCTCGACTGTAACTATCGCATTCCCTATCTCAGACTGCCTGCCCCTAGGTGTCGGGTTATCACCCTCCACTGTGCTACTGCCTGGAAAATGCGTATCTAAGAGAAGAGCCAAAGATTCCGCGCTCGATTCACTCCACACATCACCCGGACCTTTAAGGTAGCCCAGGTTGTGTGGTGTCCTCGCTAGGAGTCTTCTTAGTCTAGCTGCTTCCGATGTTTCTTCCACATCCCTACAATAGTTTTGCCAGGACTGTCGCTGCGCAATTCTGATTGCTTTCTTGTATATTTTTAGCTCAGCCTTGTAAGCTTCCCAGTCCGCGGGCAGACCCGAAGTTTTAGCCCTGTTAAATAGCCGCCTGTTGGACTTCCGGAGAAGGCCTAGATCCATTGACCACCAAGGTGGTTTGTCCTTGCCTCTCAGTTTTACAACCGGGCACCCGGCTGTCAGTGAACTATTCAGGGCCGTGGTTACCTGATTGATCAGCCCGTATAATTCCACAGGGTCTGTGGGATCAGACGGGGGATTTATTGGCAGCGAGGCCCTGAGAGTTTTCCTATACTTCCCCCAGTCCGTTCTCCGTATATTTCTAAAGGTCTTAACTGGAGCTCGTGGGAAGTTTACTTCGTATTCTATATAGCGATGGTCAGAGTAGGAATTTTCATTCGACACTCTCCATCTTTTATATTGTTAGCGAAGTTATCGAAGGTCAGGGTAATATCTAACACTTCCCTTCTATTTTGTGTTATAAACGTCGGCTCTGAGCCTAAATTTACCACACTAAGCTTATTCTCTATAATGAAGTCTAAAACTGACTCACCTCTTGCGTTAGTGTTTGAGCTTCCCCACAAAGTGTTGTGAGCGTTCACGTCGCTGGAGACAACCAAGTTCCTGTTGGCTGCGGCGGCCTTCCTGACCAATGCCCGAACCTCCTTCGGTGGACCGTCCTTACCCAGAGACTACTATTTTGAAGCTCAATGCTTGCCGCCACCGTATCGCCATTACTTAACTGTGGGAGCAAAAATATGTTAATGTTATCCTTTGCAAACTATACAAGCACGAGGCTTACCTGTGCTCTGAGCGGTTATCATCTTGAAGCCTCTCATCTTCAAACCGCAGATTTTGTTGCCGCATATCCACGGCTCTTGGATGAGGGCCACGTCAAAACCACCGGAACCCAGGCGGACCATCAAGTTTGCAGAGGCGAGTTTACAATGGTGGAGGTTGATTTGGATCAGCTTCATAAGAATCTGTCCTTCTTACCTCCACCATCGTAACGTCCGCGTCCTCCTCTTCTTCGGTGTAGTCAAGCAGGTCGTCCTCCTCAAAGAGCTGCCCGACCCCGGTCAGCTGCTCTGAGTCGGTCGACCTTTGGCTGCTGGACAACACTTCTTCACCACCGCCAGCCTCGCTAGCCTTGTCACCCTCTATCTCCTCCGGTTCCAAAACTTGCTCGTCGCTGCGGTAGATCCGAACGGTCGCATCAGCGAACCCGAACCTGACTACCCCGTTTCTCTCTGCCAGTGGGGCAAGGGACTCAGCGTCGAGTATCAGCAACACCTGCCTCCTACCTTCCACTGGCTCCTCGAGTTTCGCTACCTTCCAATTATGGGTTGGCAGCTCTCTGTCTCGCCAACCTTTCTTACCGCGGTTTTGTAAATGTTGGCTGACCTGCTGTCATCGCATGCGATAAGCTTGGCCCTGCTCTGATACCAGCCCGCATCGTGACAGAAAGAGAGGGTCCAGGGTTTTCCTTTTAGTCTTTGAGGTAGACTTCGGCAATCGCTTGCTCCACCCACCTCCACTTCTCTTTGGGTATGACCCCTTCCTCCTCCTTCCGGTCAATGATGGCCAGCATCTCACCACCACCGTTGACAACTTCGCTGTAGGATGGGTATTTCTGGCCGCCGACTTTTTGTTTTTTAGCGACCTCACCCGCCTCTTCAGCCGAACGTTGTCTCTTTGGGGCTGTACCCGCCGGTTTGCCCAAGCCGGGCACCCCTTGCCCACTCTACCGATTTGGCCTGCTCCTTACTAAGCTGATTAGTTGGTAGAGTTACGTATTTTGTCAAGACCTTGAAGGCCGCCTTCTTTTCGTAAAAGGCCTGCTTTGACGGACGGACGGATTTAAACGACCCCCCCTGGTTTATTTGGTAGAATGACATATGTGGTCCCACGAGTATCGGACAAAAGAGGTCCGCTCGCGCAGAGGTCCATGTGCGCGGGTAAGGCTAGATAGAACCGGAGGACGCCAGGTATCCGGAGCACTCCGTTAGAGACTGGGCTATTTTTTAGACCTGGGTCCCCAGCCAGGCCGAGCATCGACACGGGTTGTATGAAATCTTCCAACCCATAGGTTTTTTTATAGAGGTTATCTCCTCCGCACCCTGTATCCGGGAGGTGTTTATTGACACCTCAGTCTAGATCCGTAGTGTTCTGTCATAAATAGCATGGTTACTTCGGTCACTCGGTTACTCTTCGCCACGCACTATCGGTCTAGATGGGAGAGAGGCTAATGTTTTTAGAACTATAATCGCATATCCCTCGAACCTTACGCTTCAGCTACCCCAACACAGACTTAGTAAATGAACAAGTACAGAAAATGTTTCAAGAGGATACCATTGAATCGGTGGTTGATTGTTTTTGGTAGTTGATATGCATCTGCTAGATATGCATCACAATTAGCGCTGTAGAGCCATTTTAATACCACAGCTTTAGCGAGTATCGGAATTATGGTAGACACTCACCGTAGAGTTTAGGTAACATAGTAATTTCCACGGACTGACCTCCGAGTAGCCCCATATGTTGTCAAGTAAAAACCAACACCTTGTCCTTGCCAAAATATATTCTCTGGAAATATTCCAGTTTCACTTAGATGCTAAGAAACTAAAGTCAAATAATAAAATTTTTATTTTTGGTGATTTTATTATTATTATTGTGGAATAATTGTATATTTAAAGTTACAATGCAACCTTTTTATTGTCTTCTTTGGACCTTCTGTCTGAGTAAACTCAGTCTTGTTCTTAACCTTGCTCTGCTAACAACATACATATATTGAATGCATTAAATTCTTATTAAAATTAGAAACAAGCGTTTTTGTTTAATAGGTTATGGGCGCAGAATAACATGTGTTCTGCTGTGAAAATTAAGTGTTTTTAGTGCGATTTTTTGTTACTGCTGTTTATTCCTTCAAGTCGTTCAGTAAATAAAAGAAAAGAGTGGACTTCAATTTAATTTAATAATGGCATCAGGCGGTGATATAAAACTTGACAAGCTCCAAGATAGCTCACAGTGGCTGTCGTGGAAATTCCAAATGGTTCAAATTTTGGAAGCTGATGACATGTTCGATGTGGTCACAGGGGAGCAGGTGTTACCTAGTCAGGGAGAAAAGGAGCAAAAAACTTGGCGAAAAATTGATGCGAAAGCTCGACGAACAATTAGTATCGCATTAGGAAAGCAACCTTTGCTACAAATTCTGAACTGCGTTACTGCTAAAGGCATGTGGGACACATTAAAAAGTGTTTACGAGCAGACATCAAAGTCAAACGTGTTGTTTTTAATGAAAAAGTACTACAGCTTTTCAAAAGATCCAGATGACGACATTACTACCTACCTGTCAAAGTTAATGGAGACTGTGCAGCATCTACGTGACCAAGGTGAAACCATATCAGATAAAATGATCATGAAAAAAGTATTGATGTCACTGCCACCAGAATATAATCACTTCTATAGTGCTTGGGAGTCAGTACGGTCAGAGGATCAGAGCTTAAACAACTTACGGGCAAGGCTAATGGCTGAAGAAATTCGTTTGGGTGCCCAAGAAAAAGCTAAGACCGAAGCTTTTATAGCAAGGGTGCGAAGTCGACAAGGTGGGAAAAACAGCAAAGGAAAAGCGGTAAAACAACAAAAAGAGGCGGATGTATTAAATGTGGTGAAAAAGGCCATTTTAAACGGGATTGTCCGCAGTTGTGTAAATCGTTTAAGAATGAGACTCATGGTAAAAACGTTGAGGCGTTGGTATGTGGAGCGAATGTCAGCAGCAAATTGGAAACGTGGGGTCTCGATTCAGGCGCAACGGACCACATGAGTAATCAACGCGATTGGTTTGTTACAGGGTAAGCAATGGACGTGCTATCAAGGCTGTAGGAAAAGGTGATATTGCGGTGGTAGTTAACGACGGTCGTGAATGGGTGCAGAAAGTGCTGACAAATGTGCTGTATGTACCGGACATCCACTACAATCTATTTTCTCAAACAAAGGCATTGGATAGAGGGTTTGAGTTCGAATCTGACAGCAGGAGCTGTAGATTCATAAGAACAGATGGAAGCACTGTGGCAGTGGGAGTTCGTCGAGAAAAGCTTTTCCAAATGCTAATAAAAACTCAGGAATATGGCAAGGCAAATATAGTGACAACAGAAATGCGAACATGGCATGAAAGAATGGGGCATCAAAATTTGGGACATGTTAGGCAGTTCCTCAAGAGAGTCAATGTGGATTTCATTGAGGAGGAATTTACATGTGAAGGATGCATTTTAAGCAAACAGCACAGAATCAGCTTTAAATCGCACGAAGCAAGATCCTCAAGCTGTGGAGAGCTGTGTTTTGCAGATGTATGCGGCCCAATGCAAGTAAAATCAAATGGAGGTGCCAGGTATTTCTTGTTAATTAAAGATGACTACTCTCATTTTCGTTTTGTTTATTTTCTGAAAGAAAAAGCTGATGTAACAAATGCTATTAAAAATTTCTTGATGCAAGCTGAGAAAGTTGATCATCAGAAAATAAGGCGGATTCGTAGAGACAATGGGCTTGAGTTTGTCAACGAAGGTGTGATAAAAATTTTTAATGAATTTGGAGTCAAGCATGAGCGTACGGTGCCGTATACTCCCCAACAAAATGGCGGTGCAGAACGAGAAATGAGAACAGTGATGGAACTATCCCGAGCGATGTTGTATACAAGAAGCATGGACAAAAAGTTTTGGGCAGAAGCTACAAACATAGCAGTATATGTTTTAAATCGAACTGGTACTAGCACAGTAGCACAAAAAACACCGCATGAGTTATGGTATGGACAACCGGGAAAATTTGATAATCTTCGAAGCTTCGGCGAAGAAGTCTATGTACACATACCGAAGGAAAAGCGAAGAAAATTGGATGCAAAGTCATGGAAAGGTGTATTTGTTGGTTATGCTGATAACAGCAGAGCTTTCAGGATTTGGAACCGGGATCAGCGAAAGATCGAAATTGCGTGTGACGTAAAATGTGTCCAGGAAGCAGTGACTTTGAAGACACAAAGTCAAACGAATATCTTGGCAGAAGAAATTGCTGAAAATATTTCGGACAACACGGCAAACCATAAGGACCACACATATGATGTCAAGGTCGAGGACTCGGAAGATGGTGTGTTCTATGATAGTGTGAATGATATCGCTGAGGACGTAGATGACAAGGACAAAAGCTGTATTGCTCGCCGTTTACGTAGCACAACTACTTCAACACACTTGGCAGCTATAATGACATGCGAAGAACCTAAGTCTTATGCAGAAGCTTTAAAATCTAATGATCGTAGAGAGTGGCAGCTAGCTATGGAGGATGAGTATCATTCATTGATTGAAAATGGTACGTGGGAAATGGTTGAACCGACTGTAAACCAAAAGCTTATTGACAATAGATGGATTTTCAAAATAAAGTAAGATGCCAAAGGAAATATTGATCGATACAAATCGCGTTTAGTTGTCAGAGGTTTTAGTCAAGAGTATGGAGTAAACTATGAAGAAACATTTAGTCCAGTAGCAAGATTTATGTCTATTCGGTGTATATTGGCTATGGCAGCAGCACGAAAAATGCACATTCTGCAGTTCGATGTGAAAACAGCGTTTTTGTATGGCGATTTATCGGAAGACATTTATATGAAGCAACCATTGGGGTATGATGATGGAAGCGGTCGCATATGCAAATTGATTAAGAGTTTATACGGGCAAGCATCAAGGTGTTGGAACAAAAAGTTTACTAAGTTTCTGGAGCTTTTTAATTTTGTATCCTCAAACCATGATTCGTGTGTCTTTACCCGTATCACTGAAAGTGGTTGCATCATTTTGGCTATCTACATTGATGATGGGCTAGTTGTGTCTACCTCGCGTGAGCTCATTTCGGACTTGATGGAACATCTACAAGCACAATTTAGAGTTACATTTTCCGAGGCGAAACTGTTTCTGGGACTTGAAATTCAGCGCAAAGCTGATGGTTCGATTTTTATTGGTCAAGAAGGTTACGCCAAGAAGGTAATTGCTAGGTTTAATATGCAAAGTTCCTCTTTTACAGCAACACCTGGTAATATTACCAACTTTCCATATAGAGAGGCAGTTGGAAGTCTTATGTATTTGGCAGTAGCCACAAGGCCAGATATAGCATTTGCAGTATCAAATGCAAGTCGGTATATGGAAAATCCTACGACAGCACATGTAAATGCAATAAAAAGAATCCTTAGATATGTCAACGGGACAACTAACGTGGGAATATACTACAACAGTGAAGGCAGCCTTAATATTCGTGGCTACAGCGATGCAGACTACGCTGGTGATGTGCAAACTCGGAAATCTGCATCTGGTTTTGTTTTCATGGTTGGCGAGAGTGTTGTAAGTTGGTGCTCTGAACATTAAATATGTGTCTCTCTTTCAACCACAGAGGTCGAGTATATTGCAGCTTCAAATGCAGTAAACGAACTGGTTTGGCTCAAAAATTTCTGGACAGATCTTGGGAATCCAGAGGTGGTGAAATTTTATGTTGACAACCAAAGCGCTATACGTCTTATAAAGAATCCTGAGTTTCATAAAAGAACGAAACATATCGACGTTCGTTACCACTTTATAAGAGAGAAGTATGAAGACCATGTATTTGAATTGGAATATGCTGCATCATCCGATCAACTGGCTGATGGTTTAACAAAGGCAATACCCAAGCAAAGTTTTTTTAAAATTTAGGGATGAGATAGGGTTGAAACCTTTGTATTAGCATATATTTGATTTAACTACATTTTGATTTTGAACTATTAATGCTTTGCAATGTAATTAAAAAGTGGGAGTGTTGAATAATTGTATATTTAAAGTTACATGGCAACCTTTTTATTGTCTTCTTTGGACCTTCTGTCTCAGTAAACTCAGTCTTGTTCTTAACCTTGCTCTGCTAACAACATACATATATTGAATGCATTAAATTCTTATTAATATTAGAAACACGCGTTTTTGTTTAATAATTATTATATCTTACACCATAATTAATTATGAGTGCAAGGTGTTGGGGGTATGAGCTACAGAGGCTTTCGACTCGAAGAGAAAAGGATTTTATAGAAAGAAGCATTTTGGAGTCAAGCCCGTGTCAGGATTGATTTTAATTTGCCAACTCTGTGTTCGGTGGTTGATTTTAATTTGCCAACTCTGTGTTCGGTGGTTGATGATTTTAATTTGCCAACTCTGTGTTCGGAACATTCAATTGATGACTCCATTAGACTCTTCCCGTTTTCAAATAATATTGAGTTTGTAAACCCTATTTTCAATTTAGGCCTATCGATAATAAATTTAATATATAAGAAGATGGGTAGGCTTCTTGATCTGGTCTTTGTGGAAGAAATTAACTTAATTTCAATTTTCTGTGTTTATCCTTTGGTGTTTCCTGAATATTCACACCATCCAACGTTTGAAGTATCTCCCGGATTGTCTTTATTAAGGCTAAGTTGTACAGATCATTTAGACTGGTCTGCTCTTTTTGAGATATCCTCTCAGTCCCCATGCCATGATTAATAGTGCAGTAGATTTGTTTAACCGGACCTTGTTAGATGCAATCGAGCAATATATTCCTAAACGTCTGAGTGCTGTTTCTTCCTCCCCAATTTAGTTTACTATTAGGCTCCGCAGGCTAGGTTTTAAGTTACGTATTACGTTAAGTTAAATATTATCGTAGATACAAATTTTCAGCTAAGGTAAGCGATTTTAAGTCCTAATCCATTAGATATAAGTACAAAAATCTTTGCAAATCCGCTAATGATACCTATTTGACTAAAGTTAAATTCAACTTAAAAGTTTTTCCTAAATCACTCTGGAACTTTAGAAATTCAAAACGTAATAGTGGTTCGCTCCTGTCTTCGATAAAGTATAATGACAATGGTTCCAGTGAGGATTTGTGTATCTGTAATCTTTTCGCTGATTATTAAGTCCAACTACTCTACTGCAGAATCAAAATTCGATTATCCTTTCTCTATACAATCCGCCATAGTGAATCAACCTATTATTGATGAGGGCATAGTGCTCAAGCATTTGTCTCGGCTGAAATCATCTTTTACTCCAGGTCCTGACTCTATCCCCTCTTTTATTCTTAAACAGTGTTATCTTGAACCGGAGGACGCCAAGTATCCGGAACACTCCTTCAGAGACCGGGCTAGTTTTTAACCTGGGTCCGTCCCCATCCAAGTTTAGTATCGACACGGGTCGAATGACACAACGTCGAACGACGTGTGAATTAAGAAAATTAAACAAAAGCATAAACAAAAAGAAACATATATTATACAGAAAACGATTGCGCGAGTTTATGGGAGTTCGAGTTTGTCAAAGCAGACGCAAGATTCCTATCTAAGGTAGCATACATAAATGAAAACTTAACGGAACGTGATCTTGTGTCTATATGCGTAGTCTTAAATATCAATCACGACGTAGAACATTTGCCGTTACATATTTTTCGGAATTTGCGCATCAGCAAACTGCTGCAGTCTAACAATGATGACGAAGAAAGCGATGATGAAGATAACAACGTTGAGGACAAGAAAGAGAGCGAGCACAACGCTGACGAAGCTGACGGACGTTCGCTTGTAAGAGACGAGGGAAATGATGCAGAGAACGTAGCGACGTTCAAAACCTCACTAAACGAACCACATACAGACATGAAGAAACTCGACAGAAAACGACGAGATTACGATGAACGAACCAAAGATCACGCTTCGCAATGAGTTTTCGCAACATTGACGAGTCTATTAGGAGTTTTGATGGCAGTAACACAATTGATGTAGAAGTATGGGTAGCAGAATTTGAAGAGCAAGCTACGCTTATGTAGTGGAGTGACCTGCAAAAACTTATGTTCGCGAAAAAGTCGCTGAAGGGTATTGCCAAGCTGTTTGTGTTGAGCGAAAAACATTAAAATCTCTATTGAATAGGAAGAAAACAGGATGGTTTGTTGCATCCGCTGCAAAAAGAAGATGTGCCGTTGCAGACCTTTCATATCGACCCTTTGGGGCCGTTAGAATCAACCATCAAGAATTGTTGAATGCACACGATTTATGGTCACTCTAATTTTGTTTGTAATAAGCGGTCACTCTAAACATTCTTGCAGGAAGCGTTATGAAATTCGTGTGCAAAGCAAAAGCAACATTGATATGTATTGCAACTGAAGAAGTTTAAGAGAGACAGCTAATGTCTAAATTGTTTGTAGAAATAACTGTTCTTTTGATTTTGCTGTGTACACACGCTTCTAATGAGTTGATTTCTGGTATTTTATTTTCACTTCTTCTAGAAAATTCACCGCGACAAGTTGTGCTTAAAAGAAGCAAATAATTAATTGAATTAAATTAGTATAAAAGTTATTTCTGTTTGTTTCTTTGATGACCCCATATTCCAACAGGTTATTGCCCAGTCACGAATGAACATTATTAGTGTGGCTTCTAGTTCGGCGGTGGTTAAAGTGAGGCGTTTGTTATAAAAATTACTGGAAGAAAAGAAAATTTAAAAAAATATATATATATAAGCCGTTTGATGGCCAAAAATTTTCAATTTGGAAGTTTCGCGTGCGTGCTCTTTTAGCTGAAAGTGGTGCTCTTAATGTTATTGACGCTGAAGTACCAGACAAAATTACTGAACAGTGGGAAAAAACTGAAAGATGTGCAAAAAGCGTTATAATAGAGTTTTTAAGTGATTCGTATCTCCGTTTTGCCAATGATCAAAGCACTGCAAAGCAAATTTTTGCAAACTTAGACGCCATTTATGAGCGGAAGAGTTTGGCCTCGCAGCTTTCTGTTCGAAAGCAATTATTATCATTAAAATTAAAGAGTGGTTGTCCACTTGTTAATCATTTCAATATTTTTGATGATTTAATAACTGAGTTGTCGGCGTCGGGCGCAAAAATCGAAGAGATGGATAAAGTCTCGCACTTGTTATTAACACTACCATCGTCTTACGATGGTGTTATAACCGCAATCGAAACATTATCCGAAAATAACTTAACTGTAGCTTTTGTGAAAAATCGTTTGCTTGATCATGAGATAAAATTAAAAAGTGCCGGGAGAGACACAAGTTCTAAAATATTGCAAGCTGTGTGCAACAATGCGCAAAACGAATATAAAGTTAAGACAAATAATTACAAATATAAAAGCAAGTACAAACCTTTTAAAAACAGTTATAAATCTAATTTAAAATGCCACCACTGTGGTAAAAAGGGTCATTTTAAAAAGGACTGCTTTGTTTTTAAAAAATTATCAAGTGACCAAAACAATGAAAAAACGAAGCAAGCCCAAGTAGCAGCAGTGCAGCCAGATAGAGGTTTTGCTTTTATGATGAGACAATGGATTAATTTTCCAAAAGTAGGTGACGTATCTTTTATTTTGGACTCTGGAGCATCGGATCATATGATCAACGATAAAAACCTACTTGCTGATTATATCGACTTGGAATCGCCGATCGAGATTGCCGTTGCAAAACGTTGGGAGTATATTTATGCCACTGCTAAAGGCATCATGAGACTCCGAAGGAATTTTAAAGACATGATTACCCTGGAAGACGTTTTGTTCTGCAAAGACATTCCGCATAACTTACTTTCGGTACGAAAAATGCAAGTAAGTGGCATGACCATCGAATTTAACTCAGGAGGTGTAAAAGTCTCAAAGAATGGTGAAGTAATTATTGAAGGTATGTGTATGCAAAATATACCAATTGTTGAATTTAAATTATGCCATAGGGCATATTCAATAAATATGAAAGAAAATAAAGGATATCAATTGTGTCATGAAAGATTGGGTCATATTAGCAAGGGTAAGTTTTCAGAAATAAAACGAAATTATATGTTTGAAGATATTAACCTTTTAAAGAATGTTCAATTGAATAGTGATTTATGTTTGTATAAACGGCAAGCAGGCTAGACTCCCATTTACAAAATTGAAGGATAAAAATTATATTCAAAGACCTTTATTCGTAATCCATTCAGATGTTTGTGGTCCAATAACACCTTCCTCTATTGATAGTAAAAACTATTATGTAATTTTTGTTGATCAGTATACACATTATTGTGTTACTTATTTGATATCCTACAAGTCTGATGTTTTTGCAATGTTCAAAGATTTTATTGCCAAAAGCGAAGCTCATTTCAACCTAAAGGTTGTGGATTTTTATATTGATAATGGTAGAGAGTATTTATCAAAGGAAATGTGCGAATATTGTGTTGAAAAAGGCATCACCTATCATTTGACAGTTCCACATACTCCACAATTAAATGGTGTGTCTGAACGTATGATTAGAACATTAACTGAAAAAGCTTGTGCTATGGTTAATGGCGCAAAGCTAGACAAGAGTTTTTGGGGTGAAGCTATATTGACAGCAACCTATTTGGCAAATAGAACTACAAGTAAAGCCTTAGAAGGCAATAAGAAAACTCTTTTGGAAATGTGGCATAATAGAAAACCTAATTTAAAATATTTAAAAGTATTTGGTTCGACTGTATATGTACATAATAAAATAAGGAAAAGAAAATTTGATGAAAAATCATTAAAAGGTATTTTAGTTGGGTACGAACCAAATGGTTTTAAATTGTGGGATGTGGAATCCCGAAAATTTATGGTAGCAAGAGATGTTGTTGTTGATGAAACCAATATGATAAACTCTAGGACTTTAACTACAGATAAAGTACAAATGAAAGACTCAGGGTTCCAAAATGAAGATATGGAACAGGTGGATCATTTCCTGAAAGATAGTACGGAAAAAGATCAGATTAATTTCCCGAATGAGAGTACGGAAAATCTGAGTTCTAAACTCCCGAATGAAAGTACGGAGGAAGTACAATCTAATTACCAGAATGAGAATACGGAAATTGAACAGTCTGATTTCCCGAATGAGAGTACGGAAGAAATATCTAATATTTTAATATTAGATGGACAGCCTAATGAAAGAGTCACAGCTCAATTGCCATATTCAGAGTTAAATGAAGATGAAAATGAAGTCAGACGAAGTGAACGGTTAAAGGAGAGACCACAAAATGTACTCTCCCCAGAATTCACAACTTGTCGAATATGTAAAATATGAAAAAGAAATGTAATTAATATAATTTTAATTTATCAATGTATCTTTTGAGGAGGTGTGTTGAATGCACACGATTTATGGTCACTCTAATTTTGTTTGTAATAAGCGGTCACTCTAAACATTCTTGCAGGAAGCATTATGAAATTCGTGTGCAAAGCAAAAGCAACATTGATCTGTATTGCAACTGAAGAAGTTTAAGAGAGACAGCTAATGTCTGAATTGTTTGTAGAAATAACTGTTCTTTTGATTTTGCTGTGTAGACACGCTTCTAATGAGTTGATTTCTGGTATTTTATTGTCACTTCTTCTAGAAAATTCACCGCGACAAGTTGTGCTTAAAAGAAGCAAATAATAAATTGAATTAAATTAATATAAAAGTTATTTCTGTTTGTTTCTTTGATGACCCCATATTCCAACAAGAATTATAAAAACATACTAGCCGTGGTAGATGGCTTTGCTGGGTATATCGGACAGAGTCTACCACATGCAATGAAGTTATCACGAAAATACGCTGCCTGTATCATTTCAGATAGAGGCTCAGGCTTCAATGCTCAAGATTTTGTACAGTATTGCGAAGACGAGAACATCAACCTAATCAATACTGGGCTTCCCTGTGTAAACGGGCAGGTGGAGAGGCTCAACGCAGTACTCATCTCTGTACTGTCTAAACTTTGCATTGACGACCCCACGAAGTGGTACAAGCATGTAGAACGAGTTCAGCGAGCAATAAATTCGACATACTCGTGTAACAGAAGTATCGCTAGCACGCCGTTGGAACTTCTTTGTGGAGTCAAATTGCGCACCAAAGTCGACCAACAACTACAGGATCTGATCAAAGAAGAGTCTATCGTTGCGTTTAGTGACGGCCGCAACGAACTATGATCTAAAGCAAAATCTCTAATCCTGAATCTACCAGCTGATAACAAAAAGACCTATAAGCTTAGACCCAAAGCAGCCTGGCAGCACAAAGTTGGCGACTTGGATGGCATAAAGCAGACGCAATTTGGTAGCGGTCTCAAATTAAACCCAAAGTTTTTGGGCCCATACCAAATTGTGAAGGCCAAGCATAACATTGCCTATGACGTCAAAAAAGTTGGCAGTTCTGATGGACGAAAGGATTCTTCCACATGTGAAGAGTATCTGAAGCCATGGTCCACCCCTAACGACGACGACGACGATGCGTTCGAGGCGAATGCATAAGCAGGATGGTCGAATGTGGGTTGACATACGTCGAAGCATGCCAATTCCACAGCACTGCAAACCCTGAGACGACAATGACAGCAACAACAACGATAGCAACAACAACGACAACAACAACAACAACCCCACTTTATATACTTTAAATAAATCCCATATATATATATATATATTGTTACGAAATTGCCCTCTTGACAATTTACTCTGTTACAAAATTGCCCTCCTGACAATTCCTCTAACTCTCTGTACTCGGACTCGTACCGCTGGATTGTGTAGTAATCAAACAATCGCTGGTTAAATTAAAATAATTAGCTTTATTTAATTATTGCTATTTACACATTTAATATTAGGCTTAAAGTTTACTTAGTTATGATTTGCACTTTATTTAACACTTTATTTAATAAGTAATTTCATCACTTTGCACAATTACAAATACTGCTGCTTTGATTATAATGCTAGATGCACACACTTTTACGGTCTCTGATCTACTGTCTTCGACTTTTAACAGTCTTGTCGCTTTTATAGTTTTCGAATGGTTGGTGTAGAAACTTCTACGCTATTCTCGTAGTTTCTAGTATCCTCTTCGACAGAAGTCGAGAATATTCTTTTTGATATTACCGGCAGATGGTTCTTGAATAAACTTTTATTCGAATAGTTCGCATCTTAACTCACAGGGGGCACTCATTCTCCAGATGGGATCCTAAAAGTATGCAATCCCTTTTCACTGAGCTAACACGTTTCACTGCCCTCCGCTTAAACTTGTTCGTCCCGAACAAGGATAGTACTGCAACCTTTATAAGGAGATAGCCTCTCTAAATGAACGACTTTAATTTTGCTCCTGACATTTCTCGTCCACTGGATGCGGTATCTAACATCGTTGATCCGATTTATCACCTTATAAGGTCCTTCCCAGTGTGTTTGCAGTTTTGGCGATAATCCACTTTTCCTTTGTGGATTATGAAGCATAACTAGCTGCCCTTCCTGAAATCCCTTAGAGTTTACTCGTACATCATATCTCGCTTTCCTTTTATCACTCATCAGTTGCGTACGATTTCTGCTGTGTCCATGAATTTCATTCAACTGTCCTCGTTTTTTAGGTATACAATTGCTGCATGGAAGTACTGTAGATGACTCTTTAGTCCATTCTTTCGCTAGATCGTCGGGTACCTTTTTATTAGCTCGTATCTTGCTTTTCGCTACTCGCGGTTGCCTCTCACAGTTTACAATTGCTGAGATTCTCTGGCACCTTACCTTCTTTTTCTCTATGGTATCAACGGTATTTGAAATATTCACTACTTTTTCTGGTACGATTCGGCTCTTATGCTTCCCAACATCTCCACCCATTTTGGCCTGTATAACTGCCTCTGACTTGGGTGCGATTTTTGTCCGTCTCGATACAATGGCTTGTTTAACAACTCCATACTTATCATCACCTATAAATAACGGTATTTCGGTGTTCGCATATTTCAGTACTCGGCTTTTAAAATCTAGTGTGAATCCATTCCGGATCATGAAATCCACACCTAAGATTACTTCATCCACAATATCCGCAACTATAAACTCGTGCTTCACTGTTGTGGTGCCGATAGTGATTTTCCGTGTAACTTTTCCAAGTACCGGTGCATCATCTCCAGTGGCCGTACGCAAACTTATTCCCTGAAGCGGCTCGATTCCCCGAACGAGATCCCTTCTGATTATGGAATGTGATGCTCCCGTATCCAATGTTGCCACAACTTTTCTTCCGCTTATTACACTGTTAACAGTTAGGCTGTTATTTTTCCGCGCCATCTGAGAAACGAAGATTCTTGGGCCATCGGTTGTGGGAGTCCGTTCATTTCCCGGCTTGACAATCTTTCCCGATTCCCTAATTCGGACTTTGTCTTGCTTTGGCAATCTTACCGGAGCGTGTGTTGCATAATGTTTCCATCTCAACTGACAATCACGAGCCATGTGCCCCACATCACCGCAGGTAAAGCATTTGCCCGTGAAACTTTGTCTGTTCTCGACTCGTATCTGACGGGCTGTGAATTCTGACCGACACACCAATGCTGCTGTCTCTGATAACAAAGCGCTAGCTACTGTCTCCATATATGTAGCTTTCGGATTAGTTATTGCAGAACGCTTTATCTCAGCATCGCGAATGCCATATACAAAGGTGTCCATCATACACCTCTCAGTGATCTCTCCTGGGTAGGCAAGATGAGCCAACCGCTCCACTTCCGCCGCAAACTGTTGAAGAGACTCACCACTCTTTTGTACACGTGTTCGGTGCTCTACTTGGTACATCTGCTTGCGATGTTCACTACCATACTTGCGCTGAACTGCATTCATTAAGCTTTCATAGCAGTCTCGCTCACTTTCTGAGATAGTTTGAAGCACATCAGCGGCAGCACCTTTCAACGAAACGGTTAATGCAGCCACTTTTTCGTGAGCACTCCAACCATTTGTGCTAGCGGTAGTCTCAAACTGCATTCTGGAGACACTAAATGTCGTGGTTCCATCATAGGTAGGAGGCTTCAGTTTTATTGAGGATAAAGCTGGCACAGGCAATGCACCTTCCTGTAGTAGGTGAATTCTTTGCTCTAATTCGTTTTGCTTTTGCTCGTTCGCAATTAATTTTTGTTCTACAGATTTTTCGAACAATTCCTGCCGTGTCTCAATTTCACAAACCTTCCTGTCTACCATCTCGGACATTTCTTTCATCTGCTGTGAGTTTTGTTCCGCTAGTAGAGCAAGTCGTATTTCACTCTGCTGTAACTGTTCTTTAACATCCTCTCTGACAGCTTGAGCATTTTGTTGTAATCGCAACTGCATCGGCTGCTTGAGAATTTTGTTGTAACTGCTGCTGCATATCCTGTTTAAAGGATTGCATTATCCCGATAAGTGCGCTCATGTCAAAGTTACCCGTGTTAGGTTCTTGTGGTGTTTCTTCGTGGCGAGATGTCGTTGGCTCTTCACATTGAAATTCATGCTCATCGACGTCTATACCCTGCTCCTCTAAAGCGCTTCTTAATCGCACCTGCAGCTCCGCTTTAAGCCCTTGTGTTTGCAAATTTAAGCGCTCAAGCTCCTTCTTGAGCTGCTCCAATCTCAGTTTTTCGAATTTAACCATTGTTTATTACAGATACACAATCCCACTTCTGAACCAATTGTTACGAAATTGCCCTCTTGACAATTTACTCTGTTACAAAATTGCCCTCCTGACAATTCCTCTAACTCTCTGTACTCGGACTCGTACCGCTGGATTGTGTAGTAATGAAACAATCGCTGGTTAAATTAAAATAATTAGCTTTATTTAATTATTGCTATTTACACATTTAATATTAGGCTTAAAGTTTACTTAGTTATGATTTGCACTTTATTTAACACTTTATTTAATAAGTAATTTCATCACTTTGCACAATTACAAATACTGCTGCTTTGATTATAATGCTAGATGCACACACTTTTACGGTCTCTGATCTACTGTCTTCGACTTTTAACAGTCTTGTCGCTTTTATAGTTTTCGAATGGTTGGTGTAGAAACTTCTACGCTATTCCCGTAGTTTCTAGAAGCTTCTATCCTCTTCGACAGAAGTCGAGAATATTCTTTTTGATATTACCGGCAGATGGTTCTTGAATAAACTTTTATTCGAATAGTTCGCATCTTGACTCACAGGGGGCACTCATTCTCCAGATGGGATCCTAAAAGTATGCAATCCCTTTTCACTGAGCTAACACGTTTCAATATATATATATATATATATATATATATATATATATATATATATATATATATATATATATATATATATATATATATATATATATATATATATATATTTATATATATATATATATATATATATATATATATATATATATATATATATATATATATATATATATATATATATAGCCCACGACTGGCTTCCAAGCCGAGACTTACCCGGCCATTTAATGAGGTAGCCAAAGAGGGCCTCATCTGGGCAGTCGTTGACACTGGAAACAGTGACGGTACCATTTCCCCAGCGAACTGGAAAATGGTGGAGAAGGCCCTTTTCAGGATCTACAGGGAGATCCTGAAGGCCAATCCTGGCCCATCACCTGTATGCCGGGACGCGGGATGGTATCAGGGGCACGTGAAGCTCATCGCGTGCTCAGATGAGCGCTCGGCTGAGCTTTACAAGATGGCCATCTCAATGGTTGGCGAAATCTGGCCGGGGGCCAAGCTCTTAACTGTTCCCAGAGACCAGATCCTGAACCGCCCGCGTTCTAGGGCCTGGGTTCCGCCAGAGCACTCCTCGCCGGAAGAAATTCTGGAGTTGCTTAGGCTCAGCAATTACGACTTCCCCACGGATAACTGGAAGGTCGCAAAAATAAGCGAGCCCAAGGGCAACTCTCGAGAGATCATCATTATTCTTAATGAGGACTCTCTAGCCCCTATTAATGCCAAAAAGGGAGAGATCAACTATGGCTTTAGTTCGATCTCACTCAAGGTCTATAGAAGCGACAACCAGGGAGAAACAAGCCCCCTCAGGCCGAACCGGATCTCACCTTCGATGATGGGGAGAGTTACGCTTCGGCCTCTGAATCGGTAGGCAGTTTCTGCGGACGTCCGATAATTAATATCGACGACATTGTTGATTCTCCTCTGTCAGAAGAGGAGGCAGCCAGCGTGACGATGATGGCCACCTCCGGGAATGGTGAGGGTATTACAGATTAACCTTCACCATTCCATGGCTGCCTCAGCAGCCCTGATCCTCCACCTGACTCAAAAAGGAGAGGAACTCATACTGGTCCAAGAACCTTGGGTCGTAAATGATCAGGTTCGCGGACTCCCTACAAGCGGATACCGCACAGTATTCGTGCAGGATCGAGGTAAACCCAGAGCCTGTATTCTTGTTAAGAACAATATTAACGCTCTTCTTCTTCACAGGTTCAGGAACAGGGATATTGTAGCCATGGTTATTTCCACCAACACCATGGCTATATGGATCGTCAGCAGCTACATGGCGCACGACCACGGGCTGACGCCGCCTCCGCATGCTTTAAGGCTGCTGGTAGAGGAGGCTAATAGAAAGCGCATCCGGTAGTCATCGGGGCCGATGCCAATGCCCATCACGAGATGTGGGGCAGCACGGATACCAATAAGCGGGGTGAGTCACTCTTTAATTTTATTCTTACTAACGACATAGTCATTGCTAACAGGGGGAGAGAGCCAACCTTCATTACCTCAAATAGAAGGGAGGTTCTCGATCTAACTCTTGGCAATAATCACTCGTTTCAACTTATTTCGAGCTGGCGCTTTTTCCAGGAATGCTCCTTCTCGGACCACTGTTACATCTGTTTTAGAAATGCGATCTCAGATACGTTAGATACGGCAGAGCGCAAAAGACACACTAACAAGAAAAGAACTGACTGGACAAGATTCCAGACCATTATGGAGTCGGGCCTGCAGTCGACTCCTCCCACGATCAATAATCACTTCGATATAGATCGAGCGGTTGAAACCATTACAGCACTATTTAACTCTGCTGCCAAATCAGCCTGCAACTTCCCGAAACCAAGAGGAAAAACAAAACCCCCTTGGTGGAATTCGGAAATTGCTGAGTTACGAAAAGTATGCCGCAAGCTCTTCAACAGAGCCAAAGTTACAAATAACTGGCTCCCTTTCAAAGACAAACAAAGGGAACTCAAGTATATGGTTAGGAGATCCAAACGAGCGTCTTGGCGAGACTTCTGTGGCAACATAGAAAGCTCGTCCGAGAGAAGTAGACTCCGGAGGATTCTCAATACCACCCCTCGGGCTCTGGAATGTATTCAGAGATCGGATGGTACCTGGACCGACTCCGAAACCGACACTTTGGACGCCCTAATAGAAACACACTTCCCGGGGAATGAAATCTTTGTGGATTGCAGGTCTCTTAATACCAACCACTCTTTAAGTTACTCAACCTAATTCCAAATGACCAACACGCATATTCAGTGGGCCATCAACAGTTTTAAGCATTTTAAATCTCCCGGCCTGATGGTATCACTCCCGCGGACATTCAGCACACTGCAAGTGCGGTTGCGCCTTGGCTACTGCATATTTATAATGCATGCCTAAGATGGTCGTACATTCCCAAAAGCTGGAGAGAAGCCTGAGTAGTTTTCATCCCTAAAGCGGGAAAGTCGACCCACACCAAGCCTAAGGACTATAGACCAATTAGTTTGTCCTCCTTTCTTTTGAAAACACTGGAAAGAGTCCTTGATATACAAATCAGGAGCTCTATTAATTCCACGTGCCTTTCCAAATCACAACATGCCTACACTAAAGGCAAGTCTGTGGAAACAGCGCTTCACGTGCTCATTGAGCAAGTAGAGAAATCTCTTGCCAACAAAGAATATACTCTTGCAGTATTTCTCGATATAGAAGGGGCATTCAACAATATTTGTCCCTCCGCCATCACGAAATCCTTAGTAAACCTGAACCTGGACCCCAGCTTGGTTAGGTTCATCGAACAGCTACTGAAAACACGCGTCATTAGCTCCTCAATAGGAAACGTACATGCTAAAAGGACTGTCAAGAGAGGTACTCCACAAGGCGGTGTGCTCTCACCCCTCATATGGAATTTGACGGTGAACACACTACTTAGGAGATTAGATCAGACCGGCTGCGACACTATAGCTTATGCGGACGACATTGCTTTCTCTGTTTCCGGTAAATATCTGTCAACACTATCAGAAAAGCTAAGCTACACTCTTAGCATTCTGTCCCAATGGTGTCTTGAAGTTGGCCTAGATGTCAACCCTTCCAAAACTGAGGTCATGCTCTTCACCAGGAAGCACAAAATACCAAGTTCTGACTTACCGAAACTTAATGGGAATACGCTTAGCCTAAGCAATAGCGTCAAGTATCTAGGTTTGGTCCTGGACCCTAAGCTCCATTGGAAAGCAAATTTGGCGGAGAGGGTACGGAAAGCCACGTGTGCTCTGTACTGTTGCAAGAGGGCCATGGGAACAACATGGGGCGTCCAACCTCGAACCATGTCCTGGCTCTATGCGGCGGTGGTTGAGCCGTACTTTCTCTACGGCGCTATCTTCTGGTGGCCCGCAACTGACAAGGCGGCGAACCTAAAACCTCTTGACAAGGTTAGAAGTACAGCAGCAGTTATGATAACAGGGGCTCTGCGTACCACCTCTACCAAAGCTCTATTTGCATTCCTACATTGGTTGCCCACTAGGCTTCTGGTCGGCAACAAGCAAAATGCTCAGCAACCAGACTCAATGCTATATCGCGCTGGACTAGGCTGAACCTGAGCCACGCCAATATTCTGATGCAGGACACGCCCGTACAGACGGACGTTGACTATACGTGCTCTACACCTAATCTAAACCACGGGTTCGACACTTACATTCCTAGTAGAGAGGAATGGTCCAACAATTTAGTGGTCACTGGCAGTTCCATTGACATATATACGGATGGCTCCAAACTGGAGAATAAGGTCGGTTGCGGCATCTTCTCCAGAAAACTTGGCATCAAGCTCTCCTATCGTCTCAATGACCATTGCAGCGTCTTTCAGGCGGAAGTAATGGCAATAATCCAAGCGTCCAAGTGGCTTACTCGCAATGAAGTCTGCGATGTGATGATACGCATATTCACGGACAGTCAGGCGGCAATCAAGTCACTGGCTGGTGTATTCACTACCTCTAAGCTTGTACTCGATTGCCGCTCCTCCCTGGACGTCGTCTCAGGTAACTCACAAGTTCACATATGCTGGGTGCCTGGACATAGCGACATTCTGGGAAACTGTGAGGCCGATGAATTCGCCAAAATAGGTACGCTGCTCCCTGACATCTCCCCCTCCTTTGATGTAGGTGTACGACTGGCCACGGTCAAATGGGCCATAAAACATGACTACCTTGAGGCAGCTAAAAAAGCCTGGGTAAATGAACATACCTGTAGTGTTGCCAGACAAACCTGGAGCACTATCGACATTAGGCGTACTAGTCAGCTACTCAATATTAGCAGGAACTCCATCGGCACTATAATAAATGTGCTCACGGGACACTGCCTGATCGGGAAACACGCTGCAAGATTAGCACTGCCACATAATGACTTCTGTCGCAGCTGTGGCTCTGAGGAGGAGGAAGAAACAGTACTTCATCTCATGTGTCAGTGCCCAGCTCTGGCCAGGCGTAGATTAAAATGCCTAGGCTCACCTTTCTTCACTTCCTTAACCGAACTATCTTCCATCAACATCAAGGACATAGCCTGGATCATTTCGGAATTACTGTGGTTCCCAAAATTCTAGACGGGGGAGTCGCGTCGTCTCAGTGTGGTACCACAACGAGCCATTCTATGTGCTTAAGTGTGCTTTTTGCGACAAAGGCTGCCACTCCTACCTACCTACCTACCTACCTATATATATATATATATATATATATATGCGAGTATATATTTGGCTATTTGCTCGATGCACAAACATATTGAAGCAGAAACACCAAATATCAGGTGCAGACTATTTTGGAAAGGTCTAATACGACATAAGTCACCACTTCGTTAATATAATGGCACTTTTGGCTACAAGCGATGATGAAAATGCACTGTCTTCGCACATCACCTGAGCAATGTCTTCTGTCCAAATCCCCCCATTATATCAGAAGCCAGGAAAAGCTTTGTTCATATAGACCCAATAGTCTACTGCCCACCTTATCTAAAAGCTTCGAAAAAACAGTTCATCGGCAGGTCTGTCAGTATTTAAATAAAAACAATGTAATTCCCCAATACCAGTTCGGCTTCCGTGAAAAGCATGGAACGATAGAGCAAGTGCATCGCATAGTAAGAGTTATATGCTCAGAATTCGAACAAAAAAAATACTGCTCTGCTGCATTCCTTGACATTACGCAAGCCTTTGATAAGGTGTGGCACAAAGGGCTCATATATAAACTAAAAGAAAGTCTTCCAAAAAAATTCCACAAACTATTTGACAATTCATGGAAGCCAAGGTGACTCTACCACCGAGTACTTTGTTATCAAAGCAGGAGTCCCTGAAGGCAGTGTGCTTGGAACAGTGCTGCATTTCCTTCTTACAGCTGACATGCCAACTTCCGATCACACGGCTATATTCACATATGCCGATTATACCGCCATACAGGGTAAAAACAGCTCCATCTTGAATCCTCGCAATGGCTTCAGAGCCACTTACTGTCTATTGAACAGTGGCTTAACAAATGTAGAATAAAGGTCAGCGAAGCTAAATGTGCACACCTAACATTCACCTTAAGGGAGGGCACGTGCCCCCCTAATCGCATCAATGCTCAAAACATTCCACAACGCTCTGACATAAAGTACCTGGGAATCCACTCAAAGTGTGTCAGATCAAATTGAAACTCCATACCGTAACTGGCTACTAATTAGGCATTCAAACCTTGCCTTCGAATATAAGGTACTAATTTATACTAGTGTCATTAAGCCTATATGGACATATGGGATATAATTGTGGGGCACCGCGTGCTCGTCGAACAGGGAGAAACTCCAACGCCTCCCATCGAAAATTTTGAGAATGATCACCGGTGCTCCATGGTACTTGAGAAACAGAAACATCCACCGTAACCTGAATATACCCATGATAGAAAATGAAATGGTGAAACCTACGCTCTTAAATTGGAAAATCACCCAAACTGAGTGGCGAGGAACCTACTAAAGCTTCCCTCCACAATACGCCTCAAAAGGATATACGAGTATAACTTAGACCTTATTTAATAACGTCTTATTACATGCTATGGATACACCAAATATTCGATGCAGTGGCTGAGGATATTACCTAGATATATAAATGCAGTCTTGTAATCTTAGAAAAATTAATGTTAGTTTCTTAACACAGAAAGATTCGGTAAATAAATAGAATTTAAAAAATATATAATTTAACACGTTACCTAATACTACAGTTAATATGCCAGCCTACCCGCATACCTGAGTTTTCACACCAATACGAATTATGCTGACACCATGTCTACGCCGCCCTGCACGAGCATTCGGTGCACCACCGAATCGTGGGAACGTTGCACTAGCAGAAGTGCAGGCATCAGCAATATGATAGGCTAAGCAGGGTAGCGAGTAAGCTGTAGTGTTAAGAATAATTTAAATTGTAACTCATTCTTATTTTGGAGCGGAACGAATAAAGAGTAAAACTGTAAACCGGTTTAATTTATTTTACAGGTATAGAAGACGGGGCCAGTTGCCGGCCCCCATCTTTAATTTTTTGGTGCTCCCTGATGGGAGCGCCTTAACTGGCACCCGAGCAGGGACCCACTGTTAATGTGGGTTCCTTGAAGAAGACTCCTTAAAAGAGGATATCACAAGGTGCGGCAGGATCTCGGGTGATGTTGCTGGCTGAAGTTGGACAGATGCAGTGAAAAAATAAAGTAAAATTAATGATTGAAGCATATAAATCCTTATGTCTACATCCTGCGATTCCTACGGGACCCTCCAGGATATAACAAATAAAAATATCTGTGACCCCGAAGATCCTCAGACTATTGTAATAACAAAAAAATAAAAATAAAAAAAATATTTTTCTTCATTGTACTCTGCGCGACGCATGGTAGTGGCATTGCCTTGGATTCTTGCGGCATCAACTTTGGATCAGGAAATGCTACGCGTCTAAACATCTAGACTAGCTTTCCTCGATCCATTATTACCAAAAAGCAGGGTTTGCTGGTCCAGCGATAAGCTACTCTATAGTGTCCACGATACGCCCAACTAGGTGCACATCATAGTACACATGAGAACACTATGATTATTTCATGGGCACGGTAGCGAATTTCCAAAATGTTGGAGGTCGCATTGGTCAAAACCCTGGCTGTAGACTGTTCCCTAGTAAGTTGCCTACAATCTAATTGTTGGCGACTAAAGAGGAAAATGCAGTCGTTCCATGGCTATGATGGCCATGGAAGAGTTTAAAATTCAGAGCATGTTTTTCCAGTGCTTGACGCCGTCAACATAAGAACACGGTACTAGAAAGGAATAAAAGGATTAATAAATTTTTCCTTTATTATTATTATTTTTTATTAATTTTTTTTTTGTTTTATTTTTACAGAATATGTTGTTGAAAATAAACTTGTAAGAACTATTTAAAAATAATGTCAGTGTCGGCAAAACAAAATTTTAAAAAAATCGAAATTAATATTTAATTCGATTGTGTCAAAAAATAAATTGGAAAGATAAAAAATAAATAATTCCAGTGTGCCAATAAAAAGTTAAGAGAAAAAATAAAATTCCAAATGTGCCAAAAGAAAAATAGAAGTAAAGAAAAAAAATAGATTCCAATGTGCCAATAAAAAGTTGAGATAAAAAATAAAATTCCAGTGTGCCAATAAAAAATTAAGAGAAAACATAAAATTCCAAATGCGCCAAAAAGAAAAATAGAAGTAAAAATAAAAAATTAAATTCAAGTGCGCCAAAAGAATATAAAAAACAAAATTTAAAGTAAATTCAATTAGAGTGTACCAAAAAGAAAATAAAAAATAAAGGAGGCAAAAAATCGAGAAGTATTCTGAAGACATCTTGCGGAGTAAGGAAAATTGGTGAGTGTTTTGATTTGTGCTTTCTACTTGAATTTTTATAAGAATGGACAGTTTAACTGACAAAGTGACACAGTTGACGGGGGCAGTTAACGTACTACTGGACCAAATTAAGGGAATAGAAACTCGCTTAGTTGCGGCCGAAAGAGCTGCGGGGAGTCATGATCAATTCCTATTAGGAATAGAGCAGAGGATCAACCGAAGACTCGATAGTTTGAATACAATAGAAGGCTCGTCAGATATTAGGCCTACGGTTATAACTCGTGCACCCCGAACAGAGGAAGAGCTTCGTGAAATCGGGAGATTGCCGGATTGCGAAAAGGAACTCCAGGTGTTTGATGGAAATCCTTCACAGTACATTTCCTGGGTACACAATGTTGAGTGTATTTTGAAGGATTACGATATCATTAGGGAAAAGCCCCTTTACCGCTCAATCCTTCTGCATATTAGGCAAAATGTTAGGGGTAGGGTAGACGCCGCATTAGTGTCCTACAACGTCTTCCAAAATGACTGGGCGGAAATGAAGCGCGTTTTATCCCTACATTACGCTGACAAACGGGATATTCGCACGCTAGAACACCAGTTACACCAGCTCAATCAAAGGGGATCCAGGCTAGACGAATTTTATGCCACTTTCAACCATCAGCTGTCGTTAATTGGAAACAAGATCAAAAGCGAGGATTACACTGAAGAGATCATGGGTGTCCTTGTGGATACAGGAATAGAGCTCTGGACGTGTTCATTCGGGGCTTGAATGGAGAGCTCTCTCGCATGCTCATCGTGCAAAAGCCGAAAACATTGCCAGAAGCGTATTCCGCGTGCTTGGATATCCAAAACTTATCGCTGTGAAACAACATAATTCATGTTAACTCAAGCAATAGATTAATCACCCCAATGAATACTATGGTAAATGGTGAACAACGAGGGGGTACCTCCTAGGTATCATCATAACAATAAATGGGTAAACAGAAATCAGATATATCGTTCGAGTCCGCATTGTAATAGATTCCCAGATCCTGTCGAAAGGATTGTCTTACTTGTTGTGAGACAGGTAAGACAGGTAAGACGCAAGCTGCCTGCGCGTAGTGTCTCACATCATCGACTCCTAACAGATGCCACACATTCTGTGTGATTAGCATGTGTTAAAGTTACTTAAGAAAGCACATATTTTTAGGGTACGAGTATTTAGAATTAATATTACCTATGTAATATTTATTATGTAAACTTTTAGGGTGCTACAGTTTTGCAGTCGACCCACTAAAGGGCATTGAAAGTTAGAATGCACCAACAACATTTCAGAATGGCGTAGGTGACACCAATTAACAGGTGCGAAACTTGAACACCAGAAAGGTCAGTTTTTGTATTGTAATTGTGAATTGCAAATAGTATATAAGAGTTAGTATTCTAAGAAATAAAGGCTTGTGATTTAAAAACAAAAAGTGTAATGTAGTGATTTTTCCAAAGAGTGATTTAGGGTTTTCAGCCACACGCGCATAGCAGAAGGACGTCCCCCATCAAACAAGGACAATACCCCAACATACCTCCCAACAGGCCGATTGCTCCAAAGCCGCATGAGAGAATGGAGGTAGATCAATCCATCCAGACAAAGCGAGTGAATTACATGAACCACCCCCAAAGGGAGAACCGTTTCAAGAGGTATGTACCAGTAGAGGGTAATGATGTAAAACAGCAGAGGCTGTTTAACTTACAAACCAACGCAGAAGGCCAGTCATAGGTAGTAGATGATCATCAGGAAGAACACGTAAATTTTATGGAAGGTGGCCAACCAGCGCTCCTCGTATAGGGAATAATGTGATCAAAAACAAAGCAATAACAATAAGTTCCGGTATACCCTATTTCACGTATTATTTGACAAATGGAAAAGAGCTAAATTTTCTAGTTGATACCGGTGCTAATAAAAGTTTCATAAAACCTAACCTCACGGACAAATATATTCTTTTAGACACACCCTTTTCTGTACATACTGCTGCAGCACCTATTCAATTAATAAAAAAATTTGTGGAAAATTTTTCCAAGAAGTAGGAAATGACAGTTTGATAACTTTTTATACTCTTCCGGGGTTAGAATCATTTGATGGCATTATTGGGGACGACACACTGAAGCACTTAGAGGCAGTAATTGATCGCAAGAAACATATGCTTAATATCAGACCTAACATTGTCATCCCTCTAAGGAACAGGATATTAACCGAGTTGCATAATTTAGCCGATTTAACTAACGTACCCACAACTTCAGTTAAAAAAATTGAAGTTTTACTAGACAAATACGAGAATTTATTCAAATCCCTCAACAGAAATGAGAGTGTAGAAACCGCGGTGCGAGCGGTAATTAAAACAACAACTACCGAACCTATATACACCAAAAGTTACCCGTACCCCGCTTGCATGCGGGACGAAGTTGAAAGACAAATCGCTGAACTCTTGACTGAAGGTATAATTAGACCATCAGAAAGCCATATAATTCTCCCATATGGGTGGTGCCAAAAAAACCCAAGCCCACAGGTGAGAAACAATACCGAATGGTGATAGATTTCAAACGTTTGAACGCTGTCACCATCGCAGACACATACCCCATCACATCGACATTAATGCGACACTAGCTAATCTGGGGGCAGCCAAATACTTTACTACAATAGACCTAACATCGGGATTTCACCAGATCAAAATGAAAGAGTCCGACATATCCAAGACGGCATTCTCTACGATGAACGGGAAATATGAGTTTTTGAGGTTACCATTTGGGCTTAAGAATGCTCCTGCGATCTTCCAACGCATGATCGACGATGTCCTTAAAGAATATATCGGGAAAATATGCTATGTACACATTGACGATATAATTGTCTTTGGGAAAAATGAGGAGGAGCATATCAAAAATGCCGATATAATCTTTGCCCGCTTGAGCAAGGCCAACTTGAAAGTGAATCTCGAGAAAACTCATTTCATGAGAACTGAAGTGGAATTCCTTGGGTATATAATTACCAGTAACGGTATTAAGCCTGACCCAAAAAAAGTGGTAACTACTCAAAACTTGGCACCCCCTGAGACTCTAAAAGACTTGAAAAGCTTCCTCGGAATGACCTCGTATTATAGGAAATTCATCCGCGACTACGCGAAAATCGCCAAGCCTTTGACAAATTTGACGCGAGGTGAGAATGCACAGGTTAAAGCCAATCAGTCAAAAAAGGTGCGCATCAATCTTGACTCCGGAGCACTAAAGGCATTTATGGATTTAAAACTACTCCTTACTTCATCGGATTTATTAATTTTTCCAGATTTTGAAAAATCATTTAACCTAACGACTGATGCCTCTAATTATGCCATAGGCGCTGTGCTTTCACAGGGAGAACCTGGCAAAAATAAACCCGTCGCTTTCATCTCTCGTTCACTGAGCAAAACGGAAGAAAACTATGCCGCTAACGAGAAAGGGATGTTAGCGATAGTTTGGTCCCTTGATAACCTACGATCATACCTATACGGTGCAAAGAAGGTCCGAATATGTACGGATCATCAGCCTCTCACTTTCGCCTTAAGCAATAGGAATTATAATGCGAAATTGAAAAGATGGAAGGCCCGTATAGAAGAGTATAACTACGAACTAATTTACACTCCTGGTAAATCTAATTTGGTAGCAGATGCTCTATGAAGGATGAAGAGCCAGATCAATCACCTGGAAGAACTACCCACGCCAACCGAGATTGATGGAGGAGATTTAACTACGGTTACAGCCAGTGAGGACAGTGATGCATCAAGGACAGTTTCAGCTAGCGAGGGAAGAGGCTCTACAACAGACACGGCAAGTGAAAATGGTACAGCTCATAGTGCTGACCAAGACGCGACAGACTTATTGCCTCATGTGGAAGCACCGCTAAACGTCTTTAAAAACCAAATTATCTTCAGGGAAGGCAAGGAGTTGAGTTGTAAAGAGAACCCTCAGCCCGGTTACTCACGACATTACTTTACTCTAGCCAAAATCGAAAAAAGCATGTTAACAAAAATTTGAAAGGAATGTCCGTCTATAGTTAATGGGGTAAAAATACCAGAAAACCACCTACAACTCTTCCCGTATGTGTATCTAGAAAACTTTTTGTTATACAAAATTCGAATTACCCAGAGAATAGTAGAGGATGTTGCCAACGAGAATAGGGTTTGTGAGATAATAGAGAGGGAACATAAAAGAGCGCATAGGAATCCGCGAGAGAACAGGATTCAGATACTTGAGAGATTTGATTTTCCTAGAATGATGAGTCAGATAAAAAATTATACGGCCCATTGCGAGATTTGTCATCTAAACAAGTATGATAGGCACCCATCAGTACCACCTTTAAAAGACACCCCAATTCCAAAATATCCATGTGAGATTGTCCATGTGGATATTTTCGAATTGCAAGGCGAAAAATTTCTGTCATGCATTGATAAATTTTCCAAATTCGCTAAGTTTTTCCATATCAAGGACCGATCAGCAATTACCCTTCGCAAAAAATTTTCAAAACTCTTGCATTACTTTACGGCACCTAAGACAATAGTTACAGACAACGAACGTGGGTTTATGAGTCCTGTTGTCTCCCATTATATAAGAAGTCTCGGTATAAAGCTCTATCAAACTCCCATTCAAAGGAGTGAGGTAAATGGCCAAGTGGAAAAACTGCAATCGACCATTATTGAGATATATCGATGCCTACAAAAAGAAATAAAGAACATGAGCTCAAAAGAGCTACTTAATATTGCAGTGGACAGCAATAATACCACCATCCACTCCATCATAAAGCAAAAACCAAGCGATATATTTTTAACAGAACGCAGAGAATTAACTATCAAAATTTGTCAGATTTTAAGAGTAGAGTTCACAAGGAAATCAAGTCTCAAATTAAGAAAAATCAGGAAATAAGGAATTAAAGGTTCAATAAGAATAGGCGAGCTCCGTGGAAGTATGGAAAAGGTGACACCATCTATATCAGAGACAAACATATTAAACCCAAACAAAGACCGTTGTATAAAAAGGCAACTGTAGGAAAGCACAATACTGTGACTATTAATACAGATAATGGGAAGAAAATTCATAAGGCACAACTCAAAAACACATAAACGAATCTCCTTCATTATTCCTCAATAAGATCAAAAATATAAAGGTCGTAATTTATAAGTTATATTTGAAAAAAAAGCACCTCACTATAAAAAAAAAAAAAATATTAAATTTAAAAAAAATGGCTTTTCACTATATAAAAAATGTATTAGAAAAATGGCATCTCAATATATAAAAAAATTTATTAGAAAAATGGCATCTCAATATATAAAAAAATTTATTAGAAAAATGGCATCTCAATATATAAAAAAATTTATTAGAAAAATGGCATCTCAATATATAAAAAAATTTTATTAGAAAAATGGCATCTCACTATATAGGAACATTAATGGAATCTCACTATATGAATAAAAGGAAAAAAAGAAAAGTGCACCTCACAAGCAAAAGAAAAAAGAACTTACTCAAAAAATAACTAGTATGTAAGACAACAAAAAATTTTTTCCTTTTTTAAATTTTTATTAAAAACAAAAAAAACACAATCGGCACTAAGCAAAATTCTACTATAATAATGTTAAGACTATATTTAAAAATATATATAAGTTGATAACTTTCTCTTTGAGCTAGATTACTGCTGATATTCAGCGCCTCCGGATTCAACATTTTTGAATACAATTCCCCCCTTGTGGTTATTCGTCACGGCGACGCCTGGATTGTAAATGGACATTTTAAATATACATACTATCGACTTGGAGTCCTTCGGGACCATACTAATGAAACTTAAGGTATCGGGTAATGCTGTGCGGATCGCTGTCAGGAAACCTTTCATTGATTACAACTTAAATAAGATAAGCACCTCGATGAGCTACGTGCTGTAAGAACACGAGGACGCCGATCAATTAACTGGATTGGGTCAGCCTGGAAATGGATTGCCGGCTCCCCTGATGCTACTGCTTGGGATAATATCTTAAGAAGCCAAAATGATGTCATCAGCAATAACAACCACCAGTTCAAAGTTAACGAACAACTTTTTAATGTCACGCTAGAAACCACTAACCATCTGAATCTCATGATGCAACATGTAAATTCCTTAGGCAAAGAGATCAACTCTGGAAATGCAGAGATCATAATCGTTAACCAAATTCAGATTTTGAAGTCGCAGATTGGCGAAATAGTACGCGCATGTCAAATGGCGAAGGCAGGCATCGTTAACACGAACCTACTTAATCACGAGGAAACCAAGCTGATCGTCACCAATGAGGAGGTCGTGCCGTACCAGAACGTTATTGAAGCTGTCGAATATGCAAAACCCTCTTTGTATTCAAATGGTACTCTATTATTGTACGTACTATCAATTCCGAAAGTAAGAGCAACCAAATATCACCTATTGATAACCAGAGCTGCTGGTAAAAAAGCAATCTTAGAGTACCAAAAAGTATTGATAAACGATGACGAAACGTTTGGAATAGTGGGGAAATGCCGTTCAACCAATAACTCAACAATATGTGAATCAAAAGCCGTAAGGAAACTGCCTGAAGAGGGATGTCTGGCGCGACTTCTAAAGGGAGGAGACGCCCAATGCCATTTTGAACCCGACAACGGGGAAATTATGGAGCTGATAGATGAGAATACTGTGTACCCCTACGAATTTTAATGGAACCATCAAAAGCGGGAATCATTCAAAGCTTCTTGAAGGCACATACGTGATTCAGCTTAACAATGAAACTATTGAAGTAAAAAACCAAACATTTTCGAGCACAACATCAAGGAAATTGCAGGCATTACCGTCAGTTCTCACCAACGTGACAAGCCGGGGTCCCAAACCAAACCTGGAGTATTTACACGAGCTAAGCATGACAAACATTAAGCATCTCAAGGCTCTAGGTATCAGATCCCAAATCTCAATAGCAACCGACGCATTGATCCTGAGTGCGGTAATTGTGGCGTTCTTCATTATTTGGCGTAAGTTGACTGAGAGGATTGAGATGCCAACAATCCTTTTGAAATACGAGGAAAAGTCGGCAATGCCCCAGCCACTTGTATCAACATCAAATCTTACAAACGTTACCTAATACTACAGTTAATATGCCAGCCTACCCGCATACCTGAGCTTTCACACCAATACGAATTATGCTGACACCATGTCTACGCCGCCCTGCACGAGCATCCTGTGCACCACCGAATCGTGGGAACGTTGCACTAGCAGAAGTGCAGGCATCAGCAATATGATAGGCTAAGCAGGGTAGCGAGTAAGCTGTAGTGTTAAGAATAATTTAAATTGTAACTCATTCTTATTTTGGAGCGGAACGAATAAAGAGTAAAACTGTAAACCGGTTTAATTTATTTTACAGGTATAGAAGACGGGGCCAGTTGCCGGCCCCCATCTTTAATTTTTTGGTGCTCCCTGATGGGAGCGCCTTAACTTATATGTTTTACAAATGTAAACATACGAAGAATAACCAAAACAAACTGATATAATGTACATGTATCAGATAGCACAGTTCAGACTTCCAAAGTCAATGTCAGCGGAAGTGCGCCTATTCAATTAGTTTGTTTTAAAAAAAAGAAAGTTACGTAATATAAATATGCTCAACATGCGCTATAGCCGGATGAACGCACGGCAAAGGAAATAAGAAAGAATATTTTCAATATTAAATAATTAAAAATATATATTTTGCTATTTGCTCGATGATAGCGTTGCCAATAATAAAACAATAGAAAAACAGAATTAAGTTTGATTTAATAAATATAAAATAAAATACGATGCCGTAGATCAAAAGAGATGCGAGTGCGGTAGTCGAGTGTCCGTCTGGTTCCAGCGCAGCGAAATTAGAGAAAGAAATGAAAAGGCCGGAAGCACAAAGTCCGACATTCGGCAGCCAACACAGGCTAGTTCCGCTTGCCATGAACACAATGTGCGTGGAACTAGCGCCTGCTTGCCTAGGTGGGGGTAGTGATGTTTCCACAGGTACTCTTCCTCCATTGCTCCGGGCGGGAGGCGCGTAGAACGATACCCGCTTTATCGGTTTTGCCTCTAGCTGGGGTGCCGGCTGTCTCGCCGGTTGGTGTGTCAGGTGATCAGCTGTCGTTTGTGATGGCGGCGATTGCGGCGATGACGATTGAGTCGATTCACTCACCTCGAGGTAGGCCGGCTTCAAGAAGTCCGTAGAGATGGCTTTCTCGACGCCGTTCAAGTCGATGATGAAATTCTTGTCGTTGACCCGGCGGATTACCTTATGGGGGCCCGTATATGGCGGCTCGAGTGGCCTCCGGATTTGGTCCAGCTTGCAGAATACGTGTGTGCAGATTCGCAAGTCCTTGAAGAAAGATGGATTCTGTCTCGAGTGGTTCGACTCTGGTACTGGCTTGATTGATTTTAGCAGCTTACGCAACTTCTCGACGAAAACCGGTTGGTTGCAAAAGTCATCATGCGTGCCAAAAAATTCCCCAGGCAGGCGAAGAAGGGTGCCGAAAAGCATTTCGGCTGGAGTAGCTTTGAGGTTCTCTTTGTACACAGTCCGCATTCCCAACAGCACTCTTGGCAGGGATTCCGGCCCGGTCCGGTGTCTGGACTGCACATCAATGCCGCTTTTAGTGTGCGGTGTATTCGTTTCACCAGGCTGTTTGATTGTGGGTGGTAAGGCGTTGTATGAATGTGGGTCGCACCTGTCAGTTTAGCGAGGGCTGTGAAAAGCTCCCCCTCGAACTGACCCCCCTGGTCGGAAGTGATGGTAAGGGGCGTGCCGAAAGTGCAGACCCAACTGTCGAAAAAAACTAGTGCGACGGTTATAGCTCGGATATCCGGGAGTGGGACAGCCACTGGCCATCGGGAAAAGCGGTCGATGATGGTCAGGAAGTGCGACAATCCTCTCACCAGCGGTAGCTTGATAAGGTCTACATGTAAATAACAGAACCTGGCGTCTACCACCCCGCGATGGACCTTCGCGCGTTGGTATGGTTGACATTCACGGGCCCAGCGGAGCGCGTCCTTGCGCTTGCTTGGCCAGAAATATTTCGCTACCAGTCGTTTCGCCGTTGCTCTACCACTCAGTTGGGATGATCCGTGTACGACGCCAAAGGCCGTTCGACGCAGGTTGGGTGGCAAGTAGGGCCGTGTCGCCCCATCGGTAACCAGACAGTAGATCCCGCTGTTGTTGAAAACGAGACGATCCAATTGGATACACAGTTTCTCTAACAGTTGAGGCAGCTCTACGTCAGAGGCTTGTTCCAGGCTGATGGTGGTGTCGTCGAGGATGGACGGTATCGAGACCGTGCAGGTTCGCAAGAGTGCATCTGCAACGACCTTGTCTCCCCCAGGAATGTATAGGAATCGAGCGTTAAACTGGAGGATGTAGTCCAGATGACGGCTTTGCCTCGGAGTTGCCTTGTCTGACCGTTGCTGTGTTGCGAAAGCAAGCGGCTTATGGTCCGTGTGGATCGTAAAGGCGTGTCCCTCTAGAATTCTCATGAAATGCCTAACTGTAATTCCCTGTCATTAGCGCTGTAACGAGTTTCCGGCTGATTCAGTTTACTTGAGAAGAAATCTAGGGGCTTCCAGGTCCCATCGGGATGTTCCTCGTTGAGTGCCGCACCGATAGCGGTGCTGGATACACCGTTGTAGAGCGCAATTTCCGCAGTAGGTGAGAGAAATGCTCCATTTGCAGCCGCTGCGATACTCGCCTTGCACCGCTGGAATGCCTGCTCCGTTTGCGTCGTCCAGCTGATCGCCGCCTTCTTCTTCGAATTGTGCTTCAGAAGTTCGATGAGCGCGGCCTGTAGTTCCGCTGTATGCGGTATACAGCGTCGTTAGAAGTTGAGCATACCCAGAAAACGTCTCAGCTGAGTGGAGTCTGCCTGACTTAGAAAGGCGTCGACCGAATCGATCTGTGGGCGCGAGCCCTAAACCCCTCTTTGGAGACCCGATAACATCCTGAGCACCGAGATAACATCCTGAGCACCGAGTTGACATTTATCCAGGTTGATGCGCAGATTCGCCGCTTTCAGCGTCTCAAACAGTTGACTCAAATGGTGTAGGTGTTCGTCATGCGTCTGAGATGCAATGAGCAGGTCGTCTACGAAAACCATCACGAAGGGGAGTTTCCTCAGCAGATGATTAGTTACGCAGACCTAATGGCACACCCACGAGCTCGAAGAGGCCGAATGGTGTTGTGACAGCCGTTTTCGGGATGTCAGCTTTGGCAACCGGGATTTGGTAGAAGGCTTTCTGCAGGTCGATTACAGAGAAGACCCCAGCTCTCCTAAATGAGGTCCTCGATGATCGGTAATGGGTATCGATCTGGCAAGGTGCATAGTTGAGGCGGTAGTAGTCGTCAGTGGCACACCAGCTTCCATTCGGCGAAGGTACCATGTGCAGCGGACTAGCGGACGGCGAACTCTTCTTTGGCTGCAGCGAGCCGTTCACCGATGAGTCTGCGAGGGCGCTCAAAAATTTGAGAGCCCTCAGTGATGATGAAGTGTGGTACCGACAAGTCTGGTACCGTGGTCATGACCCCTGCTGGTGAAGCGAGTTGCAGGTTCATCAATGCGAGCCACTGTGGAGATGGCATATATGTGTGCTGAGTCAATGCGGCCCGTTGCCGTGATATTGGTGAGAGGGTCCACGATGCGTCGTCCCCTCAGGTCTACTAGGAGTCCATAGTGTGCCAGGAACTCCGCTCCGTTAGCTTCCCCGACGGAGTCGAGGTTGCGGCCACTACGGCGACGGCGCCAAAGACGCACGGTGGTCGGCACAACTGCCCCGGCTCCATACTTACGGTGATACCAACATTGGCTAGGCGTTGTGGATCGATCGCGGAGCCGGCTGTGGCTGCGGGTATCAGCGCAACCCCTCTGAAGTGGGGGCGTAATCTTAGGCATCATCTCCTGGTTCTCCCGCGTTAATGCCACAACTTCGTTGCAGCAACTGTGGCGTGAATTGTGGCGGTGGTGCGGGCAGTGCTTGCTGTGGCTGTTGTTGATGCCATTGCTGGCGCTCCAGCGATGTAGGCAATACAGGCCTTGATCCCGGGGGTGAGTGTAGCATCTTACACCTCGTGCGCTGATTGCTTATTATACCCCTATGGGTGGGGCGAATGCGTGTTGAAATCACTTCGGGGTCACCAATTTGGCTATTTGCTCGATTATAGCGTTGCCAATGAATAAACCATAGAAAAACAATATTAAGTTCGATTTAAGAAATATAAAATATAATACGATGCCTTAAATCAAAAAAGATGGGAGTGCGGTACTCGAGCGTCCGTCCAGTCCCAGCGCTGCGAAAAGAGAGAAAGAAGTAAAATGGTCGGAAACACTTGCCATGAACACAATGTGCGGCAGCCACAACGCGTCAATAGATGGCGGGTGGAACTAGCGCTTCCTTGCGGTGCGGTATATATATATATATATATATATATATATATATATATATATATATATATATATATATATATATATATATATATATATATATATATATATATATATATAGAAATATATATATATAAATATATATATATATATATATATATATATATATATATATATCCTCCTAAAGATTAAAAAAGAGAAGAGGCATTTCTTGCTGTATTCTTTTCTATTAGCCTCGTTTCACACGACACGGCAACGATGCGGTTTTGGATATCACGGCGATGGTAAACATAATAAAAATACACAGCAAACACCCAAAATCAAAGCAATAAAATTTGCGATGCCGCAATCCGACTCTCGTCAGCTCTATGTGAAAGTCGCCAAGTGCTACAAAATTATATTTCCCCAAAAATTAAAAAACAAAAACGAATAAGATTCAAACAGAATTACCAAAATAAACAACAAAATTGTAGGACGGTTGACAGTTTCCGCCAGCAACTATCCGAACCTCGCTGTATTTCTTTGTTTTTATTTGTTGTTTTGTTTTGTTTTCGAGCCGCAATCATAGTTTGCCTGATCGTGTGCAGCTCGTGTTATGAACACACACACTTCTCAGCGTTGTTGGGAGTTTTGGGCACTATAGGGCAGTGATATTCCAAACCGCTCCGCTGTCTTGTCATATGAAAGGAGGCTTAGTAGTGGGTACACGATTCATTCAAAATCATTGGGAGGAAACCACTTTTGCTTCTTTGTTGGCACATATGTATGTATGTGATTGCAGAATAATTAATTTATTAGTCGTTTATGCATCAAAGTAGTTTACCGGTAGCGGTTATAAACGTTATGATGAAAATTTGCAATTTTTATATTTCCTTCTATTGATACAGTATTGGGTCAAATGTGGTGGGAAAAATTAGATATTGCTGAAAGTAATTATGAAAAAAGTTTTTCATTTGTCAACAACACTTTCATGAAAGTGATATTGACAAAAAGTTTTTAAAACGAAATTCAGTTCCAGTATTTATTTCTTCCTGAACCATAGGATGACATTGAGTCTTTTGAAGAGCGTAGCGGTATGAGAGTTCAGTCAGAAAATGTTGTGAAAGGTGGTTGTAGAAACTGTGAAAAATATGTCAGATTGACAGATTTTTACAGAAAAAAATATATGACCCTTTTGAGCAGCAAACGAAAGCTGCGTAAGACATTTGGACTACAAAAAGACAAATTTATGAAAAAAGAAAAGAAATGAAGAAATTCAGCTGCAGATTTAAGAATCTTAATCGAATCCCAGCAAAACATATCAGAAAACACAAAAACATTTTGAAAGTTATTGTTTTGTTATCGGCTAAGAGAGTATTCCGTAGACATAAGAATACTAGCTGAAAATAATTCTACATTTCACGGTCGACATATCCAAAATAAACTAAATGTAAACTTGCGCATGCTTTAAGAATTTATCGCTGTGCCCCAATAAAATCACTTCAGTCTGGTTTTTAAAACAGTGCGTTTGATTTTCTAAAATATAAGTTCATGAATTTGAAGCAAGTAGACAAGTTAAACGCAATAATGTTGATAGATGAAATGGTAATCAGGACAGGGCTTAGATATAACGTAGAGGTGGATCTCATCGACGGATTCGAAGATAACAGCTTCTTTAGGTCGCCACTCTTGCAAAACGTTTGTGTGTGTTTCTAATTAAAGGCATGTTTTCCAATTCGTCCTTCATTTTCAGCCACTTTTTTTCTCAAAACGGTATATAGGGCGATTGTTTAGCTAACATATCATAATTCAAAATTTATATATGATAAATGAACTTGGAGTTAAAGTTCGCGCAATTACATGCAACCAAGGACCTTCGAATATGAGATGCTACGCAATACTTGGAACAACACAAGAAAAATCCTATCTCGAATTGAATGACTACAAAAAGAACTGTTTGTTTGACTTCCCTCACCTTATTAAATCTGTTAATTTGAATACAACAACGGTTCTTATACCAAGTTGATGATAACGTTGAGAACAGCCACGTAAACCTTGGTGTCGTTATAGATAAACCTAATGTCAACAGCGGTGCTTGGACCGAGTTGATGGTGGGTTTGACAACAGGCACATAATCCTTGGTGTTGGAGAATCAATCAATGCACAGTTAACTCTTACTGATTGACTGACTTTTGGCTGTACCAATCGTGGGTTTTTTTTCATGGGTTTTATTCAAATTCATTCGAAAAAATTACAGTTAAATTCGCAGGTGTTCAGCAGGACAGTTCAAGCTTCAATTAGAACTGCTGCTGTAATTTCACACTTCAAAAGAAGGAGCAAGGAAGTGGCTTTGTCAACTGCGAAATTCATTGAAAAAATTTATAAAATTTTTGACGGCTTAAATAGCTGCTCTTTGTAATCTGGTAGTAACAGAGATCAGCAATTCAATTACAAAATGAGAGCTACAACTATGTTTCTTTTTTCTTTAGATTACATAAAGAAAGTTTCACTGGCAGATAGGACCAAACGCGTCTCTTTTTTGCAAGGAATACAGCATACTTTGCAAGCTTTACTAGACCTCGTTAACGAAGTTGTGAAACCTGAATCAGACCTATTTTTTGTTATGACTAGCGTTTCAATCAGGACAACTTGGAACATACATTTGCATTCCTCGTCAAACGGGTAGGTAGGTAGGTAGGTAATTGAAACCAATGAAGGTGTTAAATTTTCGAACAACATTTTAAGTGATAACTCTATAGTCTTATAAGATATAATTCGTCTGCAAGTATTCGCAGACAAATTTGAAATCATCGAGTACTGCATTATTTTGGAATCAGTTGAAAGTTGTCAAAGAATCATCTTTAAGATATTGCATTGATTACGTTGCTAGAAAAATTCTTCCTAAATTGAATTGTGAAATTTGCAATCAGTGCATAAAAAAGGAGCTGAGTGTTGACTGCTCCCAGTGAGCTCCTCACTCATTATAAAAATTACAGCTCAATATCTGATTTGGAAATTTGTTCGCTCCATCGGATGAGTTTTGGAATGTGTGTTTAAATCATGTTGAAATTTTCGACCAAGTTTTCATCCTTCACCTAAGTAGGAAAAAACTCCCAATTGGTTAAATGGATATTGTGGAGAAGACTCTTTAAAGATGCTCAAGTTTTTAATTTTATTATTATTGCGAAAACATTTTCTATGGGCGGTTCAAAAATAAATGCATCAAAACACTAAATCAAACAGTAAAGAAAAATTGATGAGATTTAAGGGGAATCGAGATGCAATGCGTGAATTTTTAAAATTTGTGCAACAATAACATTGGACGTCATGTGAGCGCTATATATGTATGCTCCTTGCTAAAATACTTTTTGCTTCTTAGTCACAGATTCAAGTCTATGTCTTTCCACATATCGAAATGGTGGAACCCATTCTATAAAATTGCGTTAATGCGCTAACTGCAGCACCTCATCAGGGGAGTGTGGAAATCTGCACTTTTTAAACACATTTTCTTAAAACAAAAACAAAAATTCAAACAACATTAACCAAATTACCTACGCAAAAAAAATCAAATTACATATTTCAATAGCACAGCCCAGTTCTCCTAATACGCGTTCGCTGTATTAAAAAAACGAAATTCAGAAACTCTTCTTCTGCTCGGATCGCTAGTGAAAACACATATGTATGTACAAATGCAAATTTTCCTTATAATGCGGTCACAATAAAATCGAAAAACAAAAGCAACTAAGGCATATGGCGAACCATAAGACAAATGTAAGTGACTTTTGAATATCTTTCGTAACTACTATTCACCCACCCGAAAATTGCCGCTTGCCCTTGCCGCACACCGATTTGTGTGAAATCGCCATCACTTCCATTTCAGAAAATTTTGAGTGATTCAATCTCTATTAATGTATACTCTTTGGTATAATATCTCTTATGAGGCCAAAATATTTCTCAATAATTCTTCATCTGATAATTATTACGGTAACATTCCCATAAAGCACTTAAAACGTGCACTTGTGAACAAAGTCGAATACCGAAAATCATTGTATGCGAAACATTCATATTTAGAATAAATTTTGCGACTACTTATCTAAATACATTTATATAGGCGGAATCTGGCCAAAAGATTATGTCTAAGCCAACTTTCACAAGATATTGTAAGCATAGAGTAATATAGAGAGATAACTCTTCTTCTTTCAATGTCAGCTGATGAAATAATCCCACTTTTTCCTTATCCGTGTGAAACAAAAACAGCGCAGTGTAAATTCGCAGTACAGTGGAAAAAAAAGTTATTTGGGACTAAATTTAAGGAACAATTGCGGGTTGCGATGTAGAGAAATAAAAGAGTATCTTAAATTTAAAAACAGTATAAATACTATATAATTTTGATTAATTTAAAAATTAAATTTTTAAGTAAAACTTTGTTTTTAATTACGTAAAAAATAGTTGCAATCTAATTATATTTATGTATTATATATATTTATTTATACCAATTATTGTAATACAGTCTATCTTGCATTCTTTTTCAAAGCAGCATAAGCAAATAAGCTTTGGATAAACCATATAATTTTTCTTTCTTATTTATAACACCCAATTATTTGTAAAATATTACAAAGATTAACCAATTATAAAATCAAAAAACTATTTATCATAGGTGAGTTGAGCCAGCGATTGCCGAAGAAAACCCTTGACCCCTCCGTTCTGTCACGATGCTGGCTGGTATCTGGGCAGGGCCAAGGTTATCGCATGCAATGACAGCAGGTCAGCTATGCTATATAGTGCGGTAAGCAAGGTTGGCGATATTTGACCAGCTAGAAGGCGTCAGCAGGGAAGAAGTCCCTAGCAGACCCAGAGTACAGGTTTGGATCCCGGCTAACCCAGCTGAACCAGCAAAAGCTGTGGAGATCTTTAGATCTTGCAATAGGAACCTGCCAAATCATCACTGGAGGGTAGGAAAATTGGAGGAGTGAGTTGAGGGTAGAAGACACGTACTGTTGCTCATCAACGCTGAGTTTCTTGCCCCACTGGCAGAGAAAAAGGTGTGGTCAGATTCGGGTTCGTTGACGCAACCGTTCGGATCTACCGCAGCGACGAAAGAGCTTTGGAACCGGAGGAGATAGAGGGAGACAAAGATAGCGCGTGTTGCTTTGTTGAGAAAGGGGTCCCCAGCAGCAATAGGTTGACTGACTCAAAGCAGCTGACCGGAGTCGATCAACTCTTTGATAAAGAAGACCTTTTTGACTACACAGAAGCAGATGATTACGCTGACGTGACGATGGAGGAGACAAGAAGGACAGATCCTTATGAAGCTGATCCAAATCAACTTCCATCATTTTAAACTCACCTTCGCGAATTTGATGGTCCGGATGGGTTCCGGTGGTTGCGACGTGGCCCTCATCCAAGAGCCATGGATATGCGGCAACAAAATCTGCGGTCTAAAGATGAGAGGTATCAAGCTGCTAGCCGCCCAGAGCACAGGAAAGCCTCGTGCTTGTATATTAGCAAAGAATACCATTAATACCTATTGCTCCCTCAGTTAAGCAATTTCGATATAGTGACGGCAAGCATTGAGCTGCAAAATAGCAGTCCCTAGGTAGACTCTGTATATATGCCACTTGACAGGGACGCTCCATCGAAGGAGGTTCGGGCATTGGTAATGGAGGCAGCCGCAGCCAACAGGAACTTAGTTGTCTCCAGTGATATAAACGCCACCCACGTCCGTGGGGAAGTACCGACAATAGGTGAGTCAATTTTTGGACTTTATCATACCAAATAAGCTTAGTGCCCTAAATTTAGACGACATTCATAGCAATGAACAGAAAGGAAATATTGGTTGCTACCCTGACCTTCGATCAGTTCGCGAACAATGTAAGAGGATGGAGGCTGAAGGAGGGAAGCCTACAAGGCTGAGCTAAAAATATACAAAAAAAGCAATCAGAACTGCACTACGAGAGTCCTGGCAAAAGTATTGTAGAGATGTGGAAGACAGATCAGAAGCAGCCAGACTAAGGAGAATCCTAGCAATGACAACACACAATCTTTTTTTAATATCCATTTTTTATTGCAACCTGTAAACAATATTTAAATTTCAAACCTAGATAACAATAACTAAATATCAACATAACATTTATAGAGTACATCCAGTGGTGCAACCATTTCCTAATTGTAGGTATTCATCAACAGAAAATATATGCTGTTGATTTCCTCTTTAAACGGCTGAGTGTAGTCATATGAGCTGTGAGTTCTAATATGAATGGACTTGAGTGACCGGGAAGTCTCAGTTTATATGCCATTGCATATTTTTGTATTACTTGCACAATTGTCAGGTCACGATGGAGTTGGTTCTTTGTTAGGTAGGATGGAGCTTTTGGAATCATAGATAGATAGATAGATAGATATATTTAAGAGTGTTATACACTGCGAGCTGAAAGATCTATTGTGATGCCCCTATTTATTTGAAAAATGAGGATAGTCTCATCTATAAATCTTCTGTCAGGAATTCATATATTTTGGAGGAATCTCATATCTAAGATATATTCTCCAAAACACCTGTCTTTTGTGTGCCAATGGTCCGCAGTCTGTGATCAGGTGCAGTGAGGTTTCGTCACTTTCTCCACAGAATCGACATTTTGGGTGTAATTTGATTCTCTCCAAAAAATGTCTTGTATTCTGGTAAGAGATTTCCTAGCAGAGTCTTGTATTACTAGATGTAAGGGTGTTAGATCTAGTATAACTTCCATTGCTGCCGTTGAACAGGTGCGCATAGCTCCAGTGATAACAAAGCAGGCTGTAAATACAGCCTCGTTTAACTGTAGTGATGTATTCCTTATTGACGTCTCATACAGGTACTTGAACCAATTGGAATAATAATTTGATTGTTCAAGCACTTGAACCTGAACAATCCGTCGCTGAAATAAAAGACTCAGTTTTCTTGTTGCTAAAGAATCAAAGAGTGATTTGTTTATTGAAATTCATCGTCTTAAATAATAACTTATTGCTAACATCATCAATAATAATTAATAAGTACTAAAAGTAAATATCAGCAGAATATAACAGCAGCGCATAGCAGCATGTGCAAGTTCAATGAACATACGTTTCAATGCCACCCAAAAGCTTATTTTGCATTTTTGGGAATGCACCTAATTCTTGTGCAGGTGTCATTTGAGGTACAATGCTACTGTACGCGCAGCTGCATATTCATCGATGTTATGAGTACAAACGTACGGATACATACAAGTATACTTTTGAATATTAAACATTATGTTTCATTTGCAGGTTGGGCGATTATATATTTATATAAATTCGAACATTCTCCCGCACATTTAATGCGGCCAACAACCTTAAAGAGTTGTATACAAATTTATTTCGTCGTCTGTATCCGTCGTTGAGTATCGTTGGCAAACAGTTTAACTTTACTTGAACATGCTTCAGACCCCCAGTTTCGTATCAGTTGGGTGTTGGCGCATAAATATGTAAATTTTTTCATCACCGTACAAGCCTCCAAATTAGCTAAACTCATGACAACGTACTGATCTCTGTGCGCGTTTAGTGCTAGAAATCAAGATTGTGCCATTTATTATGTTAGGATTCCAAATTCCGTGTTGAAGTTGTTGTTATCAATCTGAGAAAATCTCATCGGACCAATTGGTATGATGAGTAATTCCAGCAGTAATGATGTGAGTCCCGTGTGTTTCGTTTTTATTCTTTTTGTGGGTATTTTTACTTCTTCATCTTGACCCTCCTGCATTGATGTTGTTCATGGATCCAGTTATCATTTATGGGTAGTTGAGCTAATTTATGGATTGAATGTTTGCCGGTTCCAGTAGCTTTTTTAGCATCAGCTTATGCGGAGAAAGTTTCTATTACTGATAGAGCAAGAGCTTTCGATTATCAGGCAGAGGTCATTAAATATTTATAAATTCTACGAGGAAATTTAAAAAAAATAGATGTTGGCAATGACGAGCTAAAAAATACTATAAAAATTAAATATATAGCGCAGATGCACTACGTGTAGTTGTCTCAGGCTTAAATAAGTCGTCATGTGTTGTTCGGCAAAACCAAGTGGTCTTTCAAATGCTGTGTTAGCGCAAAAATTAGAGTATAATAATGTGTTTAATGACGTTATGCTTTTTCTAAAGCTTTAATAATGGAATTTTCGCTATAAGAATCCTCAATATATTCTAAGGAGTCCAAACAATTAACCTGAAATAGCAGCTGTTGAGCAGATGCGGGCTTTCAACGAATCAAATTTCATGTAGTTACACTTTGAAGTTAGAACTAACATGTTTTTATTTTACTTTATTAGTCAACAAGATAAGAAATATAAAAATATAAAGAAGAGACGCAGAAAAGCAATGTGTTTTGAAAGTCTCGTTTGACTGTAAAGATGTGTTCCTTATTAATATCGCATACAGGTACTTGAACATATAGGAGACTAGGAATCATAAGTTGATTGTTCAAGCTCTTGAACCTAACAATCATTCGCTGAAATGAAAAACACAGTTTTCTTGTTGACAACGAATGAATGAGTATTTGTTTATTAAAATTCATCGTCTTAAATAATAACTTATTGCTAATATAATCAATAATAATTAATATGTACTAAGGTAAATATCTGCAGAACATAAAAGCAGAACATAGCAGGAGAATATAGCAGCCGAATATAGCAGCAGAATATAACAGCAGCATGTGCAAGTTCAATGAAACATACGTTTCAATGCCACCCAAAAGCTTATTTTGCATTTTTGGGAATGCACCTAATTCTTGTGCAGGTGTCATTTGAGCCACAATGCTACTGCACGCGCAGACTGCATATTCCTTGTAGTTGTGGGTACAAACTTACGGATACATACAAATATACTTTGCATATTAAACATTCGTCTTCTGGTTCTTGCATCCTATTCTGCGGTAATGGCTGCGGTAGAGTGACATCACATTTATGCTTTTTTGATTGGATCTTCCAGATTGAATACATAATTACACCAGCCGATAGGGTAAGCGCTAAATACCCGACTGCAGAAAGGTGTACACCCATTGCTTGGACTTTGGACGGTAACCCCCAAACTCTTTCTGATAATTGACCTTGAATGGTGCTGAGATTGGATAATTGCATGTTGTAGTGTTCAATATTATTCGTGTAGTGTGATCGGTGCTGGCCTTGATCAATTTTGAGAATGTCAGTAGCATTGGCCAAGCTGACATATGAGGTTTGTACTGAGCTTGAGAGAGTTTTATAGCCGTGAATTGTGATAAAACTGTGTTTCAGAACACAAGATGGTTGTAGCTTCAGCATTCCCGATCCTTCTAATGTTAATTGCAAGGTTTCACCATCACATACTGCACTCAAGCGAGTGGCAAACTTCAAGGCGTAGATCCACTCGTTCTTAGGATCAATTTGAATCCAGGTTGAATTGTCTTGAACTTGATGGTGGATGCAATCCCGTTGAGTATCATTGGCAAACAGTTTAACTTCACATGAACATACTTCACACCCTCTGTTGTGTATCAATTGGGTATTGACGCATAAGTATGTATATGGCTTCATCACTGTACAAGCCTCTAAATCAGCTAAACTCATGACAACGTATTGATCTCTGTGCGCGTTTATGGCTAGAAATCTGTTACAAGATTCTATTGTAGTCATTGTGCCATTTATTATGTTAGGAATTGGTACCATCCGATACAGTTCGAAAATTTCCTCTGCAATTAATGGCAATGAGATACTAAAAATGGCATGCTTCTTTGTTAAACTGCCTTCTACCTTCATTAATTTGTACAGTTGCAGTGAGTCCTCTTGATTCACTGGTATTTGGAGGGATGTTGAAAGATGAGTTTTTATCTTGAGAATTTCTTCTTGTAGTTGAGTTGGTGATAGCAATAATGGGCTGATTTTGTTATGGTGTGTATCTGTCATAACATTCAATATTGATGATTGGATTCTTTGCAAGTGAGATGTTATCATAATGAGTTGGAGGGTAAGAGTGATGAAATAATGAGTCAGCTTGGCTTGAAACTTTTCTCCTTCAATGTGATTTAAGGTTTTCATTATGTCATTGATCTGGTTGTCAAGATTATCGAATTTTCGTTTGACTTCTATTTGATCTTGTTTGATCACGTTGATAGTAGAATCAATCACTGATGTTTGGTTTTTGAGCAGGACAAATAGATGGCCTTCATTTTCTTTCACTTGCTGAATGGTTTTTGACATTGATTCTGCATATTCTGAGTCCAAAACACGAAACAATGAGTTTGCAATATTTCCCACTATATCCACAGCACCTCTTTCAGATCGATGGGGAAACAATATCTTGTTATCCTTCCTAGTGGCCACTGAAGAACTTGATTATTACCATGTCCCCTTGGTTGATGTTATTGTGCTGATGTGTCCATTTGGTTTTAGATTGAAGCTCGCATAAATATTCGTGCGACCATCGTTTCCAAAACTCATTTTTGATGTGGGATACGAGTTTCCACCGGGTCAGCAAATTTGAAGTTGACGGGATGTTAATTACATCGACTTGCGTGTTGAGTGGTTCTCCTATCAAGAAGTGGCCTGGAGTCAGGGCGCCTAAGTCATTTGGATCGTTGGACATCGAACTTATTGGTCTTGAGTTGAGAATGGCTTCTATTTCATTAATGACTGTTTCCAGCTCTTCATAGGTTAGTGATGCTGTTGACACGCTCCTAACCAAAAGATGCTTCGCAGACTTCACTGCTGCTTCCCACAGACCTCCGAAATGAGGGGCTCTTGGAGGAATAAAATTGAATTGTATTCCCTTTTTACCGCATTCTGTCTCAATTTTTGTTTTCCCTTCATCTGAATATATTGATGTAGTCACTTCCGTAAGCTTGTTTTTGGCGCCAACGAAATTTCTCGCGTTGTCACAATATAAGTTTTGACAATTTCCACGTCGGCCAATGAAACGTTTCAGAGCGCCAATGAATGCTTCTGTCGTAAGATCGCTTACAAGTTCTAAATGGACAGCTTTAGTAACAAAACAGCAGAAAACGGATATGTAAGCCTTATGTGGTCTTTTTCCTCTAATTTTGTAATGCACCCAGAATGGTCCACAGTAGTCTACTCCAGAGTTAATGAATGGGCGTGCTGGTGTAACTCGTGTTGCTGGCATGTTTCCCATTAATTGGTTCAGCAACTGAGGCCTTGCCCTGGTGCATCGTATGCATTGCTGTACTGTTGATCTGGCCGATGATTTGCCTTTTATGGGCCAGTACCTTTGCCTTATTATGGCCAGCAAGGCTTGAGGTCCACAGTGTTTATTCTCGATGTGAGTCATCTCAAATAGTAGTTTTGCTAAGGGATTTTTATACGGAATGAGCATAAGGTACCAGTGATGCTTTCAATCGTCCTCCAACTCGCAAAATGTTTGCGTCATCCAAAAATGGTGATAGGCTCTTCAATGTACTCGTCCCCTTGAGATCCTTGTGTTTCTTGAGATACATGATGTCGTCATTGAAATCAGATATTTGCATAGCTTGAACAATGATTCTTAATGCATGATCTAATTCGATGGGAGTCAGCGCTATATCAGTTTTTCGTACGTCCTTGCTATATCTAGTGTTGCTTATGAAACGACAAATGTATCCTTCGATGCGTTGAAGAGTCCTGAACGAGTTTCGGTGGTTGATAGTATACACCATTTCTTCAGAGTCAATTGCTACCAAGGATGCTGGATTCGTTCGTTTTCTCTCTATGTTATTGGGAATGGCTAGCTGTGGAGCAAACTTGGGAGGCCATGCTGATTCTTTCCCATGTAGAAAAAATGGCTCGTAAAGCCACAGGTCACATCTTGCAAATTCTATTGGTGATAATCCTCGTGAAACAACGTCAGCTGGGTTATCCTTGGAGCTAGCCTGACGCCACTGTTCTGCTAATGTCAAACCTTGAATAGTAGCTACCCTGTTGGCTACAAATGTTTGAAATGATGAGGAGGCTGAATTAATCCAAGACAGAACTATTTGTGAGTCTGTCCACAAAAAGGTGCGACAATCCTTTAACTGTAAATCATTTTTTACCCTAGCTGCCAACTGTGAGCCTAGTACTGCTGCGCATAGTTCCAAGCGAGGCAATGTTTATAGGTTAAGTGGAGCTACGCGTGATTTGGCACATAACAACCTCACTACTACTCTTCCTTCTTTGAAGATAGATCTGATATAAATTGCTGCTCCGAAGGCCTTTTCTGATGCATCGGAGAAGACGTGAAGTTGAATTGATGTTGGGATCTCACTTCTATGAATGTGTCGTGAGAATTTAAAGTTGTCCAATTCTTGCAATGCGCATCGAAAACGCTCCCATCTTGTATGTAATTCTGCTGGTAGAGCTTCATCCCAATTAATTTTTAATTGCCATAATGCTTGTATAAAGATTTTTGCTGTAATTACAACTGGAGCTAGAATGCCAAGAGGATCAAATAATCTCGCTACGTCTGAGGTGACAGACCTCTTGGTAATTCGTTTAACGGGGTTGAGATTCACCTTTACACAGAATTGGTTAGTCTTTGGCAGCCATGTCAGGCCCAGGGTTTTTATTGAATCATTCTTGTCGTTAGTAAAATCCAAATTAACTTCCTGGTCACCTTGTGGAATGTTCTGTAGGAGTTTAGGGTTATTTGCATACCATTTGCGAAGATTGAATCCATACCCATTCAACATAGTGATGAGTTGCCGTTGGTTTCCATGGCGGTAATCAGACTGTCTGATCCACCAAGACCATCGTCGACATAAAAGTTATCCTGAAGCATCTGAGCACCTAGTGGATACCGGATGGCGTTTTCTGATGACATTTGTTTGACACATCTTGTGGCGAGGTATGGTGCCGATCTTGTCCCATATGTGACAGTGTTAAGTTCGTAACACTTCAGTGGTTTCTTAGGGTCGCTCCTCCATATGATCAATTGATAATGGCGATCTTCAGAGTGGACCAGTATCTGCCGATACATTTTTTCAGTGTCGGTGGTGAATACAAATTTCGGTAGACGGAAACGTAGCAGGATTGAAAATAGTTCGGATTGTATGGTTGGACCTATGTGCATTATGTCACTTATGTTGACTGAGACTCCCGATGACGTTTTTGAAGATGCGTCATTAGCTGCCGTTGGATCCCTTCTAATTTGGTTATCGATACGTTGGAAAGTTAACCATAGCTCCTCAATTTCTTTGGATTTCCTTTCAATATAGTCGAGTGTCTTCCGATCTTTCGGCGTCTTCTTATAGGATGCAATGGCCTTTTGGAGACCAATTGCATTGTCGTCCTGATGACGGACGAGGTCGTCGATAGTTGTCATTATTAACGCTCACACTATTGTGCTCTTGCTTCTTAAGTATCGTGTTTTGTAGCACCCTGTGTGCTCGAACTAAATCCGATTGATGAATTGTGATAAAATTGAATGCTGACACTGCTGTGCTTTTGCTGAATCAATTTTATGTCCTGTATATCTCTCGTCCTTCTATCACGTCGGGGTCACCTTTTTTTCACGTCGGGATCACCAAATGTAAATACAGCCTCGTTTGACTGTAGTGATGTATTCCTTATTGACGTCTCATACAGGTATTTGAACCAATATGAGACTAGGAATAATAATTTGATTGTTCAAGCACTTGAACCTGAACAATCCGTCGCTGAAATAAAAGACTCAGTTTTCTTGTTGCTAAAGAATCAAAGAGTGATTTGTTTACTGAAATTCATCGTCTTAAATAATAACTTATTGCTAACATCATCAATAATAATTAATAAGTACTAAAAGTAAATATCAGCAGAATATAACAGCAGCGCATAGCAGCTTGTGCAAGTTCAATGAAAAGCGTTGTACTTTACTTAATGCAGATTTCGCTGTCTTAAGTCTGACTCTATTTGACCAGGCTACAGAACCATAGGTGATGATTGGTCTCACCATTATGGTATACATCCAGCGAATGATTTTTGGGTTACATCCCCAAGATTTACCAGCAAGCCGTCTTCATATCATTAAGGAAGCTGTAGCCCTCTTGGTGGTTGCTGTCAGATGAGCCTTCCACAATAACTTTTTGGCGAAAATGACTCCGAGGTATGTGGTCTCAGAGCTAATATCGTATACCTGTATACCATTTAGAAGAATAGGTTTCATTTATGCTAGAGATCTTTTTCTAGTGAACGACACAGTGGTGGTCTTTGAGGCATTGATTTTCAATCTTGTTGCCCTGCACCATTCACTAGCTGCTAAGCCCCTCTGGATAATATCACAATGAGTCAGATTTTCCTCTAGCTATTATCACAATATCGTCTGCATATCCTTGACATCATATGCCTAGATTTGTGAGTTTTACCAGAAGATCAACAACTACTATGCTCCACAAAATGGGTGATAATACCCCACCCTGCAGACATCCTTTATTGACTTTGACTTTAACAGTTTTGTGTGTAAAGCTCGTATCCAATTGGAGTGGTATTATCTATTCCTCTATTGTTAAGAGCCCTAATCATATATTCATGATTAGGGTGTTGTCAAAAGCCCCCTCAATATCGTGAAAGACACAAAGTGCTATTTCTTTTTAATCCAGTGCTGCCTGAATAAAATCAGTCAGATGGTATAGTGCGGTTTCAGTCGATTTTCACATAATATATGCAAACTGACAAGGATGTAAAGGTTCCCTTTTCAATACGGTCTCAAGGAGATGTATATTAACTATTTTCTCCATTGCTTTATGTACAAAGGATGTCAAACTGATAGGCCTGAAGGAGTTGGGATGGGCCATATCCTTCTTGCCTACCTTGGGGATAAATACCACTTTTGCTGTGCGCCATGCTTCCGGTATGTACCCAAAAGCAAGACTTGCCCTAGAGATATTTACCAGGCGCGGAATCAGTGCCTCATCACTCTTTGGAGAAGGATCGGGAAAATACCATCCGCACCCGGCGATTTATATGGCTGAAAAGAGCTGATGGCCCATCTCAACCTCTCAGTAGTTATGATTTCTTTAGCCACCCTCCAGCCAATCTTGTTTGCTCTTCTAGGAAGAGCATCCATCTGCAAAGATGGCGGTAACTGGATCGAGCTCCCAGGAAAGTGCACACGCTGCAAAAGGAGAGTGCGATCCTCTTCATTTGCCGTGAGCGTCCCATCCTCAGATTTCAATGCCAGCTTTAAATCGACTTTGTTTTTCGCAAGAGCTCTATGGAGTCGTGCTACTTCAGGAGTCCATTCTACACTTTCACAAAAGGATCTAAAACTAGTCCTTTTGGCTTGTCTGATCTCTTTGTTATAGATCGTCAACTCTTTTTTATATTCTTCCCAGTCCCCCATACGCTTAGCTAGATTGAATAGCCTACGCACCTTAGTACGTCTAGTAGACAGACTAGAGTTCCACCAAGGAACATTTCTGCTGTTTTTCTTTGTTCTTAGAGGACAAGATAAAACATAGGATTCGGAAATAATTTCATTCAGCTCACTGACACCCTCCTCTAGCTCCACGGGATTTTTATATAGTCCTTGGATGTTTGAGGATGAGAGTAGTGAATGTATTGAACTATCGAAGAATTCCCAGTTAGTATACCTAGGATTTCTAAAAACTACGGTTTTTGTGACGATACCTCCTATATCGAACTCAGTTATGCTGTGGTCCGACATATAGGGTTCGTCCGAAACTTTCCAATTGTTAACAATATCAGTTAGCTCTGGAGTACAGAAAGTCAGATCAAGAACTTCCTCCCTAATAACATTTCTAAAAGTTGGTGTGTTCCCCTTATTCAATATATATAAATTAAGTGATAATAAAAATTCTAGAACTGACTCACCCCGTTTATTGGTGTCACTGCTACCCCAGATGGTATTGTGTGCGTTTGAGTCACAGCTTACCAATAGTGGAATCCTTTTGTATAGACAATACCTCTCCAGCTTATAGACTTCTTCCGGGATGTCATTCATATCTCCCGGAAAGTAGGCCGATGCAACAACTATATCGCGAGAGACCCCATCATCTATGTGCTTTACCATGATGGATGTGAGATCTCGGAACATGAATTCTGAAAGACAAAAGTAGTTAATATCATTTCTAATCAAGATACAGGTGCGGGGAATGTCAGCCTTGGCATCCCATATTACCTTTGTACACTTACTAGAAAGGCCCCTAATTTGATCTTTGCAACACCATGGCTCTTGAATAAGGGCCAGCCCCGTTTTTTTTTTGGCAAACACACTCCCAATGACAGACAAAGCTGCTCTGGCATGATGGATGTTTACTTGAACCACTTTCAGTCTCGTCATCTTATGGAACAGGTTGTGACAGGATGGTGTTATTCCCATCTTCGTCCTCCTCGTCCATAGAGACATCCTCCAAACTGTGTACCAGTGAAGGAAAGTATACAGCTTGAGCCCATATCTCAACATTGGGGCCCTAGAAGAGATTTCCGGGGCCACAGTCTTCGGTTCAGTCTCACTTGGGGAAGCCTACAACTCGTAGTTACCTCTGACAGAGGCGGGATGTTTTTCTCCTTTACTTCCTCTGCCTTGGGCTTTTCCTGAGTACCTTTGGACGCACCGACTTTGATTTTGCTAAATCGGTAGTTCAACGCATATCCCGAGCTCTTTATTAGATGCATGGACCTATCATCTACTTCCACGGACAACAACTGCAACTCCATATTCTCCAGAAATTGGTGTTTAGCCCAATATTTTGGCTGGAGAGAAACTTTAGTGACGCAGCCACTTCTTGTCCACAACTACTAGGGAAGAAGAGGAAGACTTCGTGTGATTGTGGGATGTTGTCTCCCACTCTGGCGACCAAACTGACGCCCTCTCTCACTGAAAGCGGATACCATCGAAGAAGAATTCTTTGGTCCACTCTCCAACCAGCCTCTCAAGCAACATCTGCTCAACACTTGTCAGCTCCTTGCTAGTCAGGATGGTGTTCGGATAGTCCGCAGCAACAACAGCCACCTTGGTGACAGATGCCACCAGAGTATAGTTACCTGCTGCCTTGGACCCTCCACGACTAGGTGGGCTTGACGGTGTTGCCGTCTTCCGCTTTTTGGCTGGGTCAGGATTAGGAGAAAAGGTGTTTCGTACCCTTTCTTCAGGTTCTTGTTTACGTTCGGTTGTGATCTTGTGCCAGCCGAATTCTTTACAACCCTGTGCTCCTTTGCCTTTGAAAGAGCATCATCTGGTTGCAATCCCTGAGACAGGTAGGTGAGATTCCATCTGACTCCAGCTCCAGTTAGCACCTTTATTCTCGGGTCATCTAAACCCCCAGATTGACCACGATCAGGAAGAGGGATTCCTTTCTTGGCCATCCTGCAGGTCTTCTCCGAGGTGGTAGGTCGGGATGTATTACTCCCTTTGCCTCCCAGTTTTACTCCTAGTGTCTCCCCTTAGTGGAGAGGGGCGTTTGTTGAGTTGATCCCATTTTTGCCATGGCAGCAGCAGAAGTGGATGGCACATCATCGGAAGAAAGTTTCCGAATTCCTGCACCACCCATCCCGTCTACTGTCATTGGATGTCCCATTGGTCCAACCACTGTTTTGGTCACGGATGAAGGTCTCCGTTCATTGACCGCAGTAGCATTTGATTTGGACCTTAGCGGGTGATCTTTTTTTGTTTCTTCATGAAGATTCTTTTTTACGGAGAATATAAAGACCAATCGGACAGAGATCCGCAATTTCCGAGCTAGGCTATTACCACCGAAGGGCGACTTTTATTCGGGGGCTCCGTTCATGACTTGACTATTTACCAGGACCTCTAGCCTGGCAGATCATCAGCTCGGGTCGGATGACAGCTTGATCCAGCCCTTACCTTCAAACCATAGTAAAGGTGTATTTCTCAATGCTGTACTATTAAGGAGTATCAAACACTGAGCGCTACATCCTGACCATCAGACATTTGATGCCATTGTAGACCTTTTACTAGCCGGTACCCTCGGGGAGGGTTCAGTCGAAGGATTTTTTTACGGAATCATAAGCAGCGGTTTTAATTGGAATCTCTGGAGTATTTCGACAATAGAGATTGCCGCAATGCCACACAGTATGTCATACGTTCATATCGGTTCTAAAACGGCTGAGTAAAGTGAGAGCTTACTTTCGAGTGAAACTTTGGAGTTTCGATTCACCAGCCAGTGTAAATTTCTAAGCTTTACTCCCAGCGCCTATAATATAATAGTTAAATTTTCCGGTTAGGCAGGTGTTGCGTTTAAGAGTGAACGTAACCTGGACAGACTTGGTTTGTTGGTTTTGGTGGTTGATCCAAGTCAATCTTCACATGGATCACAATTACCGCCTTAGCGCCGTTTTGATACCACAACCTCTCCTAACGCTGGAGAAAACGATGGATTGTTCACTAAATCCACTTTGTGGAGTGTAGGTATTTCAAAAGATCTTTCGGTTTTATAGCCGAGAGATCGGATAAACTCGCCAGGAAATAGTTTCCTTGTGTTCTATTTCTTGCGGCCGCCAGAGCCGGGCATTCGCAAAGAAAATGGATTAAGGTTTCCTTCTCTTCTGAATTTCCATAACTTCTACAATGGAAATTCTACGGTGTTTGCAATTTCTCTGCATGAATACCCACTAGCCAGTGACCCGTAAAGGCCGCCGTGAGGCGGCTGGTGTCCCAGCGGTCCTTGTTTTTAAAATCCCTAGATCTCGCTGTGTTGAAGATTCATAGAAGATCGAGAGATGCAGAAGATGAGTGAAATGGCTGGTGAGATGTCAAATATAAGGAGAGGGCTTAGAAAGATTGACTTGAGAGTGGCTGCAATTGACCGATCTGCCATGGAAGCTGAGACTCTGAAATCAACTGTGCACTCTCTCCAATTCCAAATGGAAAAATTTTAAAGTGATGCAGTCTCAGCTGATCTAATTTTAAATGAAGTACCCGAGTCCGAAAATGATAGACTGAGTGATGTATTTGGTAAAATATATCAATCAGTTCATTGTGAGTCGCCGCGGGTTCGAGAAGTATTCCGTCTGCGCTCGAACCGTGGTCAAACCCAACACGCGGCTGTGCCAATTTTGGTTAAACTGCAAACAGCTCAACAAAGCAGTCATCTCTTTCGGACTATTGCTGGATTCTGTAAGGAAAAGAAGAGATCCATCATGCTCTCTGACATTGGTTTAAGTGGAGAAACTCCGATCTTTGTTCATAAGAGCTTAACCAAAAGCAATCGAGTGGTGGTCGGGTATGCATCGCAGCTTCAGCAACAACGGATGTTGGCTTCTCCGTACGAAGTATGGTCTATGTTCGAGTGCATCGAAATTCGGAGGCGAAAGTAGCTTCGAGTGTTGAGACCGTTGATTCACTTGTTGACGCACCAGGATAAACTAATCAATTGCTTAGATTAGGTTAGGTTAATGTGGCAGCCAGTTCAAGGACCAGCTCACTCAGACCACCATGGGTCCATTGCGATACCACCGCGCCACAACGCACCTCCGATGCACTCGTCGAACCATTTTGAAGCCCTAATAAAGCGCAGGATTTCTTTGATCTTCGCGCTAGACACCTCTGTAAGAGAGCTAAAAGCGTATTTGCCTAAAGAGCCCGCTGTGCTTCTGGCCAGAGCGGGGCAACTACAGAAGAGATGTTCCACAGTCTCCTCCTCCTCCTCATCCCCACAGCTTCTGCAGTATTCATGAGAGAATACTCCCAGCCTGAGAGCATGTCTGCCGAAAAACCAGTGACCAGTTAAACATGCCACGACCTTAGAGATATTCTCTCTCGGCAGGGCAAGCAAGTCTCTAGTTTTCCTACTATTAAGTTCCGGCCACATTAGCCTAGTCGTTAAGCAAGTGCCCTCTTGTGTTCTCATTGGTCTCACGCACGACCCTATCCTTCAGCATCAGTTTACAGGTGGCAATAGGTATTCCAATTTCACATCTGTCCATGCCTAAAGGAAGGTTGGTACCCCGTCTGGCTAAGTCATCAGCCCTACAGTTTCCCGCTATATCCCTATGCCCCGGAACCCATAAAGGCCATACCTTGAAAGCGGTACTGATATCATTTAGGGCTGCTCGGCAGTCCTGAGCAACCTTTGATTTCAGTGCCACCGAATTCATTGACAAGATGGCCGCTTGGCTTTCCGAGTAGATATTTATAATATTTTTTGTTACGGCATGTCTATTTAAGTAGACGGCTACCTCCTTTATGGCTAGGACCTCTGCTTGATAAACACTGCAGTGGTCGGGGAGACCGAAAGAAAGTTCCAGTTCCAATTCTTGTGAGAAAACTCCAAAACCGACTTTATTGTCAAGTTTGGATCCGTCAGTGTAGAAATTAAGTTCCCCCCTTCTCCATGGCATTGGTGTTTGCAACTCTCTTCTGGACGGAATATATGTCTGGAAGTGCCTATCGAAGTTGAGATTAGGTATAGAGTGGTCAATGTGTTGGATAGAACTACTCCAGGTATGCGCAATAGTCGAGTGTCCAATCTGCCGATCATGCCATAACGCCGCACATTTCAGCCTTAGTGCTGATGTGGCGGCCACTTGTTTCCCTACCAGCTCTAATGTAAGTAGGTTGAGTATTACTTCTAAAGCTTTAGTAGGCGTGGTCCTTAAGGCACCAGAGATACATAAAAAAACCGTTCTTTGGACCTTGCTCAGAAGCTTCAAATAGCTTTGTTTCTAAGTGAGACATGGCAACCCTCCCTCTCTAAGGCTAGCAGTAATGAATTTACCGCCAAATTCCAGAGCAGGGGGGAGAGGACTCCTCCCTGAGGTGTGCCTCTGCAGACCTGTCTGCTTAAGGTGTGGGAACCTAAGTTGGCAGTTACCCTTCTACTGACGAGTATCATTTCTACCATCGCTACCATATTAGGATCGACGCCCAGAGCTTCTAACGCTCCCGTAATGGCGTTCGCATTTATGTTGTTGAAACCGCCTTCTATGTCAATGAACGCCGCTAGTCCGAAATCTTTCTGCTGGATGGCTTTTTCCACTATACCAATAAGTACGTGTAACGCCGTCTCTGTCGATTTGCCCTTCGTGTATGCATGTTGTGCCGAGGAGATTCTACCAGTTGGTATAGCTTCCCGTAAGTGTGCATCCATCACTCTCTCCAGTGTTTTTAGGAGGAAAGACGTGAGACTGATTGGTCTGAAGTCTTTAGGATTTACATGAGAGGACCTGCCTGCCTTGGGTATGAAGGAAACCTTCGTTTCTCTCCATCTCAGCGGAATATAGCCCATGTTTAGACAGCTTCTAATTGCAGTCACAGCCCGGAGCGTAATTATGTCCCGTGATTGTTGCAGTTCAGCTGGATAGATTCCATCCGGACCCGGAGATTTATATGGACCAAAGGTGTTAATGGCCCACTGAACTTTCTCGACTGTAACTATCGCATTCCCTATCTCAGACTGCCTGCCCCTAGGTGTCGGGTTATCACCCTCCACTGTGCTACTGCCTGGAAAATGCGTATCTAAGAGAAGAGCCAAAGATTCCGCGCTCGATTCACTCCACACATCACCCGGACCTTTAAGGTAGCCCAGGTTGTGTGGTGTCCTCGCTAGGAGTCTTCTTAGTCTAGCTGCTTCCGATGTTTCTTCCACATCCCTACAATAGTTTTGCCAGGACTGTCGCTGCGCAATTCTGATTGCTTTCTTGTATATTTTTAGCTCAGCCTTGTAAGCTTCCCAGTCCGCGGGCAGACCCGAAGTTTTAGCCCTGTTAAATAGCCGCCTGTTGGACTTCCGGAGAAGGCCTAGATCCATTGACCACCAAGGTGGTTTGTCCTTGCCTCTCAGTTTTACAACCGGGCACCCGGCTGTCAGTGAACTATTCAGGGCCGTGGTTACCTGATTGATCAGCCCGTATAATTATACAGGGTCCGTGGGATCAGACGGGGGATTTATTGGCAGCGAGGCCCTGAGAGTTTTCCTATACTTCCCCCAGTCCGTTCTCCGTATATTTCTAAAGGTCTTAACTGGAGCTCGTGGGAAGTTTACTTCGTATTCTATATAGCGATGGTCAGAGTAGGAATTTTCATTCGACACTCTCCATCTTTTTATATTGTTAGCGAAGTTATCGAAGGTCAGGGTAATATCTAACACTTCCCTTCTATTTTGTGTTATAAACGTCGGCTCTGAGCCTAAATTTACCACACTAAGCTTATTCTCTATAATGAAGTCTAAAACTGACTCACCTCTTGCGTTAGTGTTTGAGCTTCCCCACAAAGTGTTGTGAGCGTTCACGTCGCTGGAGACAACCAAGTTCCTGTTGGCTGCGGCGGCCTTCCTGACCAATGCCCGAACCTCCTTCGGTGGACCGTCCTTACCCAGAGACTACTATTTTGAAGCTCAATGCTTGCCGCCACCGTATCGCCATTACTTAACTGTGGGAGCAAAAATATGTTAATGTTATCCTTTGCAACTATACAAGCACGAGGCTTACCTGTGCTCTGAGCGGCTATCATCTTGAAGCCTCTCATCTTCAAACCGCAGATTTTGTTGCCGCATATCCACGGCTCTTAGATGAGGGCCTTGTCAAAACCACCGGAACCCAGGCGGACCATCAAGTTCGCAGAGGCGAGTTTACAATGGTGGAGGTTGATTTGGATCAGCTTCATAAGAATCTGTCCTTCTTACCTCCACCATCGTAACGTCCGCGTCCTCCTCTTCTTCGGTGTAGTCAAGAAGGTCGTCCTCCTCAAAGAGCTGCCCGACCCCGGTCAGCTGCTCTGAGTCGGTCGACCTTTGGCTGCTGGACAACCCTTCTTCACCACCGCCAGCCTCGCTAGCCTTGTCACCCTCTATCTCCTCCGGCTCCAAAACTTGCTCGTCGCTGCGGTAGATCCGGACGGTCGCGTCAACGAACCCGAACCTGACTATCCCGTTTCTCCCTGCCAGTGGGGCAAGGGACTCAGCGTTGAGTATCAGCAACACCTGCCTCCTTCCTTCCACTGGCTACTCGAGCTTCGCTACCTTCCAGTTATGGGTTGGCATTTCCCTGTTGCACGATCTAAAGATCGCCTCTATTCTCTCCGGTTCAGCTGGCTTAGCCGGGATCCAGACCAGGGCTCTGGGTCTGCTGGGAACTTCTTCCCTGCTGACGGCTTCTAGCTTGGCTCCCGGCCAGATCTCGCCAACCTTGCTTACCGCGATCTTGTAAAGGTTGGCTGACCTGCTGTCATCGCATGCGACAAGTTTGGCCCTGCCCTGATACCAGCCCGCAATCAATTGCTTACATCTTAGTTGATCTTAATGTTCTTATTTCTTTTTATTATTTTATTTGTATGCTCTCTCTCATTCATTCTTATATCTTCTTTCTATTATTTTTATGTGTATTATGTATTTTGTAACTTTTTTTATAAACCTTATGGCTAGGGTTTACTATTTTATGCTTGAACTTGCAGTCATAAGCTTGGCTTCCACTTGTGGTGGGTGGTATCGGTAACAGTGCGGATGGTTTTAATGAAAATCATAAAGTTGTCATTGATATATTGTACAGGCGTTGTGGTCTCAATATTGTGTATCTTAATGCAAGGAGTCTGAATTCAGAGAAATTAGATTACTTGAGATATATTTTTGAAGGCTCCTTGGTGGATGTTATATGTGTCTCAGAAACATGGTTTCAGGATGATGTTTTGGATTCCCATTATGGCAAAGACTACAAGTTAATAAGTAGTGATAGGCTGAATAGGAGAGGGGTGGTGTAGCAATATACTGCTAAACTTGTCTAAATGTTTAGTTGTTAAGCTTGGCCAATATGTGTCACTTTGAGTTTTTGAATGTTAAAATTTATGATGGAGGTACAACAATTTTTCTATCTTGTGTATGTAACCCTAATAGAATATGTTAACTTGAACCTTTTTTTGCTGAGCTGTCCAATAATTTGGCTGATTATGATCACTTTGTGATTTGTGGAGATTTCAATGTGAATCTGCTGTGTAATAGTAATAAATTATATGAGTGCTAGGAATAAATTATATGAGCTCGTAGCGACTGCTGGATCAGTGGTAAACTCGGGTATACCTACTCGTTATGGAAATTAGGTCAAACGTAGCTTGCTTGATTTTTTCTGGTGTCTGATGCCTCACTGATTTGTTTTTTTTTAATCAAATGTCTTTTATTTCCGATCATGATTTAATTTTTTTACCTTAAATATAACACTGTGTCGTAATGCTCTGCCGGATTTTTCTTCATATAGTCATATAGTTTTTAATGCTATTGATTATGAATCACTATTCTGTGAGATGAGTCGAGTGCATTGGGATGAATGCTGGTGTCAAACCTCAGTGGATGATAAGTTGGACTTGTGTGTTGGTTGCATTCGTTCAGTGGCAATTCAGAATGCTTCTTGTCCATACTCTAAGCACGTTAAATTAGCCATTAAGAAGCGAAATAAATTGCATGCTAAATGGAAAAAGAAGCCTACTGTAGATAATTGGAATCTATTGGGTTGCTCGAAATAAAACTGCCTTTATTGTTCGTCAATCTAAAAGAAATTTTTACAATTCCAAGATTATATTACCATTTATTCTTAGTCCGTTAACCCACATAATTAATCATTGCTTTACGACTTCTTGCTTTCCTAGTTTTTGGAAGGTTGGTATCGTTATTCCAGTAGCTAAGAAATCCTCTGTTTTGGAGCCAGGTGATTTTAGACCTATTAGCATTTTACCTTCTCTATTAAAATGTTGTGAATCACTAATTTTCATCAAAACAATCTTTTCTCTCCATTGCAGTCTGGTTTTAGATCAGGGCACAATTGTGCGACTGCTATGCTTAATATTATGGATGATGTTCGGTTAATATATGACCAAAGTCTTGTTACTTTTCTAATCCTGCTGGATTTCTCTAAAGCTTTTGATAGCGTTAATCACTCGTTGCTCTGTTTAAAATTAAAGCGGTACTATGGGTTTTGTGGCAATGCAGTTGGTCTTATAAATAGGTTTTTTACAATGAGAATGCAGCGAGTAAAGATGGGCAATATCTATTCCGATTATAAACATGTGTTTCAGGGTTCAATTCTTGGCCCACTCCTGTTTACTGTATTTACAAATGACATTTTCTCGGTGTGTAAATACGTAAATATACATGCATATGCTGATGACCAACAGATTTATCTTTCTCGGCGCATAGAGTTTATTGACTTGAGTCTTAAAATGAATAAAGATCTAAATTCCATATTTGATTGGTCAAAAAGAAATGGACTTTTCCTAAATCCGTTAAAGTCCTATGTTTCACCAATCTCAAAGAATAAAATAGAATTGATATCTATTGGTGGCGCACAGCTGAAGTTCGTTGAAGGATCATGTAGTTTGGGCTTCCATATTAATTCTTCTTTCACTTACACTTACAGTAAATAGTATAGTGAAAAAAGTTCTTTTTGTGCTGAGACAGTTACGGATGTCAGCAGAGTTTACATCTGTCGAGACTAGGAGAAAGTTAATAAAGCAGCTAGTTGTACCGAGAATATGCTAATCAGAGTATATAGTAAGTTGGATTCAAACTTCCTACTATTTATCATGTGAGCTGATTTATCAAAATGAATACGTATGCTCAAATGTGCCAATCCGTCAATTGTAAACTGAAAACTGTGGCCAATAACATTACGTGGCTACCATTGAAGAAGAACCATCAATGGATTTATGCAATTCCATCATCGTCGCGAGCCACTGTAGTCTGCGGAATAGAAATCATCCAGTTGGCACTGAAAGGCTCAGGACTACTGACACTTCAGCCAGAGGGCGTGCTAAAACACAATTCAATCTCAATACAAGGGCAAGAATCCGTATCCAGTTGGTTAATAGCATCACGCACAAGCCTAGGGAAAATTACAGAAGTATCAAATAGTGAAGAAATAACTCCACCATTGCATAATATAAGCGCGATCACTTACACAACACAACAACAGAATCTCACAGAATTAAACAATCCTCTGGCCAAAGAAAAACTGATGACACTGCACAAAATTCAACCACCAGACTATTACCACCATGCGGTCAGTTATACCGCACTGTTCCTGTACGTGATATTTTTGATTACTGGGCTTATATGGAGCCTCGCCTTCGCCACCATATAGAGAATCTAATATAGGTTGAGCTGTGCTCAACGCGCGGGAGAAATGATAATTGCATTAACAGTTGATGTGTAAACATTCAAACTTTTCATGCATAAGATCTTCTTTTGCATACAATCAGGCTTGTGTTAAGGAAACCTTGCCAGCTTAACGATGAAACTTGCATTGTTGACAAAAACTCCAACAATATACTATACCAGCGAAGGCATCGAAGTGGATGAAATATGATATCATCTGAAGAACTCAAGTCAAGGCCAGCTTGCAAATTTGTCAATAATGCACCTTTCATGGTTATGCTTTAAATTAAATAATATCGAAATATATGTATAGACAAATTATATGTAATGTACGAGTATGTGTAGAAAAAACGAATGAAAACCCACGATTGGCACAGCCAATCAGTAAGAGTTAAGTGTTTAAGTGTTGTAATTTTAACTAAAGGCGAAACTACATATCACGCTTTCCGACGGTAAAGCATTTCGACGGCAAACACGTTCCACACGTTTGCTCCTTTGTGTATTTACAAACTACATATCACGGGTTAGACGCGTCGTCTTCTTCAGCTGATGTGAAATTTTATGAAGTTTTCGAAAATTGAAATTAAGAACAAAAACATATTTAAAACGAGTACAGAAGTCTGAAGTCGGCTTAGACTGACTTCGAGATACCTTTTACCATTTCTTGTGCGTGCGAGATCAACAATGAGGATGATTTCTTCATAAAACATCATTAGGAGCATGGTTGGTTGGTTGGTTGGTTTTGGTGGTTGATCCACGTCAGTCCTCACATGGATCACAATTACCGCCTTAGCGCCGTTTTGATACCACAACCTCTCCAAACGCCGGAGAAAACGATGGATTGTTCACTATATCCACTTTGTGGAGTGTAAGTATTTCAAATGATCTTTCGGTTTTATAGCCGAGAGATCGGATAAACTCGCCAGGAAATAGTTTCCTAGTGTTATATTTCTTGCGGCCGCCAGAGCCGGGCATTCGCAAAGAAAATGGATTATGGTTTCCTTCTCTTCTGAGTTTCCATAACTTCTACAATGGATATTGTACGGTGTTTGCAATTTCTCTGCATGAATACCCACTCTCGCTGTGTTGAAGATTCGCCAGGTCGCCCGGGATGTATTACATGTTGTAAGTGTTCTCCATCTATTGCCCGCTAAAGTAAGACAGTGCATGTAGCTGCCCCTCTTATCGCACCCATGGAAACAGGTACTAGTTCCTAAGTTTAACGGAGGTGTGAAAGTGCTAGAAGATCGAGAGATGCAGAAGATGAGTGAAATGGCTGGTGAGTTGTCAAATATAAAGAGAGGGCTTAGAAAGATTGACTTGAGAGTGGCTGCAATTGACCGATCTGCCATGGAAGCTGAGACTCTGAAATCAACTGTGCACTCTCTCCAATTCCAAATGGAAAATTTTTAAAGTGATGCAGTCTCAGCTGATCTAATTTTAAATGAAGTACCCGAGTCCGAAAATGATAGACTTAGTGATGTATTTGGTAAAATATGTCAATCAGTTCATTGTGAGTCGCCGCGGGTTCGAGAAGTATTCCGTCTGCGCTCGAACCGTGGCCAAACCCAACACGGGGCTGTGCCAATTTTGGTTAAACTGGAAACAGCTCAACAAAGCAGTCATCTCTTATCTAAATGTTGAGCTGTTAAGCTTGGCTAATATGTGTGACTTTGAGTTTTTGAATGTTAAAATGTATGATGGAGGTACAACAAATTTTCTATCTTGTGTATGTAAGCCTAATAGAATATGTCAACTTGAACCTTTTTTTCTGAGCTGTCCAATAATTTGGCTGATTATGATCACTTTGTGATTTGTGGAGATTTCAATGTGAATCTGCAGTGTGATAGTAATAAATTATATGAGTGCTAGGAATAAATTATATGAGCTCGTAACGACTGCTGGATCTGTGGTAAACTCGGGTATACCTACTCGTTATGGAAATTATGTCAAACCTAGCTTGCTTGATTTTTTCTGGTGTCTGATGCCTCACTTATTTGTTCTTTTTTTATCAAATGTCTTTTATTTCCGATCATGATTTAATTTTTTTACCTTAAATATAACACTGTGCCGTAATGCTCTGCCGGATTTTTTTTCATATAGTCATATAGTTTTTAATGCTATTGATTATGAATCACTATTCTGTGAGATGAGTCGAGTGCATTGGGATGAATGCTGGTGTCAAACCTCAGTGGATGATAAGTTGCACTTGTGTGTTGGTTGCATTGTTAGGATTTTTAATCAATATGTCCCCATTCGTTCAGTGGCAATTCAGAATGCTTCTTGTCCATACTCTAAGCACGTTAAATTAGCCATTAAGAAGCGAAATAAATTGCATGCTAAATGGAAAAAGAAGCCTACTGTAGATAATTGGAATCTATTGGGTTGCTCGAAATAAAACTGTCTTTATTGTTCGTCAATCTAAAAGAAGTTTTTACAATTCCAAGATTATATTACCATTTATTCTTAGTCCGTTAACCCACATAATTAATCATTGCTTTACGCTTTCTTGCTTTCCTAGTTTTTGGAAGGTTGGTATCGTTATTCCAGTAGCTAAGAAATCCTCTGTTTTGGAGCCAGGTGATTTTAGACCTATTAGCATTTTACCTTCTCTATTAAAATTTTGTGAATCACTTATGCCTGAGCAAATTTCGGGTAATTTTCATCAAAACAATCTTTTCTCTCCATTGCAGTCTGGTTTTAGATCAGGGCACAGTTGTGCGACTGCTATGCTTAATATTATGGATGATGTTCGGTTAATATATGACCAAAGTCTTGTTACTTTTCTAATCCTGCTGGATTTCTCTAAAGCTTTTGATAGCGTTAATCACTCGTTGCTCTGTTTAAAATTAAAGCGGTACTATGGGTTTTGTGGCATTGCAGTTGGTCTTATAAATAGGTTTTTTACAATGAGAATGCAGCGAGTAAAGATGGGCAATATCTATTCCGATTATAAACATGTGTTTCAGGGTTCAATTCTTGGCCCACTCCTCTTTACTGTATTTACAAATGACATTTTCTCGGTGTGTAAATACGTAAATATACATGCATATGCTGATGACCAACAGATTTATCTTTCTCGGCGCATAGAGTTTATTGACTTGAGTCTTAAAATGAATGAAGATCTAAATTCCATATTTGATTGGTCAAAAAGAAATGGACTTTTCCTAAATCCGTTAAAGTCCTATGTTTCCCCAATCTCAAAGAAGAAAATAGAATTGATATCTATTGGTGGCGCACAGCTGAAGTTCGTTGAAGGATCATGTAGTTTGGGCTTCCATATTAATTCTTCTTTCACTTACACTGATCAAGTAAATAGTATAGTGAAAAAAGTTCTTTTTGTGCTGAGACAGTTACGGATGTCAGCAGAGTTTACATCTGTCGAGACTAGGAGAAAGTTGATTAAGCAGCTAGTTGTACCGAGAATATGCTAATCAGAGTATATAGTAAGTTGGATTCAAACTTCCTACATAAAATACAAGTTGTATTTAATTATGCGACACGATATGTGTTTGAGTATTTAGAACTACTTACGGATCAGAAATTGTATTTTTCTACACAAGCTGATTATGACGAGAGCACCTAATTATCTCTTTGAGATAACTTCAGCAGAGCAAATCAAAAAGAAGTCAGTGCATGATAGTATCTAAATTTGCCTATGCTAATTCAACTCGATACTTTTTCATTATTGCCATAAGGATCTGGAATTCGCTGCCTTCTGCTGTGAGAGGCGTGGCAGGGATTAGCGAGTTTAGGTATTGTTGGAGATTTTATTTGTTATTGTTATTAATTTCTTTGTAATTGCCCGATTTTAATTAATCGTTCTTATTTCATATAAATTTTATGTTAAAAAGTATATCGTATAAAAATTGAGCCGCCCTAATGTTTCAATTATTATAAAGGGCATCGCAACAATAACAACACAAAGTAAATGTTAATTTCATTAGTTGCGCTTTGTGTCGCTGTTCTTGTTCGTCTTAGTTTGGTCCGCTAACTTAGTATTGTTGTTGTTGTTGTTCTAACGCATCGACCCATTTTACTGATGCGAACAGATTTACATATGTACATACCTGCATATGTAAATAACAATTAGGTTTTTTGGCCCTTTATCGTTTTAACGACAGCATCAAGAAAAGAAGAAAAAGGTTTTTCAAGAAGTCAAGGGTAAATCAAGCGATAACTGCCGTGCTGCTTAAATCGTTTTTATTAAGATAGTGACCTGTCTCAGCATTAATTAGTTAACTTACATAAATATTAAGTATTTCCTACATTTAAATAAATAAAGTTCTAGTTTAAATTTATCACAATTGAAATCGGGACTTAAGTGTTTTATTTTGTGGCTGGCTCAGTGAGCCAAAATAACTCGTACATTTTAATGGTGCCGAAACCCGGGAATTAAGTGCTTGTTTGAAAGAAGGTACTGTACCCTCTTTATTTTATTAAATTGTTGATTCGTGTCGTACTTAAAATAGAGGATATGTCGCGAGCAATTGAAGAGCAGCGTATGTTTGTGGATCGTTTAACGCGATTAATCGAAGAATTCGAAAAACTTCCTTCTAACGCCAAAACTCGTGGCCTGGCTCAAACATTCTTAACAAAATTAGAGGAAATAAATAAATTGTTCGAGTGTAACCATAAGCAAATTTATGATCACGTTCTCAATAATTCGGTCTCGGTTAACGACGTCCCATATCTCCAAGAGGATTTATATACGACCTTTATCACGAAATTTCTTGTCGCCAAAGGCTCGCTTTTGGATATTATTTCCGAGTATGAAAAGGCTGCCTCTCCAAGCCTTCATGCAAGCACATTTAGAGCAAATTCTTTTGCAAGCGAGTCCGTTTCAACCGATGTCAGATTACCAAAAATTGATATTCCTACCTTTAATGGAGATTATCTAGAATGGCTTTCGTATAGGGATATGTTCGTTTCCCTGGTCCATTCCAACCAACGTCTGTCCCAATTCCAAAAATACTATTTATTAAAAAACTCTTGGAAAGATACACCTCTGTCAATTGTAAACGAATATCCGGCTTGTGACGCGAGTTATGAACTTGTCTGGTCCGCTTTGTCGCGGCGTTATCACAATAGGAGAAAAATTTGTGATACAGTTTTTAGAAAATTGTTTAATATACCTAAATCTAATGGCTCATGTGAGAGCATTAAAAAAATTCTTGATACCACTCGCAATTGGTTGGCTCTTTTTGGTACACTGGAGGTCAATTGTGAATACTGGGATCCCATTCTTATTCATATCACGGTTGGCAAGTTAGACCTGCAAACTTGCATGGAATGGGAACAATCTCTTAAGGCCTCAACGGACATTCCAAAAATTGATGATTTGTTCGATTTTCTCGAAATGACTTTTCGTACCCTTGAGTCCATTAATAACCACAATTCATTTCCGAATAAACCTAGCTCTTTTAAACAAAATGTAAATCGTCGTGTTCATATGGTAGCCCTTGGAGATGAGAACTGCCCCTGCTGCGGAAAACGAGACCCGTTGTACAAATGTTTTAAGTTCGCGGCCCTGCCGTCTGCTGGCAAGCGTGAACTTATGTTCTCAAAGAAGATTTGTAGAAACTGCCTCAACATTGGTCATTATGCTCAAGATTGCTAGCTCGTTGCAAAGTTTGTAAAGAATCTCATCATATGATTATACATGAAGAATTTACAAAAACAACAAATATACCAAGCTCATCAAATAATCAAGTTGTTCCTGCTGTTGAAACCCCTATCACTTCTGCTGCTCAAAGTAAAGCTGGCACTTCCCTTCAATGCAACTTTTCTCTACTAAGTGCTACAGTAATGCCTCAAGTTTTGTTAGCCACAGTTCGTGTTTTAGTGCAAACACCTTTTGGCACTTTTAAGCTTCGCGCAATATTGGACCAAGTCGCACAAGCCACTTTAATTACTGAGCAAGCTGCCCAGCTTTTGAAATTAAAGAGAGAAAATACTTTCGCCCGCATCAACGGTGTTGGCCAAAATTCGATTTTAGTTCGAAAATGTGTGCGCCTTTGTAATGCCTTCTTTGACCCAATATTGCCCAGGTCCTATCAGGAAAAATGATTTACCAGATTTAAGTAAATACCACTTAGCGGATCCTGAGTTTGATAAAAACGATCAAATTGATATTTTGATCGGTGGCGATATTTATGAAGATATAATGCTGCCCAGCCAGAAGAAGTTTACCAAAGGCTTCGGTTGTGTGTATCTGGCCCTACAACTGCTGTTTCTTATGGTACTTCAGTTAGCGTTAATTTGTGCTCATTAGATACACAGCTTAAAGCAATTTGGGAGCAAGAAGAATTTATTGAGAAAAGAAAGGCTACTCCTGAGGAAAAGGCTTGTGAAGACTTTTTCATAAATACTTTCCAGAGAAGTTCTGACGAAAGATATACGGTGGCTCTACCCTTTAAATCGGTTTTATCTGGAAATTCGGCTCCTACATTCTCTCATACTGATTATAATTCGCTCAAACGGTTGAAGACTATGGAAAATCGGTTCGCAAGGGACACAAATTTAGCTCTGGAATACAGAAAATTCATGCAAGAATACGAGTCGTTAGGGCACATGGTAAAGATTGGCGTTTACCCGCGAGACTTGCAGCCTCATAGTTATTTTCTGCCTCATCATGGCGTTCTGAGGGAAAGTAGTTCCACAACAAAACTACGTGTTGTATTTGACAGTAGTAGTAAACGAACCCCGAACCCCTCGCTTCATGAAGCCCTTTCTCCTGGCCCTGCGTTGCAAAACGACTTACCCTCGATTATAACACGATGGCGGCGCTTTAAGACTTAGAGAAAATGTTCCGTCAAATTCGTATAGATGAAAATCAAACTCACTACCTTGACACTGAGATTTTCATATATAAACTTTTAACCGTTACTTATGGTACTAGTTCTGCCCCTTATTTGTCAATAAGAGTTTTACACGAGCTAGCTAAAGATGAATCTCAGACCTATCCCGAGGCCTGCAGTATTTTAAAAACCGACACGTACGTTGATAATGTTATTTCTGGCACTGATTTTGTCTCTGAGGCTCAATATCTTCAAAAGGAACTAGTTAACTTATTAGCCGCTGGTGGCTTTAATCTACGAAAATGGACATAAAACTCTTCGGAACTAATGGCTCATATTCCTGAGGAGTATCGAGAAAAAATAAACATGATCGACTTTGACGAGCAGCCTGTTGTCAAAGCGTTGGGCTTGGACTGGAATATTAACGAAGATACATTTTCATTTAAAGTAAATTTCGTGGCTCAAGATGAAGTTACGAAGAGTAGCTTGCTGTCGTCTGACGCAGCCAAACTTTATGACCCGCTAGGCTGGCTTGCCCCAGTCACAATTAATGCGAAAATCACTTTCCAGAAACTTTGGCTCGAGGGCATTGACTGGACAGACCCGGTTTCTTCTTCTATAGAGTCCAACTGGAATCGCTATCTCGTAGAACTAAAGGACTTAGAAAAAATCCAGATCCCGCGCTGGATTGGTACATTAAAAAGTAGCTCAGTGGAGTTACATGGGTTCTGCGACGCCTCGCAAGCTGCCTTTGCTGCCGTCGTTTATATAAAAGATTTAGACTCTGGATCAACACATCTAGTTCAATCAAAGACAAAAGTTGCCCCACTTAAAGTGGTTTCAATTCCCAGGCTGGAATTTTGTGGCGCGACTCTTCTGGCCAAACTTATGGAAAAAGTTAAAAGCACGCTTGAACTATAAATTACCAACATCATTTATTGGACTGACAGCATGAATGCTCTCTGCTGACTTAGAGGCGAAAACTCAAAATGGAGTGTTTACGTGGGTAATCGGGTTGCAGAGGTGCAACGCCACTCCAATATCTCACAATGGCGCTATACTCGTATATCAACAAAAGATAACCCAGCTGAGTGTGCTTCCCGTGCTTCTCGTCTGTTGAACTTTTTTATCATAATCTATGGTGGTCCTGTCTGGGTAGCTATGTCTCCACATCTGTGGCCCGCACAACCAAACATTTCCTCTGAAATTGCTGTCAACTTAACCACTACTACGAATGATTATCCTGAAATCCTGTCAAAATTTTCTACAATCACGAAATTGGTTCGTGTTACGGCGTTTATTTTGCGTTTTTTTCGCAACTCTTGGCAGCCTGAGTCAGAAAAGCGGAATCTGGGCTCACTTTCAACAGGAGAACTAGAAATGTCCCTGCACACCCTCGTAAAAATGTCGCAAAGGGTGGAATTTGCGACGAAATGGAGCAACTTCAGAAAACCGATAGTGTTCACTCTGGAAGTAAGCTGGCTCATCTCTGCCCGTTTCTAGACGAAAATGACGTGCTGCGTGGTGGAGGCCGAATAAAAAAAGCTAAGTTCTATTATGAATTTAAACACCCTATAATACTATCTAAAAATAATCCACGCTCTCTTTTGATAACTGCAGACGCTCATGTAAAGACGTTGCACGGTGGTCTTATTCAGATGCAAGCCTATGTCACCAGAAGGTTCTGGATTTTATCTGTTCGCAATTTGGCTAAAAATGTCCATAGGCGCTGCATCACGTGCTTCAAATATAAGGCCAAAGCTGCTCAGCAAAATATGGGCGATCTTCCGGCCGTCCGTCTGCAACCCTGTCGACCGTTTAAGCACAGTGGAGTGGATTATGCTGGCCCCATCACAATCAAGCAATCTACGGCTCGAAATTCTGTTACCACCAAAGGCTACATATGCCTCTTCATCTGCATGGTGACAAAGGCCTTACACCTTGAGGTTGTGACCAGCCAATCTACTGAAGCGTTCATCGCCGCTTTCCGAAGATTTACCTCACGCCGTGGTATCTGATTTGTATTCTGACTGCGGAACTAATTTTATTGGCTCTAACAAAGAGCTTAAAATTCTTCAGGGGAGAAGTCGTGACTCGTTGCCGGAAGAGCTTACTGAACTATTATCTAACTCTGGTACAAATTGGCATTTTATACCCCCTGCTTCCCCTAATTTTGGAGGTCTCTGGGAGGCTGGTGTAAAGTCCACAAAACACCATTTAAAACGAATAATGGACCAACGTATATTAACATATGAAGACCTTTCTACACTTCTGGCGCAAATCGAGGTTGGTCTTAACTCAAGGACCTTATGCCCTCTCTCATCTGACCCTTCCGACTCTGAAGCGCTTACTCCAGCACATTTTCTAGTTGGTGAACCAATTTTAAATATCCCTGAGGGAAATCTATTGAATACTAGTATCGACAAACTGTCTCGCTGGAAGGTCGTGGAATCGCTTAAACAACATTTTTGGAAACTTTGGGTCAAAGAGTACGTGTGCCATCTTCAAGATCGACCTTAATGACTTAAACCAGAGAAAAACATAGAAGTTGGTGATTTGGTCCTTATTTTCGACTAGCGTCTACCGCCTAGCCAGTGGCTACTAGCCCGCATCACAGAAGTTCATCCTGGTGCTGATGGCCGAGTCAGAGTTGTCTCTATTATATCCAACGGAAAATGTTATAAACGTCCTGTCTCCAAGATTGCCCTTCTTCCCGTCAATGCTGAGCCCGACGTTTTAAACGAGTTGCTGTGAGTCGAGGCATAGCGTTGTTAGCTCAGAAAAACCAAATAAAACACCTCCGTGCATCGTTCGTGGCTCTAGTCAAGAACTAATCGTTCTTTGTGCGGGGGAAATGTTTGAGATTTTATTTGTTATTGTTATTAATTTCTTTGTAATTGCTCGATTTTAATTAATCGTTCTTATTTCATATAAATTTTATGTTAAAAGGTATATCGTATAAAAATTGAGCCGCCCTAATGTTTCAATTATTATAAAGGGCATCGCAACAATAACAACACAAAGTAAATGTTAATTTCATTAGTTGCGCTTTGTGTCGCTGTTCTTGTTCGTCTTAGTTTGGTCCGCTAACTTAGTATTGTTGTTGTTGTTGTTCTAACGCATCGACCCATTTTACTGATGCGAACAGATTTACATATGTACATACCTGCATATGTAAATAACAATTAGGTTTTTTGGCCCTTTATCGTTTGAACGACAGCATCAAGAAAAGAAGAAAAAGGTTTTTCAAGAAGTCAAGGGTAAATCAAGCGATAACTGCCGTGCTGCTTAAATCGTTTTTATTAAGATAGTGACCTGTCTCAGCATTAATTAGTTAACTTACATAAATATTAAGTATTTCCTACATTTAAATAAATAAAGTTCTCGTTTAAATTTATCACAATTGAAATCGGGACTTAAGTGTTTTATTTTGTGGCTGGCTCAGTGATCCAAAATAACTCGTACAGGTATTTAGTGTTCCAGTACATTTGTTGGGAGCTGACATAGAGCTCTCTTAATTTGACCCTTGTAAATAACCAAATATATCTTTTATTGTTCTTTTCTGTCAGTATTCTTTTAATTTTTTATTGTATTCTTTTATTATATATTTATGATTTATTATTTATTTATTTATTCATTTTTTTATTTATCTATTTAATTAGTATATAAATTAATTTGATATATCTATTTTAATAACTGATATATAGTTAAATATTAAAAGACTTTGTCTTATTGTATCACTTTAAACAATAAATTGAAATTAAATTGAAACAACACTATGGTGGCAATTGATACATGCACCACCTTTCTTGCCATAAACGCAACTCGCGATCAATACTTGCGAATTAGCTCCGACGACAATTTATCATGTGAGCTGATTTATCAAAATGAATACGTATGCTCAAATGTGCCAATCCGCCAATTGTAAACTGAAAACTGTCGCCAATAACATTACGTGGCTACCATTGAAGAAGAAACATCAATGGATTTATGCAATTCCATCACCGTCGCGAGCCACTGCACTCTGCGGAATAGAAATCATCCAGTTGGCACTGAAAGGCTCAGGACTACTGACACTTCAGCCAGAGGGCGTGCTAAAACACAATTCAATCTCAATACAAGGGCAATAATCCGTATCCAGTTCGTTAATAGCATCACGCACAAGCCTAGGGAAAATTACAGAAGTATCAAATAGTGAACAAATAACCCCACTATTGCATAATATAAGCGCGATCACTTACACAACACAACAACAGAATCTCACAGAATTAAACAATCCTCTGGCCAAAGAAAAACTGATGACACTGCCCAAAATTCAACCACCAGACTATTACCACCATGCGGTCAGTTATACCGCACTGTTCCTGTACGTGATATTTTTGATTACTGGGCTCATATGGAGCCTCGCCTTCGCCACCAGATAGAGAATCTAATATAGGTTGAGCTGTGCTCAACGCGCGGGTGAAATGATAATTGCATTAACAGTTGATGTGTAAACATTCAAACTTTTCATGCAGAAGATCTTCTTTTGCATACAATTAGGCTTGTGTTAAGCAAACCTTGCCAGCTTAACGATGAAACTTGCATTGTTGACAAAACCTCCAACAATATACTATACCAGCGAACGCTTCGAACTGGATGAAATATGATATCATCTGAAGAACTCAAATCAAGGCCAGTTTGCAAATTTGTCATGGTTATGCTTTAAATTAAATAATATCGAAATATATGTATAGACAAATTATATGTAATGTACGAGTATGTATAGAAAAAACGAATGAAAAACCACGATTGGCACAGCCAATCAGTAAGAGTTAAGTGTTTAAGTGTTGTAATTTTAACTAAAGGCGAAACTACATATCATGCTTTCCGACGGTAAAGCATTTCGACAGCAAACACTTTTCACACGTTTACTTCTTTGTGTATTTACAAACTACATACCACGGGTTAGACGCGTCGTCTTCTTCAGCTGATGTGAAATTTTATGAAGTTTTCGAAAATTGAAATTAAGAACAAAAACATATTTAAAACGAGTACAGAAGTCTGAAGTCGGCTTAGACTGACTTCGAGATACCTTTTACCATTTCTTGTGCGTGCGAGATCAACAATGAGGATGATTTCTTCATAAAACATCATTAGGAGCATGGTTGGTTGGTTGGTTGGTTTTGGTGGTTGATCCACGTCAGTCCTCACATGGATCACAATTACCGCCTTAGCGCCGTTTTGATACCACAACCTCTCCAAACGCTGGAGAAAACGATGGATTGTTCACTAAATCCACTTTGTGGAGTGTAGGTATTTCAAAAGATCTTTCGGTTTTATAGCCGAGAGATCGGATAAACTCGCCAGGAAATAGTTTCCTAGTGTTCTATTTCTTGCGGCCGCCAGAGCCGGGCATTCGCAAAGAAAATGGATTAAGGTTTCCTTCTCTTCTGAATTTCCATAACTTCTACAATGGAAATTCTACGGTGTTTGCAATTTCTCTGCATAAATAGCCACTAGCCAGTGTTACGGGTCACGGGATGTCAAATATAAGGAGAGGGCTTAGAAAGATTGACTTGAGAGTGGCTGCAATTGACCGATCTGCCATGGAAGCTGAGACTCTGAAATCAACTGTGCACTCTCTCCAATTCCAAATGGAAAAATTTTAAAATTATGCAGTCTCAGCTGATCTAATTTTAAATGAAGTACCCGAGTCCGAAAATGATAGACTTAGTGATGTATTTGGTAAAATATATCAATCAGTTCATTGTGAGTCGCCGCGGGTTCGAGAAGTATTCCGTCTGCGCTCGAACCGTGGCCAAACCCAACACGCGGCTGTGCCAATTTTGGTTAAACTGCAAACAGCTCAACAAAGCAGTCATCTCTTTCGGACTATTGCTGGATTCTGTAAGGAAAAGAAGAGATCCATTTTGCTCTCTGACAGTGGTTTAAGTGGACAAACTCCGATCTTTGCATCGAAGCAGCAGCGGCAACGGATGTTGGCTTCTCCGTACGAAGTATGGTCTATGTTCGAGTGCATCGAAATTCGGAGGCGAAAGTAGCTTCGAGTGTTGAGACCGTTGATTCACTTGTTGACGCACCAGGAGCAACTAATCAATTGCTTACATCTTAGTTGATCTAAATGTTCTTATTTCTTTTTATTATTTTATTTGTATGCTCTCTCTCATTCATTCTTATATCTTCTTTCTATTATTTTTATGTGTATTATGTATTTTGTAAAGGTATATGGTTATGGTATAGTTTTTATAATTTTTTTTTATAAACCTTTTGGCTAGGGTTTACTATTTTATGCTTGAACTTGCAGTCCTAAGCTTGGCTTCAATTTGTAGTGGGTGGTATCGGTAACAGTGCGGAAGGTTTTAATGAAAATCATAAAGTTTTCATTGATATTTTGTACAGGCAGCGTTGTGGTCTCAATATTGTGCATCTTAATGCAAGGAGTCTGAATTCAGAGAATCGATTACTTGAGATATATTTTTGAGGGCTCCTTGGTGGAAGTTATATGTGTCTCAGAAACATGGTTTCAGGATGATGTTTTCGATTCCCATTATGGCAAAGACTACAAGTTAATAAGTAGTGATAGGCTGAATAGGAGAGGGGGTTGTGTAGCAATATACTGCTAAACTTGTCTAAATGTTTAGTTGTTAAGCTTGGCTAATGTGTGTGACTTTGAGTTTTTGAATGCTAAAATTTATGATGGAGGTACAATAATTTTTCTATCTTGTGTATATAACCCTAATAGAATATGTCAACTTGAACCTTTTTTTCTGAGCTGTCCAATAATTTGGCTGATTATGATCGCTTTGTGATTTGTGGAGATTTCAATGTGAATCTGCAGTGTGATAGTAATAAATTATGAGTGCTAGGAATAAATTATATGAGCTCGTAGCGACTGCTGGATCAGTGGTAAACTCGAGTATACCTACTCGTTATGGAAATTATGTCAAACCTAGCTTGCTTGATTTTTTTTCTGGTGTCTGATGTCCCATTGATTTGTTTTTTTTTTTATCAAATGTCTTTTATTTCCGATCATGATTTAATTTTTTTACCTTAAATATAACATTGTGTCGTAATGTTCTGCAGGATTTTTTTTCATATAGTCATATAGTTTTTAATGCTATTGATTATGAATTACTATTTTGTGAGATGAGTCGAGTGCATTGAGATGAATGCTGGTGTCAAACCTCAGTGGATGATAAGTTGGACTTGTGTGTTGGTTGCATTGTTAGGATTTTTAATCAATATGTCCCCATTCGTTCAGTGGCAATTCAGAATGCTACTTGTCCATACTCTAAGCACGTTAAATTAGCCATTAAGAAGCGAAATAAATTGCATGCTAAATGGAAAAAGAAGCCTACTGTAGATAATTGGAATCTATTGGGTTGCTCGAAATAAAACTGTCTTTATTGTTCGTCAATCTAAAAGAAATTTTTACAATTCCAAGATTATATTACCATTTATTCTTAGTCCGTTAACCCACATAATTAATCATTGCTTTACGACTTCTTGCTTTCCTAGTTTTTGGAAGGTTGGTATCGTTATTCCAGTAGCTAAGAAATCCTCTGCTTTGGAGCCAGGTGATTTTAGACCTATTAGTATTTTCCCTTCTCTATTAAAATTTTGTGAATCACTTATGCCTGAGCAAATTTCGGGTAATTTTCATCAAAAAAATCATTTCTCTCCATTGCAGTCTGGTTTTAGATTAGGGCAACTGCGACTGCTATGCTTAATATTATGGCTGATGTTCGGTTAATGTATGACCAAACTCTTGTTACTTTTCTAATCCCGCAGGATTTCTCTAAAGCTTTTGATAGCGTTAATCACTCGTTGCTCTGTTTAAAATTAAAGCGGTACTATGGGTTTTGTGGCAATGCAGTTGGTCTTATAAATAGTTATTTTACAATGAGAATGCAGCGAGTAAAGATGGGCAATATCTATTCTGATTATAAACATGTGTTTCAGGGTTCAATTCTTGGCCCACTCCTCTTTACTGTATTTACAAATGACATTTTCTCGGTGTGTAAATACGTAAATATACATGCATATGCTGATGACCAACAGATTTATCTTTCTCGGCGCATAGAGTTTATTGACTTGAGTCTCAAAATGAATGAAGATCTAAATTCCATATTTGATTGGTCAAAAAGAAATGGACTTTTCCTAAATACGTTAAAGTCCTATGTTTCACCAATCTCAAAGAAGAAAATAGAATTGATATCTATTGGTGGCGCACAGCTGAAGTTCGTTGAAGGATCAGGTAGTTTGGGCTTCCATATTAATTCTTCTTTACTTACACTGATCAAGTAAATAGTATAGTGAAAAAAGTTCTTTTTGTGCTGAGACAGTTACGGATGTCAGCAGAGTTTACATCTGTCGAGACTAGGAGAAAGTTGATTAAGCAGCTAGGTGTACCGAGAATATGCTAATCAGAGTATATAGTAAGTTGGATTCAAACTTCCTACATAAAATACAAGTTGTATTTAATTATGCGACACGATATGTGTTTGAGTATTTAGAAATGCTTACGGATCAGAAACTGTATTTTTCTACACAAGCTGATTATCACGAGAGCACCTAATTATCTCTTTGAGATAACTTCAGCAGAGCCAATCAAAAAGAAGTCAGTGCATGATAATATCTAAATTTGCCTATGCTAATTCAACTCGATACTTTTTCATTATTGCCATAAGGATCTGGAATTCGCTGCCTTCTGCTGTGAGAGGCGTGGCAGGGATTAGCGAGTTTAGGTATTTAGTGTTCCAGTACATTTGTTGAGAGCTGACATAGAGCTCTCTTAATTTGACCCTTGTAAATAACCAAATATATCTTTTATTGTTCTTTTCTGTCAGTATTCTTTTAATTTCTTATTGTATTCATATATTATTTATTTATGATTTATTACTTATTTATTTATTCATTTTTTTAATTATCTATTTAATTAGTAGATAAATGAATTTAATATATCTTTTTTAATAACTGATATATAGTTATATATTAAAAGACTTTGTCTTATTGTATCACTTTAAAGAATAAATTGAAATTAAATTGAAACAACACTATGGTGGCAATTGATATATGCACCACCTTTCTTGCCACAAACGCAACTCGCTATCAATACTTGCGAATTAGCTCCGACGACAATTTATCATGTGAGCTGATTTATCAAAATGAATACGTATGCTCAAATGTGCCAATCCGTCAATTGTAAACTGAAAACTGTGGCCAATAACATTACGTGGCTACCATTGAAGAAGAAACATCAATGGATTTATGCAATCCATCACCGTCGCGAGCCACTGCAGTCTGCGGAATAGAAATCGTCCAGTTGGCACCGAAAGGCACAGGTAGGTAGGTAGGTAGGTAGGAGTGGTCGCCCAGTTTGCCAAAAGCACACTTGAGCACACATAATGGCCCATTGTGATACCACGGTGTAGCGCCGTTCAAGCACTGACTAAAAAAGTTCCCATACTTGGGATGGTGATATTCAGCGCAAGGACAGCGCCTGGAAAGGCACGACTCCCCCGTCATGTTTCAGGAAACCATCCTGATACTTTGATGAACCTGGCTATGTCCCTAATATTAATGGATGACAGCTCTGTCAGGCTTGTAAGAAATGGGGCACCAAAGGTGCGAATTCTTCTTCTGCTCAAGGATGGGCAGTGGCATAAGAGGTGGAAAACCGTCTCGTCCTCCTCCTCGAAGCCACAGCCTCGGCAAAAGTCGTATGAGTGTAGACCCAGTATTTCTGCGTGCTGCCCTATTATGCAGTGGCCGGTCAAAACCGACACAGTTGTCGACAGTGACACGCGATCAAGTCGAAGAAGTTGATTGGTTCTGTTTTTGTCCATGCTTGCCCAAGTTAGTCTAGCCGTGTGGCAGGATTCCCTGTCAGCCCAGGATTTGTAGGCGTCAGCCAGATATTTCCGTTTGATTTCGAGCTTGGCTGTTGCCAGTGGAATGCCGATGTTTACAGAGGGGTGAATGTCGTGCATTAGCGTGTCTGCCTTGGCAAGCTCGTCCGCCTCGCAGTTTCCCGGGATTTCGCTGTGTCCGGGAACCCAGACTAGGTGCACCCGAGAGTAACTTGCGAGCTCATTTAAAGATGTTCGACATTCATGAACTAGTCTTGATGTGGCCGTGGAGCCAAAAAGAGATTTAATGGCGGCCTGGCTGTCTGAGAAGATAGATACGTCAATTGCGCCGATATCACTACTCAGCATTCATTTGGCTGCGTGGTAAATGGCCATGACCTCAGCTTGAAAAACGCTGCAATGGTCTGGGAGACGTAGGGAGATGTTTAAGTCCAGCTTGTCGGAATAAATACCGCTGCCGACTCTACCTCCAAGCTTGGAACCGTCGGTGTAGATTTCGACTGTTTCACCGACGATTTGGCTTCGACTTGGAATAGTGAGGTCGAATTCCCTGTTCAAATCGGGATAGACCGACATATAATCGATAAAGTTGGGGACTGGTGGGTCCTGATTCAGAATTGAAGCATGGCCTGTCAGGGTTATGCGCCAGTGCGAAAGAGCATTAAGTCTAATCGCTGTCAGCTTGGCTTGTTGCTTAACCAGGATCCCCGAGGGGAGCCAGTGCAGCATGGCAAAAAGGGCTTTCGTAGATGTGCTACGAAGAGCGCCAGTCATCAAAGGCACAGGACTACTGACACTTCAGCCAGAGGGCGTGCTAAAACACAATTCAATCTCAATACAAGGGCAAGAATCCGTATCCAGTTCGTTAATAGCATCACGCACAAGCCTACGGAAAATTACAGAAGTATCAAATAGTGAACAAATAACCCCACTATTGCATAATATAAGCGCGATCACTTACACAACACAACAACAGAATCTCACAGAATTAAACAATCCTCAGGCCAAAGAAAAACTGATGACACTGCACAAAATTCAACCATCAGACTATTACCACCATGCGGTCAGTTATACCGCACTGCTCCTGCACGTGATATTTTCGATTACTGGGCTCATATGGAGCCTCGCCTTTGCCACTATCCAATAGAGAATCTAATATAGGTTGAGCTGTGCTCAACGCGCGGCAGAAATGATAATTGCATTAACAGTTGATGTGTAAACATTCAAACTTTTCATGCATAAGATCTTCTTTTGCATACAATTAGGCTTGTGTTAAGCAAACCTTGCCAGCTTGACATTGAAACTTGCATTGTTGACAAAAACTCCAACAATATATACCAGCGAAGGCGTCGAACTGGATGAAATATGATATCATCTGAAGAACTCAAATCAAGGGCAGCTTGCAAATTTGTCAATAATGCACCTTTCATGGTTATGCTTTAAATTAAATAATATCGAAATATATTGAAACGTGATAGCTCAGTGAAAAGGGATTGCATACTTTTAGGATCCTATCTGGAGTTTGCGAATGAGTGCACCACCCTGTGTGTGTAAGTCAAGAAACGAACTATTGGTATAAAAGTTAACTTAGGAACACCCTGTCGGTGGTGTAAAATAATGAAAGCTTCCTTTGAGGTGTATATCAAGTTCTAGAAAGATCGAGAAATTTCTACTGTATTGAAGAAATTTCCACCTCAACCATTCGAAACTATAAAAAGCACAAGCCTGTGCAAAGTCGAGGTGATTCGAACAGAGATCGTGACAGTGTGTACATCGAGCATTATAATCGAAGCAGCAGTATTTGTAATTGTGCAAAGTGATGAAATTCATTGTGAAATAAAGTACAAATTGTAAAGAAGTAAACTTTAAGCCTAATATTAAATGTATAAATAGCAATAGTTAAATAAAGTTAGTTATTTTAATTTAACCAGCGATTGTTTGATTACTACACGATCCAGTGGTACGAATCCGAGTACAGAGAGTTAGAGTAAATTGTCAGGAGGGCAATTTCGTAACAGAGTAAATTGTCAGGAGGGCAATTTCGTAACAATATGTTTATACAAATTATATGTAATGTACTCGTATGTATAGAAAAAACGAATAAAAACCCACGATTGGCACAGCCAATAAGTAAGAGTTAAGTGTTTAAGTGTTTTAATTTTAACTAAAGGCGAAACTACATATCACGCTTTCCGACGGTAAAGCATTTCGACAGCAAATACGTTTCACACGTTTGCTCCTTTGTGTATTTACAAACTACATATCACGGCTTAGACGCGTCGTCTTTTTCAGCTGATGTGACATTTTATGAAGTTTTCGAAAATTGAAATTAAGAACAAAAACATATTTAAAACGAGTACAGAAGTCTGAAGTCGGGTTAGACTGACTTCGAAATACCTTTTACCATTTCTTGTGCGTGCGAGTTCAACAATGAGGATGATTTCTTCATAAATCATCATTAGGAGCATTGTTGGTTGGTTGGTTGGTTTTGGTGGTTGATCCAAGTCAGTCCTCACATGGATCACAATTACCGCCTTAGCGCCGTTTTGATACCATAACCTTTCCCAACGCCGGAGAAAACTATGGATTGTTCACTAAATCCACTTTGTGGAGTGTGGGAATTTTAAAAGATCTTTCGGTTTTATAGCCGAGAGATCGGATAAACTCGCCAGGAAATAGTTTCCTAGTGTTCTATTTCTTGCGGCCGCCAGAGCCGGGCATTCGCAAAGAAAATGGATTAAGGTTTCCTTCTCTTCTGAATTTCCATAACTTCTACAATGGAAATTCTACGGTGTTTGCAATTTCTCTGCATGAATACCCACTAGCCAGTGACCCGTAAAGGCCCTGTGACCCTGCGGTCCCTGTTTTTAAAATCCCTAGATCTCGCTGTGTTGAAGATTCACCAGGTCGCCCGGGATGTATTACATGTTGTAAGTGTTCTCCATCTATTGCCCGCTAAGGTAAGACAGTGCATGTAGCTCCAGGTGCCCCTCTTATCGCACCCATGGAAACAGGTACTAGTTCCTAAGTTTAACGGAGGTGTGAAAGTGCTAGAAGATCGAGAGATGCAGAAGATGAGTGAAATGGTTGGTGAGATGTCAATATATAAGGAGAGGGCTTAGAAAGATTGACTTGAGAGTGGCTGCAATTGACCGATCTGCCATGGAAGCTGAGACTCTGAAATCAACTGTGCACTCTCTCCAATTACAAATGGAAAAATTTTAAAGTGATGCAGTCTCAGCTGATCTAATTTTAAATGAAGTACCCGAGTCCGAAAATGATAGACTTAGTGATGTATTTGGTAAAATATATCAATCAGTTCATTGTGAGTCGCCGCGGGTTCGAGAAGTATTCCGTCTGCGCTCGAACCGTGGCCAAACCCAACACGCGGCTGTGCCAATTTTGGTTAAACTGCAAACAGCTCAACAAAGCAGTCATCTCTTTCGGACTATTGCTGGATTCTGTAAGGAAAAGAAGAGATCCATTTTGCTCTCTGACAGTGGTTTAAGTGGACAAACTCCGATCTTTGCATCGAAGCAGCAGCGGCAACGGATGTTGGCTTCTCCGTACGAAGTATGGTCTATGTTCGAGTGCATCGAAATTCGGAGGCGAAAGTAGCTTCGAGTGTTGAGACCGTTGATTCACTTGTTGGCGCACCAGGAGCAACTAATCAATTGCTTACATCTTAGTTGATCTAAATTTTCTTATTTCTTTTTATTATTTTATTTATATGCTCTCTCTCATTCATTCTTATATCTTCTTTCTATTATTTTTATGTGTATTATGTATTTTGTAAAGGTATATGGTTATGGTATAGTTTTTATAATTTTTTTTATAAACCTTTTGGCTAGGGTTTACTATTTTATGCTTGAACTCGCAGTCCTAAGCGTGGCTTTAACTTGTAGTGGGTGGTATCGATAACAGTGCGGAAGGTTTTAATGAAAATCATAAAGTTGTCATTGATATTTTGTACAGGCAGCGTTGTGGTCTCAATATTGTGCATCTTAATGCAAGGAGTCTGAATTCAGAGAAATTAGATTACTTGAGATATATTTTTGAGGGCTCCTTGGTGGATGTTATATGTGTGTCAGAAACATGGTTTCACAATGATGTTTTGGATTCCCATTATGGCAAAGACTATAAGTTAATAAGTAGTGATAGGCAGAATAGGAGAGGGGGTGGTGTAGCAATATACTGATAAACTTATCTAAATGTTGAGTTGTTAAGCTTGGCTAATATGTGTGACTTTGAGTTTTTGAATGTTAAAATTTATGATGGAGGTACAACAATTTTTCTTTCTTGTGTATGTAACCCTAATAGAATATGTCAACTTGAACCTTTTTTTCTGAGCTGTCCAATAATTTGGCTGATTATGATCGCTTTGTGATTTGTGGAGATTTCAATGTGAATCTGCTGTGTGATAGTAATAAATTATATGAGTGCTAGGAATAAATTATATGAGCTCGTAACGACTGCTGGATCTGTGGTAAACTCGGGTATACCTACTCGTTATGGAAATTATGTCAAACCTAGCTTGCTTGATTTCTTCAAATGTCTTTTATTTCCGATCATGATTTAATTTTTTACCTTAAATATAACACTGTGTCGTAATGCTCTGCCGAATTTTTTTCATATAGTCATATAGTTTTTAATGCTATTGATTATTAATCACTATTCTGTGAGATAAGTCGAGTGTATTTGGATGAATGCTGGTTTCAAACCTCAGTGGATGATAAGTTGCACTTGTGTGTTGGTTGCATTGATAGGATTTTTAATCAATATGTCCCCATTCGTTCAGTGGCAATTCAGAATGCTTCTTGTCCATACTCTAAGCACGTTAAATTGGCCATTAAGAAGCGAAATAAATTGCATGCTAAATGGAAAAAGAAGCCTACTGTAGATAATTGGAATCTCTTGATGAATCTCGAAATAAAACTGTCTTTATTGTTCGTCAATCTAAAAGAAATTTTTACATTTCCAAGATTATATTACCATTTATTCTTAGTCCGTTAGCCCACATAATTAATTATTGCTTTACGACTTCTTGCTTTCCTAGTTTTTGGAAGGTTGGTATCGTTATTCCAGTAGCTAAGAAATTCTCTGCTTTGGAGCCAGGTGATTTTAGAGCTATTAGTATTTTACCTTCTCTATTAAAATTTTGTGAATCACTTATGCCTGAGCAAATTTCGGGAAATTTTCATCAAAACAATCATTTCTCTCCATTGCAGTCTGGTTTTAGATCAGGGCACAGTTGTGCGACTGCTATGCTGAATATTATGGATGTTCGGTTAATGTATGACCAAACTCTTGTTACTTTTCTAATCCTGCTGGATTTCTCTAAAGCTTTTGATAGCGTTAATCACTCGTTGCTCTGTTTAAAATTAAAGCGGTACTATGGGTTTTGTGGCAATGCAGTTGGTCTTATAAATAGTTATTTTACAATGAGAATGCAGCGAGTAAAGATGGGCAATATCTATTCTGATCATAAACATGTGTTTCAGGGTTCAATCCTTGGCCCACTCCTGTTTACTGTATTTACAAATGACATTTTCTCGGTGTGTAAATACGTAAATATACATGCATATGCTGATGACCAACAGATTTATCTTAATCGGCGCATAGAGTTTATTGACTTGAGTCTTAAAATGAATGAAGATCTAAATTCCATATTTGATTGGTCAAAAAGAAATGGACTTTTCCTAAATCCGTTAAAGTCCTATGTTTCACCAATCTCAAAGAAGAAAATAGAATTGATATCTATTGGTGGCGCACAGCTGAAGTTCGTTGAAGGATCATGTAGTTTGGGCTTCCATATTAATTCTTCTTTCACTTACACTGATCAAGTAAATAGTATAGTGAAAAAAGTTCTTTTTGTGCTGAGACAGTTACGGATGTCAGCAGAGTTTACATCTGTCGAGACTAGGAGAAAGTTAATAAAGCAGCTAGTTGTACCGAGAATATGCTAATCAGAGTATATAGTAAGTTGGATTCAAACTTCCTACATAAAATACAAGTTGTATTTAATTATGCGACACGATATGTGTTTGAGTATTTAGAACTACTTACGGATCAGAAATTGTATTTTTCTACACAAGCTGATTATCACGAGAGCACCTAATTATCTCTTTGAGATAACTTCAGCAGAGCCAATCAAAAAGAAGTCAGTGCATGATAATATCTAAATTTGCCTATGGTAATTCAACTCGATACTTTTTCATTATTGCCATAAGGATCTGGAATTCGCTGCCTTCTGCTGTGAGAGGCGTGGCAGGGATTAGCGAGTTTAGGTATTTAGTGTTCCAGTACATTTGTTGAGAGCTGACATAGAGCTCTCTTAATTTGACCCTTGTAAATAACCAAATATATCTTTTATTGTTCTTTTCAGTCACTATTCTTTTAATTTCTTATTGTATTCATTTATTATTTATTTATGATTTATTACTTATTAATTAATTAGTAGATAAATTAATTTAATATATCTTTTTTAAGAACTGATATATAGTTAAATATTAAAAGACTTTGTCTTATTGTATCACTTTAAACAATAAATTGAAATTAAATTGAAACAACACTATGGTGGCAATTGATACATGCACCACCTTTCTTGCCATAAACGCAACTCGCGATCAATACTTGCGAATTAGCTCCGACGACAATTTATCATGTGAGCTGATTTATCAAAATGAATACGTATGCTCAAATGTGCCAATCCGCCAATTGTAAACTGAAAACTGTGGCCAATAACATTACGTGGCTACCATTGAAGAAGAAACATCAATGGATTTATGCAATTCCATCACCGTCGCGAGCCACTGCAGTCTGCGGAATAGAAATCATCCAGTTGGCACTGAAAGGCTCAGGACTACTGACACTTCAGCCAGAGGGCGTGCTAAAACACAACTCAATCTCAATACAAGGGCAAGAATCCGTATCCAGTTCGTTAATAGCATCACGCACAAGCCTAGGGAAAATTACAGAAGTATCAAATAGTGAACAAATAACCACTATTGCATAATATAAGCGCGATCACTTACACAACACAACAACAGAATCTCACAGAATTAAACAATCCTCTGGCCAAAGAAAAACTGATGACGCTGCACAAAATTCAACCACCAGACTATTACCACCATGCGGTCAGTTATACCGCACTGTTCCTGTACGTGATATTTTTGATTACTGGGCTCATATGGAGCCTCGCCTTCGCCACCATCCAATAGAGAATCTAATATAGGTTGAGCTGTGCTCAACGCGCGGGTGAAATGATAATTGCATTAACAGTTGATGTGTAAACATTCAAACTTTTCATGCAGAAGATCTTCTTTTGCATACAATTAGGCTTGTGTTAAGCAAACCTTGCCAGCTTAACGATGAAACTTGCATTGTTGACAAAACCTCCAACAATATACTATACCAGCGAAGGCTTCGAACTGGATGAAATATGATATCATCTGAAGAACTCAAATCAAGGCCAGTTTGCAAATTTGTCATGGCTATGCTTTAAATTAAATAATATCGAAATATATGTATAGACAAATTATATGTAATGTACGAGTATGTGTAGAAAAAACGAATGAAAACCCACGATTGGCACAGCCAATCAGTAAGAGTTAAGTGTTTAAGTGTTGTAATTTTAACTAAAGGCGAAACTACATATCATGCTTTCCGACGGTAAAGCATTTCGACAGCAAACACTTTTCACACGTTTACTTCTTTGTGTATTTACAAACTACATACCACGGGTTAGACGCGTCGTCTTCTTCAGCTGATGTGAAATTTTATGAAGTTTTCGAAAATTGAAATTAAGAACAAAAACATATTTAAAACGAGTACAGAAGTCTGAAGTCGGCTTAGACTGACTTCGAGATACCTTTTACCATTTCTTGTGCGTGCGAGATCAACAATGAGGATGATTTCTTCATAAAACATCATTAGGAGCATGGTTGGTTGGTTGGTTGGTTTTGGTGGTTGATCCACGTCAGTCCTCACATGGATCACAATTACCGCCTTAGCGCCGTTTTGATACCACAACCTCTCCAAACGCTGGAGAAAACGATGGATTGTTCACTAAATCCACTTTGTGGAGTGTAGGTATTTCAAAAGATCTTTCGGTTTTATAGCCGAGAGATCGGATAAACTCGCCAGGAAATAGTTTCCTAGTGTTCTATTTCTTGCGGCCGCCAGAGCCGGGCATTCGCAAAGAAAATGAATTCAGGTTTCCTTCTCTTCTGAATTTCCATAACTTCTACAATGGAAATTCTACGGTGTTTGCAATTTCTCTGCATAAATACCCACTAGCCAGTGTTACGGGTCACGGGATGTCAAATATAAGGAGAGGGCTTAGAAAGATTGACTTGAGAGTGGCTGCAATTGACCGATCTGCCATGGAAGCTGAGACTCTGAAATCAACTGTGCACTCTCTCCAATTCCAAATGGAAAAATTTTAAAGTGATGCAGTCTCAGCTGATCTAATTTTAAATGAAGTACCCGAGTGCGAAAATGATAGACTTAGTGATGTATTTGGTAAAATATATCAATCAGTTCATTGGGAGTCGCCGCGGGTTCGAGAAGTATTCCGTCTGCGCTCGAACCGTGGCCAAACCCAACACGCGGCTGTGCCAATTTTGGTTAAACTGCAAACAGCTCAATAAAGCAGTCATCTCTTTCGGACTATTGCTGGATTCTGTAAGGAAAAGAAGAGATCCATCTTGCTCTCTGACAGTGGTTTAAGTGGACAAACTCCGATCTTTGCATCGAAGCTTCTCCGTACGAAGTATGGTCTATGTTCGAGTGCATCGAAATTCGGAGGCGAAAGTAGCTTCGAGTGTTGAGACCGTTGATTCACTTGTTGACGCACCAGGAGAAACTAATCAATTGCTTACATCTGTTGTGAGTTAGAATCAAGCTACCTACGCGTAGTTGACTCACAGCACCGGCTCCTATTAAATTCATTAAGAGCGCACATATTTTTAGGGTGCAAATATTGTAAATGAACAGTATTTATGTATTAATTATGATGTAAACTTTTAGGGTGTTACAGTTCCGCAGTCAAGCTTACGAGGGGCATTTAGAATGCACCGACGACACCAGAAAGGTCAGTTTTTGTATTGTAATTGTGAATTGTAAATCGTATATAAGAATTAGTATTTTAAGAATAAAACTTCTTGTTGTTTTAAACCCAAAATAGTGCTGTGCTTATTTAAGAAAGTGATTTAGGTTTACAGGTTCCCGCGCAGGACAAGCCGGGAGAGGAAATTCCAGAGGACGATCCCGAGGACAAGCAGATACGGACACCAACATTTTGGCGCAGCCGGTCTAAAGGACCTACAGGAGGAATCCCAGGGCAAGGAACCCTGAAGCAGTGAAGCATCCTGCAACGAATTCGAAGAACCCTAAGGAAAAAGATGTCATCAGACAAGATAATGGTGAGGAGAGTGTATAGTAGCGTAATTTAAGTAAATACTTCTGCGACCCTGAAGGCGCCGTAGCGCTGGTCAAAGAAGTCGCAACCTATAGGCGCGTTTACGCTGTTGCACGCAGCTTTGTATGGGCAACCATAAACCCTCAGTATGATCGGACGGTCTATGTGTGTCGTCTTAGCTGTGAGGACTTTTTTGGTAGGGGATTTGTCTTTGGTTGTCGATAGGGACCTTTATATTGTTCATTAAATTGTTTTCATTGTTTTCAAATTGATCTGAATATTTGACATTATAAGCTTAGGGTATGAGACAAAAATACGTCAAGAAGTGCTTACAGCACGTGTTGTTGCATCAAAGTTTTTGTAGTTCGCAAACTACAATTTGCGTAGCAATGTTCCAAAAAAAAAATGTACACGCTATATTACGTGGCGCATACGTTACGGGTTTATTTTTAAATATGGATTCACATTTCCGGGAATGAATCAAGACACTTTTGCCTGTAAATCGAATTTCGGTTTTTACAAACATATGGCCGTTTCTATAGATTTTTGGGAGTATTATATATGGTGTGAGGAAATCAAGGGGTATCATTGAGGAATCAAGGACCAATTTGCATTGATGGAAGGACTTAATGGACGCCGGTGAAGAGCGGATACAGAACTTGTGATGGAAAATATGTAATGAAAGAATGTATATAAAGATGGAATTTACGGTGGAATGTTTTTTTTAATAAATTTGTATTTATCAATAAGTAAGATGGAATAAAATATTGGGATAAGTTAATAAGAAGTTTTAACAATTATTGGGTTTTATTTGTAATTGGGATACGCGACCTGTTCTGGCATTTGGGATGAACAGATGGATTGAGATTTTTTCTTGAGATTGGGTTGTTCAACGGGATATTTATTGAACTAGGCATAGTCCATGGGACTCTCGAAAGAAGTGGAGGAGTTGCTGAAATCCCAGGATGTGGTGGGTAAAGAGGTCCAGAGGTTGATTTCAAACTTCAGGAAGGACCAGAAAGATGTCAAAAACGTGAAGTACTATCACAGACGCATCTCATAGTTGCGAAGCTTGTTGGAAAATATTAACAGCAACCACGCAAAGTTGCTGCCGAACAAGGAGGTCTGTAGGGACGACGAGTACTTTGCGACGGGTTTTCATGGATATGTGGAGAATTTTGTGTCAGCGTTGCTTAAAGTATTCGAGTCGGAATCGGCAACGATTGAGGCTCCCCGTTAATGAGAAAGGAGGACGCACAGGATGCGTTGAGAACACTAAGATGTGGACCACACTAAGATGGATCTTTTCACCGAGAGGGTATTCGAGCAGTTCGAAGCAAGTACGAGTGGGGAAGAAACTCAGGAATTGTGAGAACAGGCGAATGTCAGAGGAGCTGTGTCACCATTAGAAGTAGCAGATCAAGCCTTAACAGAAATCCAAAAAAGGACAGAAGAAAAGTTGTTAAATTTTCATAAGAAAACAGAGGATTTGAGAGCACAAAAGGAGTATCTTGAGAATAAGGTAAAGGAACTTTCTCAGAGATTGACGGAAACAGAGGAAGCAGCATCGCTGTTGGAGTGTGCGGAATTAAAAAGAGGACGGGCTACCAATAAGACCTCCCCGAAAAAGGAGAGATCAAAATCAGCATCGGCTGGATTTACACAGACAGTATTGACATTGCCTCCGGAATTTCGCTGACCGAAATATTTAACACCGAAAGGGATAAGCCGCATTGTGAAGCCAAGATTAGTTTTTAGTGAAGAAAGGCAAGCAGAATTTTTGTTTGGCGCATCCGAGATCGGTGTCGAGCCATTTTCTCCGGGAAGTCCGATAAATAATAAAAATCAGGGATATCCGCCAAACGAGTCAGAAGCAGTAACAGTGCAGCAAAGTCTCGATACAGTGGACAGTATTTCGCCTGTACGAGCAAACGGTCGAAGATTAATAAGTTTGAGTCCATCACTGGTTAAGTACATCTCAGATCCGGGTGAAGTGCATTTGGAAGCAACCCAAAAAGACAACGCTCAAGTTTTACCAGCCATAAGTAAAACAAGAATAAATAAAATGGGTATCAAGGATATCTCCAAGACCGTGTCCAGGCTAGTACCTGTGTTTACTGGTGCTGAGTCGGTGGATTTAAGATCGGAGGTTCATCGATTTATCCAGGGGTGTGAACTAGCAAAGAGAAGTATTCGCCCTGACGAAATGCAAGACTTTTTCGATTGTGTGAAACAGAGGTTGTTTGGAGATGCGTACAATCTGGTTTTGCCAAAAAGCTTAAGTAGCGTGGAAGAATTGTATACGTTAATAAAGAAAACGTACTTGAAAACGAAAACGTTGGAAGAAGTCACTTAGGAAATCAGGGTGGCTCGGCAGTTGGCAGGCGAAGAGATACGAGTCTTTGCTAGGCGATTGAACACATTGCAGGGGTGTGCGACTGAAATCATTCGTGGCAAGTACAACGGTGTGGATGACAAGGCGCTGCTATATGAAGTTGACAAGTCGGTACTGACAGCTTTTGTAGTGGGACTGAGGGAGCCTGCATTAAGGGTGCACATGCTGGGTATTCGGACCGGGACTCTGGAAGAGTTGGTAGAGGAAGCCATCAGGGCGCAGTGGAAAGAAGTCAACCTAGTGCTAGTGAAGTAAATGCCGTATTTAACAGGCAGGACGTACCTGTGGCTGTAGCAAGAGGCGGAGAAGCGTACGTGACAGACTCACGCACACATGAAGGAACTTACGACACCGGTACAGGTACATATGGAGGTGCAAAGCGGGACGGGAGACGAACAGAAGGGGAGTTGCTTCAGGCAATACCGGTCTGTTCATTCTGCAATAAGTGGGGACATACAAGGGATGAGTGCATTACACGCAAAAACACGACCTACTGTATCGAGTGCCAAACATATGGTCGCCAAATTATGAGGCAAGTAGACAGTGCCAAGGGGACACTAAATGGGATCAAAGTAGAAGGCAGCCAGGTACAAGGCGCCCGGATCCACCCTTGAGGGACGGCAGGAGTAATAGTCCCCTAGTTAACACAGCGGAAGGAAATAACCAGGGAAGAAATCCTTTTAACACTGGGAGTGGTCAGCAGAGACCAAATGGAGTTCCAGAAGTGACCCAAGGATAAGGAACACCCAACAGGGGTTGAAATGCTTCTCATGTGGACGAATGGGACATCAGGCAGCGGAATGTAGGGATAGACAAGTCCAACAAAGAAACCAGGAAAACTTCGAGCGGCCCAGTCGAGGCCAGTAGACTGGAAAGCCAAAAGAAATGAAGTAACAGTTAGGCCGGAGGTACGTGTGACTGGTAATGTAGGAATTACAGTCCAGAAAAAGGAGGAGCAAGAGGCTCTCCAATACCACGTACCGAGTAATGTAAGAAAAATGGTTCAAGAAACGGAGGAGCAAGAGTCTCTCCGGGAAAAAGTTTTTGATTGCGTGTTGATTTAGGTAACTGTGATAATTCTAATACTTAGATTAAGTTTTAATAAGGTTAGAGAATATAGGCCAATCGCCGCGTACGTGGTACGAGGATGTATAGTTAAGATATTCACGGTAATTTTGAGGGAGTATAGGATTGTAAAGGATAACTGTGGTGCATGGAGACAAAAATTTGAAGAGTTAGGAAGTAGATACGCGTCCATTTTGGAATCAAAAGGGCGTTGTTTCGTGGTGAGCAGGATATATGATGCTTTTATCGAGATACCCTGCAAGGAGGCAGCTAGGGGAAAGCTAGTACTTTTGGTAGACTCAGGGGCGGACACCAGCCTCGTAAAATCTAGTGTTTTATGGAAAGGACTAGTTGTTAACCCAAAGAATATAAGAACACTTAATGGAGCGTTCGGAGGATGCATCAGGACACTGGGGTCGCTCAGAATAGGACACAGTGAAGTTAAAGGCATGAGTTTTAGGGTGCACGCAGTGGAATTGGATAGGGAAGGTATCCCGGCCGATGGGATAATTGGCCGTGATAATCTCTGGGGCCGCATCATACTGGATGCGCTGGAAAAACAGTTATAATTTTATGATGATAATAAGAATAGAATCCTTACTCTTCCATTAAAGTCATGGCAGGAAGGAACCGTGAATAGGGTTAAGAATTGTATGAAGGTAGTGAATGCAAGGTCAACTAGAGTAGTTACTATGCATGTAAATACGAGACTTAGGACTGTTGTTTTGCACAAGCAGCAGCTAGCGGAGGGCGTATATATGGGAGAAACCATAACGCACGTTGACAAGGGTAAGGTGTACGCTTGCGTGCTCAACGCATCAGAAAAGGACTACCTGATGGACTCCACTAGTTACAATAATTTTAAGGAACCAAATTATAGATCGGTAAATCAGATTAAGCAGGTAGATATAAGGAAAAGAATGGAGAGAGTGCTAGAATCATTGAAGTTAGACCCAAGCGAAAATTCAGAAGAAAAGGCATCGATAAAAGCCATTTGTACGTCATTCCATGACATATTTTTGCTGGAAGGAGATCAGCTAACATATACACCAGAGGTAGAGCATGAAATACCTACTAGAGTGGATCAAGCACCAATAAACCAGAAGCAATACAGATTGCCACAAGCTCACAAAGATGAGGTAAATAGGCAAGTGCAAGGAATGTTAGAAGATAACATAATCTCACCGAGTATCTCGCCTTGGAACTCACCAATTGTTTTGGTACCAAAGAAGGGAGGTACTCAGGGTCAGAAGAAGTGGAGAATGGTCGTCGATTTTAGGAAATTGAACGACGCCACTATCAAGCAAGTGTTCCCAATTCCAAGGATAGAAGAAATTCTGGATCAATTGGGGCATAGTAGATATTTTTCTACACTTGATTTAGCGAGTGGTTACCACCAAGTTCTGGTGCATGCCCAAGATAAGCAGAAAACCGCGTTCAGCACGGGCTTAGGGCATTATGAGTTTAATAGAATGCCGTTTGGATTAACAGGAGCACCGGCTACCTTCCAACGGTTGATGAACCATGTGCTAACAGGCTTGCAAGGGTTAGATTGTTTTGTGTATCCGGATGATATTGTATTTTATGGAAAGAACTTGCAGCAGCATTCGCAACGCTTGTGCAAGGTGCTCCAGAAATTACGAGAACACAATTTGAAATAGAACACTGAGAAGTGTCAATTTTTGCGAAGAGAGGTGGTTTATTTAGGCCATCGTTCCTCAGATGCAGCAGCACTGCCTGACCCGTAGAAGGTGGAATGCGTTAAAAATTTAGCGGTTCCGAGAAACAGAAAGGAAGTGCAAGCATTCCTAGGACTAGTGAACTATTTCAGAAAGTTCTTTGAAGGACTAGCCGGAATTGCTTTACCGATTAATAAGTTGCTACGAAAGGGAGCGAAGTTCGAATGGACAGAGAGCTGTCAGCAAACATTCGAGAGGCTAAAGGAAATAATTAGCTCGCCACCGATTTTGGCGTACCCGGACTTTGAGCAAACCGTTTTGTTGACCACTGATGCTAACAATGAAGCATTAGGTGCAGTATTGTCACAAGGGGAAGTCGGTAATGACCGACCAATAGCATTCGCAAGCAGGGCGCTTAGCGATACGGAGAAAAGATACTCCACAATAGAAAAGGAATTTCTAGCCATAGTATGGGCTACGAAGAATTTTAGGGCATATCTGTTAGGACGCCCATTTAAAATATATACTGATCATCAGCCGTTGAGAGGCATAGCCAATTTAAAAGACCAAACGTCTAGGCTAGCCAGGTTCAGACACAAATTGTCAGAGTATGATTTTGAAATCATAAACAAAAGAACTGGGAAAAAGAATCTGAATGCGGATGCACTCAGCAGAGTACCGCAGGCACTGAAGGTATCAGTAGTGCAAACGAGGGCCAAAGCACGGTCGGATAAGGAGAAGACCGAGAGAAGACAAGACAATAAAATTGATGCAACAGGAAATGTTAACAATGCGGGTGACGATGCCAATGAACAAAGAGCCAGTAGTGTGGAATGGCTGGAGGATATAAAGGATATCCAGGCAGTGTTAAAAGGTTTCCATGATTCACCGCTAGGAGGACACCAGGGATTCTGGAAAACTCATGACAGAATTAGACGAGTATACAAATGGAAAGGTATGCTCAAAGACGTTAAAAAATATTTAAAGAGTTGCCCAAGATGCCAGGCCAATAAGAGTTCACGGTTAACGAAGATTCCAATGGTGTTAACTGACACACCAAAACAGCCATATGATAAAGTTCATATGGATATTGTAGGTATTTTACCTGAGACTGTTTCGGGCAATAAATACATATTGACGTTCCAAGACGATTTCTCAAAGTATATGGCGTGCGTGGCCATACCCGATGCTGAAGCAAGTACGGTAGCCAAGGCATTCTTTGACGAAGTTATAGCACGGTACAACATACCTAAGGTCTTGATAACCGGCAATGGTTCAAATTTTGTGTCAAAACTATTCTCAGAAACGTGTAAAATGCTGGGAATCAAGAAATTGCATATAACACCATATCATCCACAGGCGAATGGCTCATTGGAGCGTAGTCATCGACCTCTGGCCGAGTACTTGCGCAGTTTTGCCAAGGAAGACGGCTCGAATTGGGATCAATGGTTAACCACTGCAATGCATGTACACAACAATACTGTGCATGTATCAACGAAGCAAACTCCGTTTAGAACACTCTACGGGTTTGACTTCAATTTACCAGCAAATTTGAAGCGCAAATGTGCGCCAGTATACAATGCTGATGACCCCAATAAAGTGCAAAAATATCAGTTACAGCGAGCGCACGAATTGGTTAGAGAAAATCAGGATTGTGCTAAACGAGTAGCCAGGGAAGCCTATAACAAGGTACTAAACCCAGTAGCTTTTCATGTGGGTGAACAGGTACTCATGAAGAATCTGGCTAGAAGAAACAAATTCTCACCTGTTTGGATAGGTCCTTATGTAGTAGCAGAGATCCGTAGCCCAGTTACAACAGTCGTAACAATTAAGGGTAAAAATAAAAAGCTACATAATAATTTATTGAAATTGTTCCACACTAGACCACACAATTAAATACATGTGTTAACAGTGTTTGCAAGTGTAATCACAAGAATAACAACGTAAACATGTACGTGTGTATATCAAATAACACACACAGCTCCGATTTTCAAAGTCAAGGCCAGTAGAAGTGTGCCGCTTAAACTCGGGCAAGTAAAATTGACGTAATGAAAATGTGCTTATTTGGCACTGTAGCCGAATGAGGCACCATAAAGAAGAATTTTTTTTAAATATATATACATACATACACCGAATGAAGCACCGTAGAGTAAATAATAATTCTATAAGAAAAATAAAATCATAAGACAGTCGTGGGTAAGTAATATAAAACTTATCTTAAAATATATACGAGTACATACATACATACTACAGTTTATGAACTCAAATTCGACGGGTAAGCGTTAACGCCAGGCAACCGAACCGCTGGTGGAGTAAGTATATATATGTATATACGAGTATGTGTATAATGTACAGAATGAATGTACGAAGGTATATTTGGGAAAGTAAGTAATTTTGTTAATAGGAATGGGTATAGCCATATAAGTAAGTATATAGGGACATATGATTATGAATTGGGAATCTGCAGTTATTTTCATGCTGCAGCAGGCTATATGAAACTACGAGTATATGTAATTATACATAGCTTTTTCGGCTTATCGCTTAGGAGATTAGCGTGTGGGGAATAGTAATGTATATATATGTATACATATATTGAATTAGAACAATATATTTAGCTTACCATTACACATTAGGTAATAACTGTAGCAATTAATTTTAAACAATTGAAGGTGCCTTGAATGTATGTATGTATTCATATAAAAGCAGGTTGTTGTAGGGAACTACACTTGTTAATGGATATATACATAAAGGGCTAGTAGTAAAATTTAAATATATAGAATAATTAGATGCAATGAAAAATTGAGTCATGCAATGGACAATGTTTTCACATAAACGGGTTTATCTTAAATATTCTGGTTTATGTCAGAGGGCAAAAGAATTTGCTCAGAATTGAAAAATTTAAAAAGATATATAAAAAGAAAAATGATATGAAAGGAATTATGAATTGCTTAAAAAAAAGAAAAAGTAAATAATAAATTTATCTTTTATATACTCGCTTATGTAAGATGGGCAACTAGTTTTGCCCAGAATTGATGTAAACATTTTTGTTTTTTGGGCGGCATGTAATTCGATAGAGTAAATACTTGTTATGTATGAATCAATTAGTATAAAATGTATATTCATTGAGAAGAATTAAAATGTTGAATGCCGCTAACAATTTTAAAAAGTTTCATAGTTTATTAATAGTATCTGTAAAGGAAATAGTTTTGATTCTTATTTATAGTCTGCTTGTTAAGACGTAGTAGATAAGCGATATATAGATTTAAATACAATTTACTGTTTACGTTAGGAAAAATATTAAAAATTGAATGAATAGAATAGATAGTAAGAATAATTAAAATTCGGCAAACTCCGATACATGTATAAGCGTATTGTTTTTAGATATTCAGGCGTTGGTGAACAAACAAGGACATCTGGATGGTTCAATATGGTGCAGCATGAACCTGGAAGGGATTTCCTGCAGCGTCGAAGACAGAGTAAGTTGTTAACCAACATCCAGGAGATCGGCAGATGAAATGCACGAGCAGCGGACAAAATCTGATCAAACAAGAAGTAAGAAGACGTAGGAGAAGGTTAATCAGTAAGCCGCAAAATGATAATACGAAATTTGCAACGATGATGTACCGAGATAATTTATGGTTAGAAGAACATGAAAACAGAATAAGTGGGAATTCATTTTTATATGAAAGAGTGGAAGAGCTTCCAACTTCCCATGTGCGAGATGACTGCGATTTAAGCTTATGGAGAAATACCGGCTGAATACAAGCATCTCTATCTGACAAGTAAAAGCTGATAATACTTGAGTTTAATTGCATAACAGACAAAATGGCATGAAAAACACTAACATGTACGTTGTCCGTATAGAAAATCCAACGTGTCAGCCATTATTGCATATGTCAGTATGTATATTGTATTATTGTCTAGAAAGAAGAAGAGATAATTTTAGCCAAAACCCAAAGTTACTCCGTAATTTTAGCGAGAAACGGCTACAACAACAATAACAGCCACAACTACCATCGTTCAATTAGCTTCGTAGAATAATCTCCTGGCGCAAAAAATCGTTTTAACCACGAAAAGATCGAGCATAACATAGCCCAGCTTTATCGCCTAACTTCGTAACGATTTTTCCAATGAGAAAATTTCCACTGTCACTGACTCAGCGAATATTGAATATTTATTTTGACGTCGTCAGAAGCGCATCTAGTCGCACAAGCTTGCATCATCTTTGTACGTACCGGTCCAGAAAGAAGGGAGGGGTATGCGGAGTTCATCGAGGGACTTCACTCCGACAACGACAGCCCGTCAACCGGATCAGCAGGGAGCAGAGGTCGCAGTGTAATATAAGATTTTAAGTTTAAACTAGAATAGTGATATTGTAAAGATGTTTGTATATACGCCAATGAGAAAAGAGTCAATAAAAGAGCAAATTATAAAAAGGGATATATATAAAAAAAAATGATAGAGGAAAAAACATACAAAAGAAAACAAACACAAAGTAAGAAGAAAAAAAAATAATATGGAAAAGAAAAGAATAAAAAAAAAAATAAAAAAGAACCCAAATAAGGCGATTTTAAAACAAAAAAAAAAAAAAAAACTAAAACACATTATATGTATATACTATAGAGTTAAATCAATGCACATAATTGTTTACAGTGCAAGAAAATAATTGTAGAGATTTATTAGAAGTTAGTTGCACTGACTTCTTTTAGAAAGAGGGGAGGGATGTTGTGAGTTAGAACCAAGCTACCTACGCGTAGTTGACTCACAACAACGACTCCTATTAAATTCATTAAGAGAGCACATATTTTTATGGTGCAAATATTGTAAATAGTAGTATTTATGCTTTAATTATGATGTAGACTTTTAGGGTGTCACAGTTCCGCAGTCAAGCTGACGAGAGGCATTTAGACGTTTTAACGTTTTATTAAATAGTAATTTTTACACTTTTTAGAAAACTTCACGGAGCAACCCGACATGCATCCGAATCACTCTACTCGTTAGAAAGAATACATGACGTGTTACTTATATCTATTATGTTGTCGTTGGGACAAATTGATAATTTATTATACATTCTACATTCTAATTTTATTCCAAATATTCTGTTGGTACATTGGAAAACAGAATTTTATTCAATTTTGTTAATCTTATTTTTATTTTTTACTGGTTTTATAATAATTTTCTTACAAAGTTCTGTATTTGTTCAGGCAGGCTGACAATGTAAATAAGAATTTCATCATTTGTTTCTATTGTTATTTCAGAGCTTTCGACTGCTTCATCTATATTTAGATATGCAATAGTCTCTTTATCAAAAATATCTTTTACTAAATCTATCTCATAAGTTGACAGCAAGTATGAATTAATAATATTGGCTTTGGCACAATGAATCGAATATTCGATATTTATAATTTATTCTTCAATTCTAGCTTACGTTTTAGAATCATAATTAAATCATTTTCAATTTTACTTACTGATTTAACGAGATTTAGGACTTCAATAGTTACATTAATTAGTTCGTTAATTTTTATCTATTGCCATTTTATTTATTAGAACTTGCTGGTTATTATTTTTAAGTACATTATCATTTTATCTTATAATATATTTAGATCGGAATGGTCTGGACTTCCGGCTATCCACTTCCATGCGCTACCTAAAAAATCGAATGACCCTTTTTGTCTTTTCGGAGGATTCAGTTTTTTTAAATGAATCTTAGTTTGGGATATTTCGTGGGAAACGATGGTATAGGGGGGATGATCTTGTCGAACTTTTGTCTTGATTGTCGATTCCATATTGTTAGTCACATCCTCGTATTGTTTTAAGTCGATAATATGAATTAATTTAAATGTACCGGTCTGCAATTTTGCGGTACCTGTGTTTATGGCAACCAGCTGTGAGTTGGTGTAATCTAAAATTTGTATACATGATGAGATGAGTAACCTGTAAAAGAACAATGATCAGTTCCCGATTAGGCTCTTATGAATTATTTTTCCCTTTTCTCTTAGCACCGCACTATTTCTATTTTCTTGCACTATTTCTCTAGTGTATGGTTTGGATAATTTAGTCCCTAATCTTTTATTTCGTTTCACGAAAATAACCTGCCCTGGGAGATACGTTTTTGGTTCTTGTTTGTTTTTATTGTGGTGTTCAATGTCCTTTCTCTGTTTTTCTGCTAGTTTGCTTATTTCGTCCAGTCTTGGCTTTTCTATATCGTCAGGAATAAATAATACATTTCTATTGAAATATAAATCTACTGGTCGTTTTCTAGTTACACATGAATTGTGTGGTTGTATTCCGATACCGAACGTTGCAAGAGTTCTTCAAAATTTCTATGGCCTCCATTTTCTTTGACGCAGCGCATTATTTCCAAGAGTGTTGAATAGAACCGTTCTACTTGTCCATTCGCCTGGCTCCTGTATTGTGAAGTAGTATAAACTTTTATCCCTAACTCGTCCTGCATCATAAATTTGATCGTGGCCGAATTAAGTGAAGGTTAGGAGCAAGGACTCTGACTCCTTTGACAATAATAAGAGGATCAACTTACAATCACTAAGTACGTGACCGACGTAGTTCACTTAAACAAAATAACAGTGCGTTTCAATTGGAGCCAGTGGTCGGCTTCATAAAATTATTATTTTTTATGTGACGCGTCGCGATCACGTTAACTTATATATATAATCGTATATATATATATATATATATATATATATATATATATATATATATATATATATATATATATATATATATATATATATATATATATATATATATATATATATAGAGCCAGGATATGGTTCGAGGCTGGATGCCCCATCTTGTTCCCATGGATGTCTTGCAACAGTACAGAGCACACGTGGCTTTCCGTACCGTCTCCGCCAAATTTGCTTTCCAAGTTTGGGAAAGTCAAAACTTGGTATTTTGTGCTTCCTGGTCAAAAGAATAGCCTCAGTTTTGGAAGGATTGACGTCTAGGCCAACTTCAAGACACCATTGGGACAAAATGCTAAGAGTATAGCTTAGATTTTCTGATAGTGTTGAAAGATACTTGCCGGAAACAGAGATAGCAATGTCGTCCTCATAAGCTATAGTGTTACAGCCGGTCTGATCTAATCTCCTTAGTAGTGTGTTCACCGTCAGATTACAGATGAGCGGTGAGAGCACACCGCCTTGTGGAGTACCTCTCTTGAAAGTCCTTTTAGCATGCACGTTTCTTATTGAGGAGCTAATGTCGCGTGTTTTCAGTAGCTGTTCGATGAACCTAACCAAGCTGGGGTCCAGGTTCAGGTTTACTAAGGATTTAGTAATGGCGGAGGGACAAATATTGTTGAATGCCCCTTGAACGACGGTTAAGGTCAATGACAGCTGAGTATTTTTTATTTGCATCAAAATACAAGTATCTGCCGCATCGGCAGTTTTTCATGTATGTGATGCAGACAGGATGCAAGCACATTCGCCCATACGGAATTGATTGCGATCAAACTGGATTCGCAATATTTATATTACAGAGATATATTTCTCGGAATGAAAAGAGAATAGGTATTAATATATATTGTATGTTTGTAGATTACATAGAATGTAAACAAGCCTACATTCATCGACGATTTGTGGAAAAAATATAACCTGAATTATCAAATGTTCCAATGTGAAAGGTAGGATGTGATAGTCATATATACGGAAAATTAAATGTTTTAACCTGGCTGTGAAAAACATGTAGACTGACATATTCTTTTATTTAAAACTAAAACGTATAATTATTTTTTTACATTTTTGAATTTTTGTGGTTAGTGCAGTGAAATAGTTCTTAATTCGGTTTATTTTTGGAATAATTACATAAATATGTAATTATTATATTTTATTATGTACAAATAAAACGAACAAGAGAAAAAAAGTTGTAGAAACAAAATGGAAATGGTGTTAAAAAGAGCACGTCTAATTTGCTTACTTCGATGTTTGGTTGAGTTAACATACATACATAGATGTAAAAAAAAACCTTTATAAAATTGTATTTTCTTGAATTTGAAAAAAGTACCGAGGTAAACGTCACAAGTTATTGATACATTTATACTGAAAGTACCACTACTATACTCGTATGTATTTTATTAGATTTTGCCCATATTTTACACTTTACGGATCATTTTTTGTTCAATGCCAGTTAACAAATAATAAACTCTGATTGCATTAATCGCTAAAATATGTTTGGCAATCATTATTTTGTTATAAAATTTCCGCATATTTGGCTAAACACAAAATTGTTTGGTAAGCAAAACAAATGGAAAAAATCGCATTTCACTGTTGGGAGTGATTAAATGTAAGCAATTAACTCGGAACAAAGCTGATAAATGTTGATTATTGGAAAAAAGTCATAATAAAAAAGAACTTCGTCGGTCGAATGCTGTTTGATTGCAAGGTGTGTACACCAAACTGTACATACACATTGAGTAGATTTTTCGGTCGATTTCATACAAATCGGAATACAGACCACTGCAAAACTAGCTGCTCATTGGATTCCAAAATAAAATAACATCAACAGTGGTACTGGCAAATCAGTCGAGCATGACCAACCGCTGCTGGAAATGCGTTAACAGGCCTTGACTTTAAAATGTCGAATCATCGCAGCCGCTTACTTTCTTCCTGCAAGCACCAGGTTTGTTGACTTCAATCTATCGCATGTCTTTCTCACTGTCATTCAACCTCTTTTGCTTTATCGATGATGTAAACAATTATTGCATTTATTCTGGGTCACAATTCGCAGACATCGCTTAAAAAATTGGTAATTTAAAATTAGAGTAGATTTTATTTTGATGGAATTTTTTCCATGCACTTATTTGAGCGATTTAGGCCAGGGCTTTGAGAAGGCATTGAAGCTGATTATTTTCAATTCATAACTAAATTAGTCTTTCGGCAATGAAGCATTTATTATTATTTCTGAAAATAATGAACTGAATGTTTGCACTAGAATTGGTGGATTGTAACATTTCTGATTGTAACATTTGTAACAGGGCATACTTAAAAGGTAGTCGCAAGGGACTGATTTCTTCTTGTTTTGGTTTTGACCCTTCCCTTTTTTGCTATTCGTAGCTTTTATTTGCGTATTATAGTTTTTGAAATAAACAAAGTATGAAATACCGTCCCTGAAATTCTTAAACAAGATAAAGGTTTTAGACGCGGTTTTTTCAACTAAACCCACTGCACATACAAGTTAACAACAAAAATGTTAACAAAACAAAAGCCAATAAACTTAGTTACAGTTTTTGCGTAACAACATTGAGAACCATAGCACCGAAACTGCAAAGCCAAACAATTGGGCAAGAGCACATCGACCGCTCCAATTAAAATAAATGCTGATCAACTAGTAAATAAATAACACGTCGATCGCTCCAATCGAAATAAACGCTGACTGCCCCAGAAAAAGAAATGCTGACAAAAACACCTGCACGCGCTAGTGCACGAAAACAACAACAACAACAACAACATAGTTAAGTTATTAATTAAGAACTTTCTTGTTAAACTTAAGAATAATTGTAACTCACTCCTAAAGTAGCAGTCAATAAAGACGCACTGTCATCAGTGCTAGTTTTTTAAAAAAAATAAAATAATAAATATTTTATTAACTGGCGCCCGAGCAAATTAAAATTAAATAAAGTCCTGTTTTAAAGTACTCAATTAGTAAAACAAAGTTAAAGTGATTTTAAACGCCCTAAAATAGTGCTAAAAATAAACACTTTAGTTAAAGTAACAAAGACAAAGGTGAAAAAGTGCCCTCAAGTAGCGCAAGCCTGATCAAAGTTACTCAAAGACAAATAGCAAGAAAAAAGTGTGCTTTTTAACAATCCAAGATTCTTCATAAGAATTACAAAAAATAAAAAACCAGCGTGTTGCAGAGGAACGAGGCCCCCGAGTAGCTATCAGCAGCAAAAAGGAAGTGCAACGCACTAGCCACTCCGCCCGCAGAAATTAATTAAAATTGGAAAGGAAAAACCTGGAAAGGAACCTCCACTTCATCTCCAAATCAACTAATAAAATTTCATCCAAGATGACTACAATTAAGCTTGTACTGGAAGCAATTTTATTCTTAGTAATGTATCTTTTTTGTATTAATATCACAATATTGTTTTTTACATATTTAATTTTGTAAGCTCTAACCATTCAATTGCCTAAAAAAAATAATAAAAAATAGCATTTTTTCCCAAAATTTTGATACTGAATCAATAAAATTAAGAAATTTCCCTCTCTCGCTCTTACAAAATAAAATGAGTAATCCGAACAATCTTATCCGTCCACCGGTACTTAACGCCGGACAGGCTGCACCAAACATTAATATGGAAGAGTTAGGTCCCATAATAGCGCAAATCGCCTCAGAGGTATTTTCAAGACAGGGTCCAGCCTTGGTTCAAGCAGCAATGAACCCCAACGCTCACCTTTCAAACGCTAGAGATCAGGTCATCGAAGAAAAACATATGAACAACATTACGGACTTGGACAAAATTCCCAACGTAGTCAAATGCCTACGCGAATTTTCTGGTAGACCAGGCGAATTTAATACCTGGAAAAAAAGCGTTGAGAGAATTCTCAAAATTTACGAGCCCAGCAAAGGAACGCCGAAATACTATGGAATTCTAAACGTTATAAGGAACAAAATTGTGGGTAATGCAGACACTGAATTAGAATCCTACAACACTCCACTCGACTGGTCAGCTATAGCAAAATGTCTAACCTTACATTACGCAGACAAACGCGACCTTTCCACACTCGAATACCAAATGACCGCCCTAATTCAAGGCAGGTCAACAGTAGAGCAATTTTACCAAGACGTCTACTCTCACCTATCACTGATTCTTAACAAATTATGCTGCTTAGAAGTTAGTACAGAATCCCTTCAGATTCTCACCCAAACATATAGAGAAAAAGCACTTGATACTTTCATTCGAGGACTTAACGGTGAACTTCCAAAACTGTTAGGAATAAAAGAACCAGCTGACTTACCACAAGCGTTACATTTATGTTTAAAGCTAGAAAATCAGAATTTCCGAACCAACTATGCCAATAACCAACAACAAGCTACCAAAAAATACAATTCAAATTTAACCCCACCTCTACCAAATAGAAATATCCCTATGCAACGCTTCAGACAAAATTTTCATCCTCAAATAGCATACATTCCTAATCCTCAAACTCCCACATTCCCAAAACCAATCCAAAATACGATACAACAACTTGACCAATACCCACTGAGACAACCACCCCCAAGGCCATACGCCCCCAAACCGTTACCAAAACCAGAACCTATGGACATCGACGTAAGCCTTCGCTCAAAAAGAATTGACTATATGAATAGACCAAGACCAGCACAAGTCCCAGGAAAAAGACCACCGCCCTCCCAGCGTACCTTCATCCCTCACAAGACCCAACGAACATTCCATATAGACACTGAACACGACAGTAATGACCTCAATGAATACGAACATGACCAAAACGAAGAGGAATACGATCAAACTTTAGACGAGTACCTAACAACCATAGAATCTGAACAACAAGATTATACAGAACAATCTTCAGAGCTTAACGACATTCATTTTTTAGAATGACGAGCTCTTCATTGCCATATTTTGAATGTCAACAGAAGAGCGGAAAAATTTTAAGATTTCTCATAGACACGGGATCAAGCAAGAACAATATCCAACCCGGTCTTGCAAAAAAAACTATTCCAAACGAAACACCTTTCCATGCTAAGTCAATCGCAGGAGACGTAAAAATTCAGGAACACACATTCATAAACTTATTTAATCTTGAAGACAAGCATAAATTTTTCATTATGCCAACTTTGCAATCATTTCATGGCATTTTAGGCAACGATAGCCTTAAAGAACTCAATGCGATAATCCATACAAATAAAAACTACATGCAAATAAAAAACAGTAAATGGGTAAAAATAAAACAACTAACTTCAAAATCAGTTAATTCAATCGATATTCGTGACGAACATATGACACAACAGCAAAAACACTCTATTAAAAACACAGTCAACAAATTCCCTAAACTATTCACTGAACCGGACGAAAAACTGACATACACTACAAAAGTCTTTGGCGAAATTCGCACATCCTCCGACGAAAACCAAGTGAAGCAAATGCTTAATGATGGTATAATCAGACCATCAAGGTCCCTTTATAACTCCCCAGTATGGGTCGTAGAAAAAAAATTTGATTCCAAGGGTAACAAGCAATATAGGATGGTCATAGACTATCGCAAACTAAATACAGTTACCATAGCTGATAGGTACCCAATACCCGAAATCTCAGAAGTTATCTCACAATTAGGAAATGGCGAATATTTCTCGGTCCTAGATCTAAAGAGTGGCTTCCACCAAATCCCTCTCAAGGAGAAAGACAAGGAAAAGACAGCATTCGCGATCAACAACGCTAACTACGAATTCAATCGCTTACCATTTGGTCTAAAAAACGCGCCATCAATCTTCCAACGCGCACTCGATGATATTTTACGCGAATATATCGGCAAAATATGTTACGCATATATTGACGATATAATCATATTTAGCAAAAGCGAACACGACCACTCGCAACATATTGAACTTATATTCGAAGCTTTGGAAAACGCGAACATGAAAGTACAGCTTGATAAATGTCATTTCTATCAAGAAGAAGTAGAATTTCTAGGGTTTATCATTTCTCCGCAAGGAATAAAAACAAATCCCAAAAAATTGAAGCTGTAGCAAACTTCCCGACACCTAAAACAATAAAAGATCTACGAGCATTTTTAGGTCTATCAGGTTACTACAGGCGTTTCGTGCAAGACTATGCAAAAATCGCGAAACCATTGACATCCCTCCTAAGAGGAGAAGAAGGCCGAATATCAAAAAAGCAATCGGCAAAAATACTAATTAATCTGAACACCGAAGCCCTTGAAGCCTTCAGAAAATTAAAAAATTCACTTATTTCCAAAGACACCCTGCTCTCATACCCAAATTACAATGAATGCTTTGAACTAACAACAGACGCATCAAATTATGCAATTGGCGCAGTGTTGTCACAAAAAGATAAGCCAATCTCATTCATCTCTCGAACCCTCAACAAAGCAGAAGAACATTACGCAACAAACGAGAAGGAGATGCTGGCTATAATTTGGGCCCTAAATTCTTTTCGCAACTATCTTTATGGATCTCGCAAGGTTATAATTCATACTGACCACCAACCTCTCACCTACGCCCTAAGTAATAAAAATAACAATAGTAAGATGAAACGATGGAAGGCCATACTAGAAGAGTATAACTACGAATTACTATATAAACCAGGGAAAAGTAACGTAGTTGCAGACGCCTTGCCAATAATTCCGTTACAATCGCAAGTAAATTCAATGTCCACGATGACGCATAGCGACGACAGTTCAGGACAAAATCTTATAAGTAGCGTCGAAGCCCCCATCAACGTATTCAAGAATCAGATCATTCTCAACATAGGTCCTACCACACCATACAAATTTCAGATTGTATTTCCGACATACCACAGACACACAATAACAGAATTTGATTACACCACAGAAAAACTAATAGAAATCCTAAAAAAAAACCTTAATCCCTCTCTTATACATAAATGGTATAAAAACATCAGAACTAATAATGGGCAAAATTCAAGAAGTTTACCCAGATCATTTTTCAAGATATCGAGTCAGGTTCACAAGGCACCAAGTTGAAGACGTTGTCAATGAAGAACAACAAGAAGGTATAATTATTGAAACACACAAACGAGCCCATAGAAACACAAACGAAAATAAAATTCAAATTTTAGAGAAGTACTATTTTCCAGGAATGAACAACAAAATAAAGAAAGTAGTTAAACAATGTACTGTTTGCAAGCTTAATAAATATGACCGACATCTCACTAATCCCGAACTTAAAGAAACACCCATCCCTACACATCCCGGACACACCCGCCACATCGATATTTATAAAACAGAAAACAACCTCGTCTTAACCGCAATTGATAAGTTTTCTAAATATGCCCAAGGTAAAGTCATAAAATCAAAAGCAATCGAAGATGTAAAAGAACCACTACGTCAACTTCTGTTCCTATATGGAGTCCCAAAAGTTATCGTTGTTGATAACGAAAAATCCCTCAACTCATCTTCAATAAACTTTATGGTCGAAGACCAATTAGGTATTCATATTTTTAGATCACCCCCTTACAAAAGCACTGTTAACGGCCAAATAGAACGATTTCATTCAACACTTTCAGAAATCATTAGATGCCTGAAATCAGACGGAACCCACCTATCCTTTATAGAACTTCTAGACAGATCTATCTACGAATACAATTCCTCAATACACTCAACAACTGGAAAAAAACCCATTGAAATATTCTTTGGACGAAACACAAACATAGACCCTGAACAGTACGAAAAAGCCAGACAAGACAATATTCAAAGACTAAAAGAAAAGCAATACAAAGATATTAAATATCACAATAAAAATCGACTACCTTTCATAACATACAATCCAGGTGACACAGTTTACGTTAAAATTCACAGTCGTCTAGGATCCAAAATCTCACCTAAATACAAACAAGAAACAGTAAAAGAAAACAGAACAACCACAATCCTTACAGAATCAAACAGAGTAGTACATAAAAGTAACATTAAAAACTAAATCCCCTTTAATATGCTGGAAACATAAAAAATAAACCAAACATATTCTTTTCAGACTACTCGTATTCCTGATTACAACAAACGCAGAATTATTGCTGACCGACTATTCCTCCGCTCATCTAATAACTATAGACGATGGACAAGCAAAAATACAAAATGGAACCTTTAATTTTATTCACATAATAGACTTAAAAACATACGAACAATTCTTATATGACACAGATAAATACGTAAATACAAGCATCGAGAAAAATAGCCTTTATTATCCACTACTCAAACACGAAATCTCTCAGTCCATAGACATTTTAAACCAAATTAAACCATTGCATTCTGAAAAGAGAAGTAAAAGGTCAATAAATATGTTGGGCACAGCATGGAAATATCTAGCCGGCAGTCCCGACCATGATGACCTACAGTATATAGAAAATAATCTGGAAGAACTAAATAAAAATAACAATCGGCAGATAACAGTAAACAGTGCACTTACCAAGCGAATTAACGAATTATCAAACATAACGGACCAACTCAGAAACTCACTAAGGAAAAGCGAATACGTAAACAATGAAATAGCTTCAAATATCCAAAATAGAATAAGACTCATTAAAGAAGAATTAACAAACATTAGATATGCAATTGAATGGGCTAAGGCAAATATGATTAACTCTATATTATTTAATAAAAATGAGGTAAAAGAAGTACTAGAAAAGCTAAGAAATGAAAACATGCCATTCAGAAGCATTGAAGATGCGCTAGAATTCACAAAAATCAAAATCTTATATAATGGAACGAATATTATGTATATAATTAAAATCCCAATGACAACAGAGACAATTTATGTAAAAACCGTAATTAGAGCTATTAAAAGAAATGAAACAATTATTGATATCCCATACAAATCGTTACTAATCAACGACCACGAAATATTTGGTATACAAAACAAATGTAATAAATATAATTCCATTAATATATGTAACCACAATAATTTAATAAATTTAACAAACGACCTGTGCGTAAGTAGACTTTTATATAGTCTTGAGTCTTTTTGTAATATAAAAAATAACCAACACATACCTACAATAGAAGAAATATCTCCTGGAATCTTGCTATTAAATAATTTTAATGGAAGTTGTTTCTTTAAAGAATCAAATCATAACTTAAAAGGCACGTTTTTAATTAAATTCCATAACGAAACCATTCGAGTAAATAATAAAATATTTAGTAATATCGAGATTCCACAAATGAATTTCCAACCGTCAATAATGCAACCAACACCCATAGAATTAAGTAGATACAAGATATTATCTTTAGAATCATTAGAAGAATTACACATTAATAATACACATTCAATTAAGTCCATTCAGCACAACATGTTTATAAATAGAATATCATCATTTGTCTCAATAAGTAGTATTACTTTGTTTATAATAGCCATTATAATTATTAAATATCCACGCAAAAATATCGAACTTGTCATCCAACAATCCAAGAAGCCGAAGCACCTAGACCACCAGCAACAAAATTCGAATCTCCAATAATCACAGCGACACTGCCAAAACTCAACGACCTACCGTATTTCTGACGATTGTGGACAATCGTTTTAAGAGGGGTAGAGTTAACAACAAAAATGTTAACAAAACAAAAGCCAATAAACTTAGTTACAGTTTTTGCGTAACAACATTGAGAACCATAGCACCGAAACTGCAAAGCCAAACAATTGGGCAAGAGCACATCGACCGCTCCAATTAAAATAAACGCTGATCAACTAGTAAATAAATAACACGTCGATCGCTCCAATCGAAATAAACACTGACTGGCCCAGAAAAAGAAATGCTGACAAAAACACCTGCACGCGCTAGTGCAAGAAAACAACAACAACAAAAACAACATAGTTAAGTTATTAATTAAGAACTTTCTTGTTAAACTTAAGAATAATTGTAATTCACTCCTAAAGTAGCAGTCAATAAAGACGCACTGTCATCAGTGCTAGTTTTTTAAAAAAATAAAATAATAAATATTTTATTAACTTACATACACACATATTGCTACTCACTGCCGCTGGCAGCAACCCACTAGCACTTGGTACCCCTAGCAAACTACAATTGCGTGCACCGGAAGTAGTCGGGTCACCTTTTTCATTAATCGGCTACCTCACACAATATTTCACTCTCACTTTTCACACTTCGCCATAATTTAATTTTGGAATAGTGGACGCAGAAGAGACCTGTATAACCTTTTTCGCAAAATCTCATTTGCTTTTCTACATTTATTAAGTTTTATTTAAATCTCACTTTCAAAATTGCAAATTCTAAATTCAAATCCAGGGCACACCGATCTTTGTTCCCTGTCCAAATCTAAAATTGGCTTTTAAGTCAGAAACGAGTGGTTTTGGAGTGCACCAAAACATTGCTGCACTTCAAAAACACTTCCTTAAGAAACAATAGGCTCATTCGATTCGCCACTCTATCGACTATAGGACAGAAATTTGTATGGAAAAGATATCGAGTAAATTATACTCCGATTAAACGAGCGAAAGTGCATTCAAATTGAAAATTGCTTGAAAACCAACGAAATTAAAAATTACCCATAAAAATTAATCTTTGGATTTTGCTTTTATTTTAAATATTATTATTCTGTTGATTTAAATTATATTCAGATGATTAGTTTGCATAAAAAATATGAAGAAAGTAAATGTTTAAAAAAACAGTTGAAACAGTGCTGCCAAGTATACCACTTACTCGAGTACTGTTTTATTCGCACAACTCGTTACGAGCTCGAGACAAGTGACGAATCAAATGCGCTAATGTTAAATGCGAGTGCTATCGTTTGCTTATTGAAGTGCACAGCAAAAGCACTCCCACATAGTTTACATTGAATGATATATATATATATGATATATATATATATATTTGGCTTCGCGCGTGCTCGAACCAGCGTCACTAATAAAATAATGCGAAAGAATTTGTTATATCGTAAATATAATATTTGGTAAAAAACAATATGAAATATATGATACAAACAATGCGAAATATATGATGAAATATGTTTCGTCAAGTTTCCAAAAATTGGGTTACGTCCAGTAACCGAGATTATTGTGGATTGCACGAAACGCTCACACCAGCTCCAACGCAGAAAAGAAAAGAGAGTTGATTGAGAGGCCGGAAACACGAAGTGTGTTGTTCAGCAGCCAACACAGGCTAGTTCCGCTTGCCCATAATCACGCTGTGCGACAGCGACAGCGTGTCAATAGATGGCGTGCGGAACTAGTGCCTGCTTGCGTTGGAGTACCCGACAACTGGTTGGGGGTAGTGGGGTCAGGTACTCCTAGCCCAGTGCTCGGCGCAGGAGGCGCGGAGAACGATACCCGTTTCGTCGCTCGACTCCCCGGCTGGGTTGGTCCCCTGAGCGGGGCGTTGGTTGACTCCTCAGATGACTCCTTGGATGGATCGCTGGCGGGTCATTTGTCGCTGACGATGACGACGATGGCGGCGATGGCGATCGGGTTGGCGATGGTGGCTATGGTCTTACGTATTCCTAGGTACCCTGCTGTTGATGCATTGTGGTTCTCATGTGAAACCTGTTCCCTCAGTGACCTTGGTACGCACAATTTCCAGGGAGTACAATCTGCATCCCCGTTGCGACTTGTTTAATGGCGGTATAAGTGCCCGATCTCCAGGTGGTAGTCGGCGTACTTTTCAGGCTCCGCGATTACCTCTGCTCTGCGTTTTTGCCACCAGGGGCACTCTGGTTCTATTGGGTCTCGTGTTGTGATCACGCATGCGGTTTCTACGGGTTGTCGGGATAGTGCATCCGCTATTACATTCAACTTGCCTTTCCGATATTGTGCTTCGAACGAACATTGTTGAAGCTCTAGTGCCCATCTCGCGATGCGCCCTGAGGGGCTCTCTATTGAGTTGAGCCATTTCAGCGACAAGTGGTCAGTAATTACTGTAAAGTGGTACCCCTCGAGGTACGGCCGCATTTTCCTTATGGCCCATACAATGGCTAGGCACTCCTTTTCTGTAGGCGAGTAATTTCGTTCTGCATTACTTAGATGTCGGCTCGCATACGCAATCACGCGCTCCACTACCTCAATTTCCTGGGTGAGTACTGCGCATAATCCATAATCGCTAGCGTTAGTCTGCAGTATGAATTTCGGGGCGAAATCAGGACAGTCGAGAATTGGAGCCTCCGTCAGTTGTTGCTTTAGTGACTCGTATGCCTGCTGTTGCTCCTCTGTCCACTTGAAGCGTGGTCAGCGGTTGCACCGTCTTTGCGAAGTCAGTCACGAAACGCCTATACCAAGACGCTATGCCTAAATACCGTCTTAGTTCCCTTACGTTTTGTGGCGGTCGTAGTTCACGGATAGCTGCGACCTTATCCGGATCCGTGTGGATACCCTTATCACTTACCATGTGACCCAGGTATTTGAGCTCTTTCTTGAAAAACGAGCATTTTTCGTGATTTAAGTTTAGATTCGCTGCCCTTAAACGGCGAAAGACCTCGGTTAGGTTGTTCTAGTGCTCTTCTAGCGTTCGCCCGTCGTCGAGGTATGCGAACGCGTGTGGCTCCATCTCTGGTCCTATAACTTGATCTAAGGCTCTTTGGATTGTGGCAGGAGCCGAGTGTAAACCGAACGGCATCACTTTCCATTGAAAAAGTCCTCTTCCAGGTACCGTGAACGCCGTAAGTTCTTTGCTCTCTCCTTCCATAGGGATCTGCCAGTAACCATTTTTCAAGTCAAGGCTGCTTATGTATTTGGCCTCACGCAGGCGGTTAAGGATGTGGTGAATTCGGGGTAATGGGTATGCATCTGGGATGGACCTGGCGTTTAACTGCCGGTAGTCGATGCATAGACGCCACTTCCCATCCCTTTTCCGTACCAGTACGATCGGTGCACTATGGGGACTGTGAGATGGCTCTATGCAGCCTTTGGTGAGCAAGTCGTCGATTTCCACATTGATGAGTGCTTGCTGAGCGGGATTCCGTGGGTAGTACCTCTGCTTTATATGCCTATCGTCCCGCATCACAATCTTGTGCTTCGCGATGTTAGTTACACCGAGTTGGTTGCCGAATTACTGAAAAAAGGAGGACGCGTCGTGAATGGCAAAAATTCAGGTCCCCTTTCCTAAAACAGAAGTTATCTATTGCCAGTGAACAATTTGAATATAAACAATTGGCAGGCTGGAATTCAAGATTAATTAGCTATGTATCATTTGCAAGGGTCAAAAACCAGAATAATAAATTTTGTAAATAATGTTTTGAGTGAGAAGCAGCCTAGAGAAGATTATAAAGAGCTTTTGGAGCTTGTCCTGATGTTTCATGGCGAAAAATTGAACAAGTCCAAAGCAAGCGTAATGATAAGATCACCAGGAGCTTTTCATCATGCACGGTGGATGGCAAAAGCCATTTATAGCTTGAAAATATTTTTGTTGCGGAAGGAATTTGCTTTATCAGAGATTCAACTGGCAGGATTGCGTAAAATTTGTATTTTTATAATCCAAATATACATAGAGGCTTGGTTTTCTGCTCCTGCAGCCATAAAAGCACCAAATACGGACTTTACATTTTTAAATAGACTTCATAATTTCGAAAAAATTTATACAGATATATCGCAAGTATCTATAAAAAAGTTTTTAAATCATCTATGGTACTTAGGCTCAGAATATATAGCATTTGCTTTCTTTGACAATAATGTTTCTGCTAACACAAAAAAAAATGAAAGCTGCTTTGCAAAATGAAAATGCAAAAATAATAAAACGCGTGATTTTAAAAAAAGAAAGAATTGCAGATGTAATTGATAATGGACTTGAACAATTTGTTTCTTCCACAACAGCAAGATTTTTCGAAAGATTTAATATTGATAAATCTTTTTTGGAATTAGACCCTTCAATATGGCCAACCCATGAATGCTATCGAAGTGCATTTGTATATCTAAACAAATTAAAAGTAGTAAATGATGTGGCAGAAAGAGGAGTTAAATTAATAGAAGATTACAATAAACTTCTGACTAAAAACGAAGAGCAAACACAATTTCTTATGCAAGTTGTGACGGACTATCGCAAACGTTTCCCAAATTCAAATAAATCGACTATATCAAAAGTACTTTAATTTTAATAAACATTTTATAAAAAATGAATATAGAATTTTTTCTACTTTCTTGTAAAACAATTTAAATAAAAAAAAAATATATATATATATATGAACAAAATATCAATATAGTTCATACGTTAAGGCTCGTATAAAGCTTTGAAGGGCGGGCACACGCCCAAAACTTAACTTATCGCTTTGAAATTTGTTTGTATTTTTTTTTTTCATAAAACTGAACCGATTTGGGGGGTGAGACTTGGTAAAATCATACTTTTGAAAATTAATGTCACCCTAATATATATATATATATATATATATATATATATATATATATATATATATATATATATATATATATATATATATATATATTTATATATATATATTATATATATATATATATATATATATATATATATATATATAATATGTATTTAATATTTATATATATTTAATTTTTTTTTATTTATTTATTTTTTGTTTTCGCGAAGTGCAAACTTTATTATTTTACTTCCAAAATTAAACTAACTTAACAATTTCTATAACTTAATATTATATTCTAAAGCTGCGCTATGCTGAGTTTGATTCCCAAGGTATGTTGGACTGTAGCTGATAAGCGTGCACTTTTGCCGATGATGATTCCCACGATATGTTGGAATGCGGTGGATGCGCGTGTAGTGCAGACATGGTGTCAGCATATTTCTGGCGAGTTTTGATTTGGAATGTGTTTTGAATAACTTATGTGTTAACACCTCCCCTCCTGAATTCAAACGTCCTCGTTTGGCTCTGTTGTTTATGGGAATAATTTATTAAGTCCTTCTATTGTGGATCTTGAGAGTTGAATATCATTTTTGGTTGGATCGGTGATTTTAACATTTAGCGATTTTCTTTGTGGTAGTACCTTTATGCCTGCGAAGATTACTATTAAGATTATTGCAGCAGTCAGTGCGATGCTGGATGCGAATGCTATTTTGATGTATGAATCTAATAAGCGGATGTGGTCTGTATTGTTGACGTTAAGGTCCTTCATCATTTATAATGATAGGATTTCTTCAAATTTTTGTAATGTTTATGTTGGTTGAAATAAGGCGGGTAATGGAGTAAAGGTGTTGACTTCTTTTGATGCATAGGTTTTGTTGTTAATTGTAATCGATGCGTTCTGATATCGTATTAGGAAGGTTCCTTTTCACGTTACAATTTCATTATTAATTGTCGCTGATCCGTTAAATTGGTTCAATAATAGGAGTCCTGCAGTTATTTCCTCAATCTCAGGAATGTGCTGATTATTTACCACCATTCAGCTTGGCATGCGACTATTTATCATATGAGGAATACATTTTTTGTTTTTTTTTATCTCCATTTATTTAACTACAATCTGTCCAGCTGGACATTCAGTACTACTTATATTATATTTGGGTATGAACATGTGTATGAATATTCAGTAGCATTCAATACATTAAGTACATTAATTTAACAAAGTTAGATTTCATATATATTAATTTCATTAATTCATTATTATTATTATTATTTTTTTATTTTTTTAAAATTAATTTTTTAATTTAATCTTGTTTTTTAATTTTTAATTCTAATTTAATCTTAGGGGGTAAATCTGAATGGTAAGTCCGATGGTACATATTTTTTTGGGCTTCGCGCGCTGGTATTGCTGGTTATCAATTCTACCGCCAGTTTGTTAGAATGGACTCTAAGACGTTTGCGATATGAGTGGCTATATTTCATGATTTCATCATTTACTTTTGGGATGTTTAGATCGCGATGAATGATGTCGTTGCTGACATACCAAGGCGCATTAGCACACAGTCGTATGACTTATGATTGGAATCGTTGTAGGATGTCCAGGTTTGACTTGGATGCTGATCCCCAAATTTGAATACCATAAGTCCATATGGGTTTCAGTATTACCATATATCAGGACTTCATTTCCAAGGGTTAGGGCTGACCTTCGTCCAAGTAGCCAGAACAATGACCTAAGCGTTAGCGCAAGTTGTTTCCGTCTGGAGAAGATGTGACAGCGCCACGTAAGCCGCCGATCCAGGTGCACCCCAAGGTATTTTGCATGGTCTGCTTGTGGCAATTGGGAGTTATTTAGTGTCACTGGAGGGTAAGAACCTGCACGTAGGGTAAAAGTCGTTTGCACTAATTTTATTGCATTTGCTTTTATTCGCCACTTGTCTAGCCATAAGTCATTTTGATTCAGGTTCTCCTGCAAATGCTTCGAGGCTAACACGGGGTTTTTGTTGCTGGCCATTACAACAGTATCATCTGCAAAAGTTGCGGTATATGTGGTATCAGTTAGAAGCAGGTCAGCCGTGAATAGTGTGTATAGCACAGGCCCCAAAACGCTCCCTTGTGGAACACCAGCTTTGATTGGATAGAGGGAAGTTACGTCGCTGTTAACTTTGACCATGAAGAATGTGCTTTCTAAGTAGGACTTTAATATGGCAAAGTAGTGATAGGGTAAATGCATTTTCCATTTGTACAGTAACCCTTGGTGCCACACCTTGTCGAATGCTTGGGTGATATCCATTCCGTGCAAATGCATATACTCGATTTATTTGTTCTATCGTAGCGTGATGCTTTCGGAATCCAAATTGATGAGAAGGTATAAGTTGTTTTCACTCGATGATTGGGAGGAGTCGCTTCAAACGAAGTTTCTCAAACACTTTGGAAAGTATCGGAAGCAAGCTTATTGGTCTATATGAGGTGACCACTTCTGCCGGTTTCCCAGATTTGGGAACAAGGATAATTTGAGCCGCTTGGGAAGTGGTCACATCGGATAATCGCATTGAATAATTGGGCAATGAATTTATAGCCGCAATCTGGTAGCTCCTTTAGGATTCTGCTCGTAATAAAGTCATATCCCGGCGATTTTTTGTCTTTTAGCGTATTCTTGATAATTTCTCTAATTTATTTTATTTTAAAATGCTGGATCGGAATATTCATTTGATATGGGGCATCTATTGTAGTAATACAGCTATTCTTATGTCTTCTTGTGGAAATTTGCTTGGAAACGGCGCAAGTACTTCTAATAATTTTTTTTATTTTTTATATTTCATATATTTATTTATTATATCTTCTAAGCTTAGACTAACAATAAGTAAGCATATCTTACAAACCAAATAATTAATAACAATACACCTTGCCAATGCTTATAAGTTAGTTACTGTAATAAATGTTATATTAGTGTTTGTACATGATTAAGGTGTCGATGTTAGTTGTGCTGGTGATTTCGTACGATGTTAGTTGTGCTGGTGATTTCGTACGATGTAGGTTGTGCTGGTGATTTCGTACGTTATTACATGCTAGTATCCTAGCTAGATGATTTGGGTGCTCTTTGATGTTTTGCTCATATTTTAAGCTGGCGTCAAAGATTTCCTTTTTTACGAGTGGAATATTCAGATCTTTGTAAATGTTTGTATTCTTTATAAACCAAGGAGCCCCAGTAATGGTTCTTAGAATTTTGGACTGCGCTCTTTGAATCAGTTCTATGTTAGAGTTGCTTGCGCCGCCCCACAACTGGCTACCGTAAGTCCAAATTGGTTTTATAATGGCTTTGTACAGCAGTGTTTTATATTCTAGGCTCAACCTGGAATTTTTGTGCATGAGCCAGTGTAGGCTATTTGTTTTCAAACTCATTTGTTTTTTTTTGGCTTCGATGTGGCGCTTCCATGTCAAACGTGAGTCAAGATGAATTCCTAGGTACTTCACCTCCTTTGCTTGAGGACTAGGAACGTTGTTGAGTTTTATCGCTGGACATGTACCTTTTTTATAGTAAAGGTAATATGCGTACTTTTCGATTCATTAACGTTTATTCGCCAGTCAGTCAACTAATTTGTTACTAGGACCAGATGATCTTCTAAGTCACGGGCTGCGATTTTGGAATTCGGATGAATGCTAAGGATAGCTGTATCGTCTGCAAAAGTTGCTGTTGTTAAGTATTTATTGGTAGGCAGATCTGAGATAAATAGTAGATACAACACCGGACCTAGCACGCTTCCTTGTAGTACGCCAGCTTTGATGTCAAAGCATTTAGAGTAAGCATTATTGTACCTTATCTTGAACTTTCTGCCCCTCAGATACGATTCCAATATGTCGTGTACTTTTGTGGGCAACATTTTTTTTTTTTTTTTGTAAATAAGCCCCTCTTGCCAGACCTTGTCAAATGCCTGCGCCACATCTAAAAAGATGGCTGAACAATATTGCTTTTTGTCGAATGCATTTTTTATCTCGTTCACTATTCGATGAACCTGCTCTATTGTACTATGGTGTTCTCGGAAGCCAAATTGGTGAGTGGGAATAGTGCGTTTTTCGTTTATATGCGGTATTAGTTTTGCAAGAAAAAGCCTTTCTAGTAGTTTTGATAAGATAGACAGGAGGCTAATCGGTCTATATTATGACGATTGAGAGGGGTCTTTTCCTGGTTTCGGGATAATTGTGATTACTGAAACTTTCCAGGCATTATGAAAGTATCCTAAGCGCAACAAGTCATTAAATAGTGAAGTAAGTAAGATGATGGCCATTTGGGGTAACTCCTTGATCATTTTTCCAGTAATGAGGTCGTGTCCTGGAGCTTTGTTAAGAGCAAGGTTACTAATCGCATTACTTACTTCTTTTGTTTTTAATTTAATAGGCGAGCATGTTGTATCTGGCGTAGGGATTAATATTAGGTTATTTGTATTGCGAGGTGGGTTGGGGGTAAAAACATCTCTTAAGTGTTCGGCGAAAACAGCAGACTTTCCATCATCGCTTCTTGCTCAGTTTCCGTTTTTTGTACGAATCGGTGGAATTCTGCGTGTAGGTGCTTTCGTTTCTCTGACAGCTTTCTACAGAGAGTAATTGGTGACGTCAGTCAGAGAAAGGTTTTGGATATATTGGTCCAGGCAACGATCTGATTCTAGACGCAAGGCTTTTCTCAAATTTTCACTGGCAATAGATAACTTCTGTTTTAGGAAAGGGGACCTGAATTTTTGCCATTCACGACGCGTCCTCCTTTTTTCAGTAAGGAGAATATCGATTTGGGTTGAGGTTTGTGGGCGCCGGATGCTGTTGCAGTTGTTGTCACGCTTGTCCGCAGAGTGGCGCACAGCTAATCTTAGGGTCGAGGTAAATTGTTCCAGAAATATTTCAATGTCCTCATTAGTTTTGAGACGTGGGCTTAGGCTGAGATGACTACTGATTTATTTTCTGTATTTCAGCCAGTTAGTTTTAGTGGGTGTGAATTCGTAGGTAGGGCGTAACTTTTTGTTCAGATGTATTATAATAGGATAGTGATCTGAAGAGAGGTCGTTAAGGTGTTCTACTTTGAGTTGCTCTCATTTTAGGTTTCTAGCAACTCCAAAATAAATAAGGTCAGGTATCTTACGTGGGTCTGTCGGCCAGTCCGATGCTTGTCCTGAAGAGATAATATCAATCTTGGTGTCAGAAAGCATGAAGTTATATAATTGTTTTCCTTTTGGTGTTGTTAGCCGTGAGACCCAGTAAGTGTGTTTGGCATTGTAGGCGCCAGCAGATAGAAAACTTGTTCCAAGTGTGGAGAAGAAATCTGAGAACTGGTTACTTGTTATTTTAAATCTAGGTGGGCACTACACAGCGGATATTGTTAAGTTATCCTCGCATCCGTCCAGGCAAACTGATGTTGCTTATAGGTACTCCTTGTTGTATTCTTCCATAACGAAGTGTTTTATTCTTTGCTTGATTAGGATTCCAGTGCCACCATGGGCTTTACCAGCGAGATGCTTTGTATCATAGAATTTATATCCCGGTATGTAAAAATTGTGATTTTCGGTTAGATGGGTTTCGGATATAAGAAGTATGTCGATTTTATTGGTGAGTAAAAATTTGTTGATTTCTAACTTGTGCTGGCTTAAACCGTTTGCATTCCATTGACAGATCTTCAGTACGTTCATTTCGGAGATAGCAGAAGCTACATGTATGTTTGTATGGAGGTCATGAACTGCGTCATACATTGTGTGAGCATTGCTATCATTCCTTCAAAATTATGCAGATTTGAACCAGTCCCGGACTGCTGATCCTTCCCTAACTTAAGTACCCCTGCATACGTCGTCCCTGAGTCGGGGTATGGAATTGACTTCTGTGGTTGTGCAATGGGCGGTATATTTGGACTAGGTTGACTGCGCTTATTATTTAACTGAGGGTCATTGTTCTTAATTTCATGGTATACAGGGCAACCTCTGTAGTTGGTAGTATGGTTACCACCACAATTACTGCACTTTCTAGCAGCTCTATCAGTTTTAGTCTTCGTACATTCTGATGTGGGGTGTAAATCACCACAAGCAACACATACAATACGAAGAGTGCAGTAGGACCTTGTGTGCCCAAATTCTTGGCAATTAGAACATTGAACTGGGCCGATTCGTTTGAGAGTCTCCTCCACAGTAATTCTGCGATGCATAAGATAGCGGAGATTATAAATACCATACACTTCACCTTTTTTAAGCTTTTGGGTTTCAGGCTCCAATTCTACGCGAAACAATGGCTGAGGGATTCTGTTGCGATTTATTATATTTATAATAGAGCGGGCAGCGAACCCTGCTTCATGTAGTGCTTCTTTGACTTCAGCAGGGGGAATATCTGATTCAAGTCCCTTTATGACAATGGTAAGGCCTTTGCTAATTTTAAGCTGATAGGTGTAGTAGCTTTTTTTCTCAGTGTCGAATTTTTTTATAACCACTCTGTAATTGCTCTCACTATGTATTTGGATTTTTGTTTCCTGGATATTTCCTTTAACAAGAGGGGTGACATGGAAATTTTTAGGACCAATGAGCTCGGTAAGCTTTGCAACTAATTTACTTTAGTTACGTTCTCGTAGGTAAATGGGAGGTGGTTTGAATATAATATTAGGTTTGGGTGCCTCTGCCTCCTCAGCACTTAGAAGTAGTGCGAAGCGATTATTACTAGAGATTAGGCTCTCGCTAGTTTTGCTGATTTTTGCGATGTTAGATTTGATTGCACTCGATTTTGGGCTTCGTTTGCGCTTGTTTATAAGGATATACCTATCTAAACTAGTTTGTGATGTTCCACTTTTCCCTGCTGGGTTGCTTGAAAAATTTTTGGTTGAGTGGTTTGCATTGATGGTTGGTGTGAGTGCATTTTCAGTGCGCTCAGCCACTGTTGGCGAATTTGCACTAGCACGATCGGACGAGTGAGAGAGAGGAGTGGATGGAACCTGTTTGCACTCTTTAGTTATGGACTCCGTTGGGCTGGGTGTTGAACATTGAGCGCTCCAAGAGGGCGCATGCGCAGAGAGTGCCAGAGACACTTCTAATAAGTGAAGAGCAAATTACTGTGCTTTTTCCTTATCAGATCTGGCCCATCCGCCATCTTTCGTTTTAATAGGTGGCACATGTGATATTGGTTGATTTAGTTTTTTTGTGGCTTTCCATAGAGAATAACCTGCAGCCTGTGAAGGTGACAAGCTGCTGAGATAGCTTTGTATTTCTGAATTTTTTGTTGACCACATGGCGTTTTTGAGTTGCTTTGTAGCACAATTGAACCGGTTTTTGTCATAGGGGCTTCTGGTCATTTGCCAAATTCGACACAGTCTACGCTTTTCTTTTAGTTATTTCTTTACAACCTGGCTTACATCACGATGATTACTTATACAGCTGGGCTCCAATATGAAAGTCCATGCAGCATGCTGAATGGTTGAGTTCAAAAGTTCTACTGCATTGTCTATATTGGTTTTGTTTTTTAAAGGAATATTGGTGACTAGAGTCTCGATAATGCTTTGTCTAAACAGCTCCCAATTTGTGCTTTTGTTGTGCAGACAGATTGTTCTTGCTCTGATCTGAACCTCACAGCTAATTGTTAGAACTATCGGTGAGTGATCTGATGACAGGTCCAGGCACGATTCCATGGAAGTGTCAGTAGGTTGGCTTACCCGTTGATAGGTGGGACAGGCTGTTTTGTTGCATAGATTTCTATAGGTTACGGCCTCTAGGAGTTGTTATTATAGACCCCCATTGCGGATGCTTAGCCTTATTATCACCCCCAGCGATGAATCTTGATCCTAGGGAATTGCAAAATTCTTGGAACTGTTCACAGTTAACTGGATGGTTGGGAGGGCAATACACCGCTGCAATTGTTATGGGGCCTTTATAATCATCAATTGTTATAACCGTTGATTGTAGGTATTTATTTTTATAACATTCGTGCTCCACGTGTGCAATAGTGCTATGAATAATTACAGCAGTTCCCCCACGCGCAGTGCCAGCTGTGTGGTTTGTGGAGTATAGGTCATATTGCGGAATTTTTGCGTAACTTTTTTCAGTGAAATGGGTTTCAGATATCAACATAATGTCAATATTTTTGTCTGCTAAGAAAGCTGATATTTCATGGATTCATGGATCTGAGCCCATTGGCATTCCAGACTGCGATTTTTAATGATTTATTCATTTCGACATATTTGCTACGACTGTGGTTAGTAGATTAAGTAATGTACTCACTTGACCCATCAATGCTTTAAGCATGGTTTTTAGGTCGGTCCTATCCTCATTCAGTTGAGTATTTGGATTGTTGAGCGGAATGACGTACTACATTTGCATACGACGTTGTTGATCGTGGAGCGGATCTTTGAGGCGCTTCCTGGTTAATGTTCCTCGCTTCTCTGTTTCTGAGTGCTGGGAACGACTTTTGTTGCAGCTAGTTATAGACAGTGCAACCTCTATAATTAGCGGGATAATTGCCTTCGCAGAGCACACATTTAACGTCTTGTGCAACGAGTTTGCGGGAACATTCGGAGGTAAGGTGGTTTCCTGTACATTTAACTCATCGTGGGCTACGGTTGCAGTATCGCTTGGTGTGTCCGTAACGCTGGCATCGGACACATTGGGGAATTTCACGTTTCTTCCTAGGTGGCCCAATTTTAAAAGTGTATTACATTCGTATATGTCTTTGTTATTGCTGCATTGCTTCAGACTGATGTAAAACATAGGAAGCGGCTTTTTTGTAGTTCTTTGCCTAATATTGCAAACGTTAACAACTGTATAACCCAACTCCTCAATTGCTTCTCGTATTTCGTCGATTGGGGTTGAACAGTGCATACCCCTTAGTACTACATTAAAGTCTCTTTCCTGTTTCAATTTAAAAGTATGAAACTCAGTGTTTTTTTCAGTTAGAGCCTTTGTAATGGCTGAGTATTTTTCAGCGGATTTAGGTTGTATTGTGACAACGTCTCCGTTTATAACTCTGAGATCATATTCTTTCATAGCAATTACTTCAAGTAATTCTTTTAGGGGAATTATATTACGTACGCCTGAAACAAAAATAGGTGGAGGTTTTTATTCTCTCCGGACGTCAGTTGTTGCATCTTGACGTGCCTCTTCTTGGTCTAGAGCAGCGAATCTATTCGAGCTGTTTAAAGAAGGTGTTGCGAGCCAGTAATTATCCAATTTGGATTGTTTTGGAGTGGGACGCGATGTTGCGCCTGGGCTAGATCTATTCCTCTTCGAGTTTGCTTTCTGCCATATTCCAGATGCCTCCACTCCCAATTGTGGGAGTTTAAGGCTCGTGGAAGCCACCATACCAGTGATGCTTTCACCTCGATTACATTCGCTTTATTTTTTCCTGGTTCTACGGTACTGCACTGATTACAATCAGTATTTTTGGCGATTGTTAGTGCATACACAAACCAACTATTCTGAGATTTACAAAGTAATAGATTGAACTGTTTATGTCAATGTGTTGTGAGTTAGATCCAAGCTACCTACGCGTAGTTGACTCACAGCAACGACTCCTATTAAATTCATTAAGAGAGCACATATTTTTAGGGTGCAAATATTGTAAATAGTAGTATTTATGCTTTAATTATGATGTAGACTTTTAGGGTGTCACAGTTCCGCAGTCAAGCTGACGAGAAGCATTTAGAATGCACGCTTGTGCAAGGGGCATTTAGAATGCACCGACAACACTTTTACTTTTATTAGGTCAGTTGGCTTGAGCAACTGACACCAAACAACAATTGCGTAACTGGAACACCAGAAAAGTCAAGACGTAGACTTTAATGTTTATTTGTAAATAGTATATAAGAACTAGTATTTTAAGAATAAAGCTTCTTGTTGTTTTAAACCGAAAATAGTGCAGTGGTTATTTAAGAAAGTGATGTAGGTTTACAGGTTCCCGCGCAGGACAAGCCGCGAGAGGACATTCCAGAGGACGCTCCCGAGGACAAGCAGAAAAGGACACCAACATTTTGGCGCAGCCGGTCTAAAGGACCTACAGGAGGAATCCCAGGGCAAGGAACCCTGTAGCAGGAAGCATCCTGCAACAAATTCAAGGAGGAGATGTCTTCGAATGCAATAATGGTGAGTATGCTTATATTAGGAGATTTTAGTATTTAAGTGAGTTTGTCGACGATTCTTCGGTGGCCGTGTGGGCGCTTTTGCGCCGGTCATGCAGAAGAAGCAGCATCGGGGCTGACTAGCCGCTGCGGTTAGGTGACACTAGGTTGATTCGCAAAAATTGTTAATGGTCAGGTTGAATAGGTATGTTTCACTGAGATTAGGCTCATATTTTTGCTTACTTCTTATTTCAGCATTCTCGGGGGGTGTGAAATGTGGGAAAATGAGTCTAGCGGAAACAAATTTCTTCGCGGGTTACTCACCCCTATTGTATTGCGAACTTGTGCATACTTGTTGGTTTGGTTCGGAAAGAACGTGCCACGTTATAGGGTTCATGCATTCATAATAGGGAATGGTGTTCTTTATACTCGTCTCGCGGGATTAGAGTTTGATTCTCTTGTCCATTTCAAGTACTTGAATAAAGTTATGTTCACTTTTTGCGGGCGTTGCGATTATTGGATTGGCAGCGTGTTTCGTGGCTGCGATTAACATATATTAAATTTCGGTATATTAAAATTGGATATTGAAAACATTTAAATGCTATTATTACGTGGCGCATACGTTACGGGTTTGTTTTTAAATATGGATTCAAATTTCCGGGAATGAATCAAGACATTTTTGCCTGTAAATCAAATTTCGGTTTTTATAAACATATGGCCTTTTCTATGGATTTTTGGGAGTATTAATTATGGTGAGAGGAAATCAAGGAGTATCTGTGCGGAAGTCAAGAACCAATTTGCACTGATGGAAGGACTTAGTGGACGCCGTTAGACAGCGGATTTGAAACTAGAGATGGAGGATAAGTAAAGAAAGATTATAAACATAGATTTTACGGTGGAATGTTTTGTTTTTAAATTTGTATTTATCAATAAGTAAGATGGAATAAAATATTGGGATAACTTAATAAAAAGTTTTAACAATTATTGGGTTTTATTTGTAATTGGGATACGCGACCTGTTCTGGCATTTGGGATGTACAAATAGATGGAGATTTTTTCTTGAGATTGGGTTGTTCAACGGGATATTTATTGAACTAGGCATAGTCCACGGGACTCTCGAAAGAAGTGAAGGAGTTGCTGAAATCCCAGGAAGTGGTGGGTAAAGAGGTCTAGAGGTTGGTTTCAAACTTCAGGAAGGACCGGAAGGATGTCAAAAACGTGAAGTACTATCACAGACGCTTCTCATAGTTGCGAGGCTTGGTGGAAAAACTGAACAGCAACCACGCAAAATTGCTGCCGAACAAGGAGGTCTGTAGGGAAGACGAGTACTTTGCGACGGGTTTTCATGGATATGTGGAGAATTTAGTGTCAGCGTGGCTTAAAGTATTCGAGACGGAATTGGCAACGATTGAGGCACCGAGGGGGTCTCCGTTAAAGAGAAAGGAGGACGCACAGGACGAGTTAAGAACAGTAATAACGGAGGTGGATCTTTTCACCGAGAGGGTATTCGAGCAGTTCGAAGCAAGTACGAGCAGGGAAGAAGCTCAGAAATTGTGGAAACAGGCGAACGCTAGAGGAGCTGTGTCACCATTAGAAGTAGCGGATCAAGCCTTGACGGCAATCCAAAAAAGGACAGAAGAAAAGTTGTTCAAATTTCAGGAGAAAACAGAAGATTTGAGAGCACAAAAAGAGTATCTCGGGAATAGGGTAAAGGAACTTTCTCGAAGATTGACGGAGACAGAGGAAGCAGCATCGCTGTTGGAAAAGGAGTGTGCGGAATTAAAAAGAGGACGGGCTACCAATAGGACCTCACCGAAAAAGGAGAGATCAAAATCAGCATCGGCTGTATTTACACAGACAGTATTGACATTGCCTCCGGAAGTTCGCTGGCCGGAATATTTAACACCAGAAGGGATAAGCCGCATTGTAAAGCCCAGATTAGCTTTTAGTGAAGAAAAGCAAGCTGAATTTTTGTTTGGCGCATCTGAAATCGGTGTCGAGCCATTTTCTCCGGAAAGTCCGATAAATAATAAAAATCAGGTATATCCGCCAAACGAGCCAGAAGCAGTAACAGTGCAGCAAAGTCTCGATACAGTGGACAGTATTTCACCTGTACGAGCAAACGGCCGAAGATTAATAAGTTTGAGTCCGTCACTGGTTAAGTACATCTCAGATCCTAGAGAAGTGCATTTGGAAGCCACGCAAAAAGACAACGCTCAAGTTTTACCAGCCATAAGTAAAACAAGAATAAGTAAAATGGGTATCGAGGGTACCTGTGGTTACTGGCGCTAAGTCGGTGGATTTAAGATCGGAGGTTAATCGATTTATCCAGGGGTGTGAACTAGCAAATAGGAGGAGAAACAGAAGTTGTTTGGAGATGCGTACAATCTGGTTTTGCCAAAAAGCTTTAGTAGCGTGGAAGAGTTCTATACGTTAATAAAGAAAACGTACTTGAAAACGAGAACGTTGGAAGAAGTCACTCAGGAAATCAGGGTGGCTCGGCAGTTGGCAGGCGAAGAGATACGAATCTTTGCTAGGCGATTGAGCGCATTGCAGGGGTGTGCGACTGAAATCATTCGTGGCAAGTACAACGGTGTGGATGACAAGGCGCTGCTATATGAAGTTGACAAGTCGGTACTGACAGCTTTTGTAGTGGGACTGAGGGAGCCTGCATTAAGGGTGCACATGCTGGGTATTCGGACCGGGACTCTGGAAGAGTTGGTAGAGGAAGCCATCAGGGCGCAGTTTCTGGTGGAAAGAAGTCAACCTAGTGCCAGTGAAGTAAATGCCGTATTTAACAGGCAGGACGTACCTGTGGCTGTAGCAAGAGGCGGAGAAGCGTACGTGACAGACTCACGCACACATGAAGGAACTTACGACACCGGTACAGGTACATATGGAGGTGCAAAGCGGGGCGGGAGACGAACAGAAGGGCAGTTGCGTCAGGCAATACCGGTCTGTTCATTCTGCAATAAGTGGGGGCATACAAGGGATGAGTGCATTACACGCAAAAACACGCCCTACTGTATGGAGTGCCAAACATATGGTCATGAGGCAAGTAGACAGTGCCAAGGGGACACTAAATGGGATCAAAGTAGAAGGCAGCTAGGTACGAGGCGCCCGGATCTACCCTTGAGGGACGGCAGGAATACTAGTCCCCGAGTTAACCCAGCGGAAAGAAATAACCAGGGAAGAAATCTTTTTAACACTGGGAGTGGTCAGCAGCGACCAAGTTGGAGTTCCAGAAGTGAACCAAGGATAGGCAACACCCAACAGGGGTTGAAATGCTTCTCATGTGGACGAATAGGACATCGGGCAGCGGAATGTAGGGATAGACAAGTCCAACAAAGAAACCAGGGAAACTTCCAGCGGCCCAGTCGAGGCCAGTAGACTGGAAAGCCAAAAGAAAGGAAGTAACAGTTAGGCCGGAGGTACGTGTGACTGGTAATGTAGGAATTACAGTCCAGGAGAAGGAGGAGCAAGATGCTCTCCAATACTACGTACCGAGTAATGTAAGAACAATGGTTCAAGATACGGAGTAGCAAGAGTCTCTCGGGGAAAAATTTTTGATTGCGTTTTGATTTGGGTAACTGTGATGATTCTAGTACTTAGGTAAAGTTTTAATAAGGTAAGAAAGTATAGGCCAATCGCCGCGTACGTGGTACGAGGATGTATAGTTAAGATATTCACGGTAATTTTGAGGGAGTATAGGATTGTAAGGGATAACTGTGGTGCATGGAGAAAACAATTTGAAGAGTTAGGATGTAGATACGCGTCCATTTTGGAATCAAAATGGCGTTGTTTCGTTGTGAGCCGGATAGGTGATGCTTTTATCGACATACCCTGCAAGGAGGCAGCTAGTGGAGAGCTAGTGCTTTTGGTAGACTCAGGGGCGGACACCAGCCTCGTAAAATCTAGTATTTTGCGGAAAGGACTAGAAAAGAAGTAAGAACACTTAATGGAGCGTTTGGAGGATGCTTCAGGACATTGGGGTCGCTCAGAATAGGGCACAGTGAAGTTAAGGGCATGGGTTTTTGAGTGCACGCAGTGGAATTGGATAGGGAAGGTATCCCGGCCGATGGGACAACTGCCCGCGATAATCTTTGGGGCCGCACAATACTGGATCCGTTAGAAAAGCAGTTATCGTTTTATGATTATAATAAGAATAGAATCCTCACTCTACTATTGAAGTCATGGCAGGAAGGAACCGCGAATAGGGTTAGAGGTGGTGAATGCAAGGTCAACCAGAGTAGTTACTATACGTGTAAACACGAAACTTAGGACTGTTGTTTTGTACAAGCAGCAGCTAACGGAGCGTGTATATATGGGAGAGACCATAACGCACGTTGACAAGGGGAAGATGTATGCTTGCGTACTCAATGCCTCAGAAAAGGACTACCTGATGGATGAGGATTTTAGGCCGAAGTTCACTAGTTACGATAATTTTAAGGAACCGAATTATAGATCGGTAAATCAGATTAAACAAGTTGATATAAGAAAAAAAATGGAGAGAGTGCTAGAATCACTGAGGTTAGACCCAAGCGTAAATTCAAAAGATAAGGCATCAATAGAAGCCATTTGTACGTCATTCCATGACATATTTTTGCTGGAAGGAGACCAGCTGACGTATACACCAGAAGTAGAGCATGAAATTCCTACTAGAGTGGATCAACCACCAATAAAACAGAAGCAGTACAGATTGCCACAAGCTCACAAAGATGAGGTAAATAGGCAAGTGGAAGGCATGTTAAAGTATAACATAATTTTGGTACCAAAGAAGGGTGGTGCTCAGGGTCAGAAGAAGTGGAGAATGGTCGTCGATTTTAGGAAATTGAACGACGCCACTATCAAGCAGGTGTTCCCGATACCAAGGATAGAAGAAATTCTGAATCAATTTGGACACAGTAGATATTTTTCTACACTTGATTTAGCGAGTGGCTACCACCAAGCTCTGGTGGATACCCAAGATAAGCAGAAAACCGCGTTCAGCACCGGTTTAGGGCATTATGAGTTTAAAAGAATGCCGTTTGGATTAACAGGAGCACCGGCTACCTTCCAACGGTTGATGGACCATGTGCTAACAGGCTTGCAAGGGTTAGATTGTTTTGTGTATCTGGATGATATTGTAATTTTTTTAACACCGAGAAGTGTCAATTTTTGCGAAGAGAGGTGGTTTATTTAGGCCATCGTTCCTCAGAGGCAGGAGCACTGCCTGACCCGCAGAAGGTGGAATGCATTAAAAATTTAGTGATTCTGAGACATAGAAAGGAAGTGCAAGCATTCCTAGGACTAGTGAATTATTATAGAAAGTTCGTGGAAGGACTAGGGGGAATTGCGTTGCCAGTGAAGAAGTTGTTGCGAAAAGAAGCAAAGTTCGAATGGATAGAGAGCTGTCAGCAAGCATTCGAGAGGCTAAAAGAAATAATTAGCTCGCCACCGATTTTGGCGTATCGCGACTTTGAGCAAACCTTTTTGTTGACCACTGATGCTAGCAATGAAGCATTAGGGGCAGTATTGTCACAAGGGGAAGTCGGTAATGACCGACCAATAGCATTCGCAAGCAGGGCGCTCAGCGATAGGGAGAAGAGATATTCCACAATAGAAAAGGAATTTCTAGCAATAGTATGGGCTACAAAGAATTTTCGAGCATATCTGTTAGGTCGCCCATTTAAGATATACACTGATCACCAGCCGTTGAGAGGCATAGCCAATTTGAAAGACCAAACGTCTAGGCTAGCCAGGTTCAGACACAAGTTGTCTGAGTATGATTTTGATATCATTTACAAACCTGGGAAGAAGAATCTGAATGCGGACGCACTCAGCAGAGTACCGCAGGCACAGAAGGTATCAGTAGTGCAAACGAGGGGCAAAACACGGTCAGATAAGGAGAAGGCCGAGAGAATACAAGAAGATAAAATTGATGCTACAAGAGATGTTAGCAATGCGGGTTTCGATGCCAATAAACGAAAAGCCAGTAATGTGGAATGGCTAGAGGACAAAAAGGATATCCAGGATGTGTAAAAAAGTATATAAGGACTTGTCCGAAATGTCAAGCCAATAAGAGTTCAAGGCTGACAAAGATGCCAATGGTGTTAACTGACACACCAAAACAGCCATTTGATAAAGTTCATATGGATATTGTAGGTATTTTACCTGAGACAGTTTCAACATGGTACAACATACCTAAGGTCTTTATAACCGACAATGGTTCCAATTTTGTATCGAAATTATTCTGAGAAACGTGTAAAATGCTGGGGATCAAGAAATTGCATATTACACCACAGGCATCTGGCCGAGTACTTGCGCAGTTTTGCCAACCAAGACGGCTCGAATTGGGATCAATGGTTGACCACTGCAATGCATGTACACAACAATACTGTGCATGTATCAACGAAGCAAACTCCGTTTAGAACACTCTACGGATTTGATTTCAACATGCCAGCAAATTTGAAGCGCAAATGTGTGCCAGTATACAATGCTGATGATCCCAATAAAGTGCAAAAGTACCAGCTACAGCGAGCGCACGAGTTGGTCAGAGAAAACCAGGATTGTGCTAAACGAGTAGCCAGGGAAGCCTATAACAAGGTACTAGACCCAGTAATCTTTCATGTGGGTGACCAAGTACTAATGAAGAATCAGGCTAGAAGAAACAAATTCTCACCTGTTTGGATAGGTCCGTATGTAGTAGCAAAAATCCGCAGCCCAGTTACAACAGTCGTAACAATTAAGGGTAAGAATAAAAAGCTAAATAATAATTTATTGAAATTGTTCCACATTAGACCACACAACTAAAGACATGTGTTAACAGTGTTTTTCAAGTGTAAACACAAAAATAAAAACGTAAACATGTACGTGTGTTTATCAAATATCACACACAGCTCCGATTTTCAAAGTCAAGGCCAGTAGAAGTGTGCCACTTAAAATCGGGCGAGTATAAATGACGTAAGAAAAATTTGCTTATTAGGCACTATGGCCGAACGAACCACCGTAGAGAAAAATATTTTTTTTTTAATGTTAAATAATAATTCAAAATAAAATCATAAGACTGTCGTGGGTAAGTAATATTAAACTTAACTTAAAAAACATACATACATACTGCAGTTTATGCACTGATATTCGATGCGTAAGCAGTAGCGCCGGCACCGTTGGTGAAATAAGTATATATATGTATATATGTGTATAATATACAGAATGAATGTACGAACGTATATTTAAAGAAGTAAGTATACTAGTTAAGAGAAATGGGTATGTACGTATGTATATTTTTGCAGATATTTACATACTGTATCAGGCGACATGTAAATATACATAGATTTTTTCGGTTTATCGTTTAGAAAATTAGCGTGCGGGGAATAGTAATGCATATATATATATATATATATATATATATATATATATATATATATATATATATATATATATATATATATATATATATATATATATATATATATATATATATATATATATATATATATATATATATATATATATATATATATATACGACTATATATATATATATATATATATATATATATATATATATATATATATATATATATATATATATATACTCGTATATATTGAATTAGAGCAATATATTTAGCCTACCATTACACATTAGGTAATAACTGTAGTAATTAATTTTAAGCAATTGAAAGTGCCTTGAATGTATGTATGTATTCATATAGAAGCGGGTTACAGGGAGTAGGAAAATACACTTCTTTATGGATATATACATACCAGGCTAGAAGTAAATTTAAAGATATAGAATAATTAGATGCAATGAAAAATTGAGTCATGCAATGGACAATGTTTTCACATAAACGGGTTTATCTTTAATATTCTTGTTTATGGGAGAGAGCAAATGAATTTGCTCAGAGTTGGAAAATTTTAAAAGATGCAATATATGAAGAACAATTAAATATAGATGGAAACGAATGAATTAAAATAAATTATATTTTTATTCTAAACTATTTTTGGTTCTTACAAATTTCACAAAATAAGTACAGATTATTGCATATTAAATATGAAGAATATACTCGCATTAAGAAAAGTTATAAATTTTAAAAATTATAATCTGTGTAAAAGTTCATTAAATTAAATTAAAGGTAGATTAGAAAATAATTAATGTTACAGAAATTAATTATTTAAATTCTAAATTTATAAAGAAATAAATGTAATAATCCAAAGAAAACAAAAATTAGGCGAAATAGGAAAATTGTATAGAAGAGTATATATGGTATATACGAGGGCGGATTGATATTGAAGCTACCTAAGTAGGAAAGAAACGTTTTTTTTTTGAAAAACCATTTATTTCTCAACATAGTCTCCAGTTACTTCGACACACTTAGTTAGACGATATTCCAACTTTTTTATACCATCTGAATAATACGATTTCGGGAACCCCTCAAAATACGCGTTAGTTTCGGTAATCACTTCTTAGTTTGAGATGAATCTTTTTCCTGCGAGCCAATTTTTCAAGTTTAGAAACAGGAAAAAGTCACTAGGAGCTATATCTGGACTATAAGGTGGATGATTAACCAATTCGAAGTGTATTTCACGTAATTTTAGCATCGTATCTTTTGCTGTGTGAACCGGTGCGTTGTCTTGAAGAAAGGGCATTTTTTTCTTCTTTAAATGGGGTCGTTTTTCCTTGATTGCATCAATCAATTGATCCAATAATGCACGATAATACTTTCCTGTGATTGTGGATCCTTTTTCAAGATAATCGATGAGCAATATTCCGTGTGCATCCCAAAATACAGTGGCCATAACCTTGCCAGCCGATTTCACTGCCTTCGCCTTCTTCGGAGCACTTCCACCAGCTTCCACCCATTGTTTCGATTGATTTTTGGTTTCAGGTGTGTAGTGGTGGACCCACGTTTCATCAACAGTTATTAATCGACGCCAAAAATCAACAGGATTACGCTTTATCATGTCCAAACACCGCTGTGAAGTGGTCTGTCGAACTCGTTTTTGTTCGACACTGAGCAAACGCGGCACCCATCTTGCCGATAGCTTTTTCATATGCAAATGTTCATGCAAAATGTTGAACACACGTTCATATGATATGTTTACCATTTGAACAATCTCACGCAACTTGACTCGGCGATCATTCATAACGATATCGAGGATTTTCTTGATATTTTCTTCAGTAACCACCTCTTTTGATGGTATTGTTGCAGTGCTTGGGTGGCCGCGTTTAAATTCAGCAATCCAATAATTTACCATGTAATCTGATGGAGCAAACTCACCGTAATGTTTATCGAGCTTTTCTTTTGTCTCTTTCGCCGTTTTCCCTTTCAAATAATAGTGTCTAATCACTGCGCGAAATTCGCTTTTTTCCTTATTTCAAGAAACACAAAAGTTGCTTACTTCAAACGACTACAACAAATAAACTAATCGATGAATTTGGGTGAAATTTTAACAAAAAAGTTTTTGTCTTTGTGGTGCCATCTAGCGCTAGGTAGCTTCAATATCAATCCGCCCTCGTATATAGTATATTTATTTAATTGTTATATGATTTTGAAATTGGTTGTTAAATTAACTTGTGAAATGTTAGATTAAACTAAAATGTTAACTAGGAAACTAAGAAAATTAGGATAAGGATTCAGCTCTGATTACGTGAACCGAAGCAGGAAATTCTAGGAACAGCGCTTATCGGAAGACGGTGCAGACTAAGGGACCAACGTAGTATTCGGAAAGATGTGTTTTTGAAAGATAGGGATTTCTTGCAGCTATCCAAGGTTTGGGAATCCGGTTGTGACAGCAAGGATGCAAGCATATTGGATTGGGGATGAATAGCGACGGATTTATTTTTCTTTGCGGAACGGCATATGGCCGCAGTATTTGAACGCGTTGTAGATAAGTTTATTGACAAGCAACGAAGAAGAAACAAATTTCCTTGCGAAGCCATGCTTTGCATTGGACAGTTTTATATTACAATGTCCACCCAGTGTATCACAATCTCAACAGAATCGATTTTGGATAAGTTGAAGATGGGCAAAAGCTTAAGGAGGGTGACTGAAACCACCACCAAATATAATAAGCAGAAGAACTTTGGCTCGCGGAAGTTAATTGCTTCATTGAAGTAAATGTCCAATCTAGAGTATGAACATACGAAATGTGATTTACATATGAAATATGATTTAATACAAGAGGACACAGACACTGGTACCCGATCAGTCTACACATCGAAGGCAACGAAAGAAAATACAATTATGAGAAAGCCAAAGAGAAACACTTCCACCATAAAACGCATTGCTGCAAAGTAAGAAGGTATCTCTCATGTATTCAAAATGTTTTTTACAAGTTGAATACTATAAGCAGAGGCAGTACCACCTACAGCCGTGGGGCACGCTATATAAATAGAAAGAAGAAGGCCACTAAAAGCAAAGTTTTAATGGCAAACCAAATCGCCAACCTATAACATCTTTGTACGTACAGGTCCAGAAAGAAGGGAGGGGTATGCAGAGTTCATCGAGGGACTTCACTCCGACAACGACGGTCGTCTGGACCAGCACGTTGCGGAGGTCGCAGTGTAATATAAGATTTTAAGTGTAAACTAGAATTGTGATATTGTACAGATGTTTGTATATACACCAACGAGAAAAGAGAATAAAAGACCAAATTATAAAAAGGGAAATATATAAAAAAAAATGATAGAGGAAAAAAACATACAAAAGGAAACGAAAACGAAGTAAAAAAAAGACAAAAAACACAAAAGAATACGAACACAAAGTAAGAAGGAAAAAAAATAATATGGAAAAGAAAAGAATAAAAAAAACCGTGATAGAACCCAAATAAGGCGATTTTAAGAAAAAATCAAGCAGACACGGACCCCAACACATCTTAGTTGATCTAAATGTTCTTATTTCTTTTTTTAATTTTATTTGTATGCTCTCCCTCATTCATTCTTATTTTTTATTCATTCTATTATTTTGATGTGTATTATGTATTTTGTAAAGGTACAATGGTTATGGTATATGGTTATGGTATAAGTTTTATAATTTTTTTTATAAACCTTATGGGTACGGTTTACTATTTTATGCTTGAACTTGCAGTCCTAAGCTTGGCTTCCACTTGTGGTGGATGGTATCGGTAACAGTGCGGATGGTTTTAATGAAAATCATAAAGTTGTCATTGATATATTGTACAGGCATCGTTGTGGTCTCAATATTGTGCATCTCAATGCAAGGAGTCTGAATTCACAGAAATTAGATTACTTGAGATATATTTTTGAGGGCTCCTTGGTGGATGTTATATGTGTCCCAGAAACATGGTTTCAGGATGATATTTTGGTTTCCCATTATGGCAAAGACTACAAGTTAATAAGGAGTGATAGGCCGAATAGGAGAGGGGGTGGTGTAGCAATATACTGCTAAACTTATCTAAATGTTGTTAAGCTTGGCTAATGTGTGTGACTTTGAGTTTTTGAATGTTAAAATTTATGATGGAGGTACAACAAATTTTCTATCTTGTGTATGTAACCCTAATAGAATATGTCAACTTGAACCTTTTTTTCTGAGCTGTCCAATAATTTGGCTGATTATGATCACTTTGTGATTTGTGGAGATTTCAATGTGAATCTGCTGTGTGATAGTAATAAATTATATGAGTGCTAGGAATAAATTATATGAGCTCGTAACGACTGCTGGATCTGTGGTAAACTCGGGTATACCTACTCGTTATGGAAATTATGTCAAACCTAGCTTGCTTGATTTTTTCTGGTGTCTGATGCCTCACTTATTTGTTCTTTTTTTATCAAATGTCTTTTATTTCCGATCATGATTTAATTTTTTTACCTTAAATATAACACTGTGCCGTAATGCTCTGCCGGATTTTTTTTTCATATAGTCATATAGTTTTTAATGCTATTGATTATGAATCACTATTCTGTGAGATGAGTCGAGTGCATTGGGATGAATGCTGGTGTCAAACCTCAGTGGATGATAAGTTGGACTTGTGTGTTGGTTGCATTGTTAGGATTTTTAATCAATATGTCCCCATTCGTTCAGTGGCAATTCAGATTGCTTCTTGTCCATACTCTAAGCACGTTAAATTAGCCATTAAGAAGCGAAATAAATTGCATGCTAAATGGAAAAAGAAGCCTACTGTAGATAATTGGAATCTATTGGGTTGCTCGAAATAAAACTGTCTTTATTGTTCGTCAATCTAAAAGAAATTTTTACAATTCCAAGATTATATTACCATTTATTCTTAGTCCGTTAACCCACATAATTAATCATTGCTTTACGACTTCTTGCTTTCCTAGTTTTTGGAAGGTTGGTATCGTTATTCCAGTAGCTAAGAAATCCTCTGCTTTGGAGCCAGGTGATTTTAGACCTATTAGTATTTTCCCTTCTCTATTAAAATTTTGTGAATCACTTATGCCTGAGCAAATTTCGGGTAATTTTCATCAAAAAAATCATTTCTCTCCATTGCAGTCTGGTTTTAGATCAGGGCACAGTTGTGCGACTGCTATGCTTAATATTATGGATGACGTTCGGTTAATGTATGACCAAAGTCTTGTTACTTTTCTAATGCTGATGGATTTCTCAAAAGCTTTTGATAGCGTTAATCACTCTTTGCTCTGTTTAAAATTAAAGCGGTACTATGGGTTTTGTGACAGTGTAGTTGGTCTTATAAATAGTTATTTAACAATGAGAATGCAGCGACTAAAGATGGGCAATATCTATTCTGATCATAACCATGTGTTTCAGGGTTCAATTCTTGGCCCACTCCTGTTTACTCTATTTACAAATGACATTTTCTCGGTGTGTAAATACTTAAATATACATGCATATGCTGATGACCTACATATTTATCTTTCTCGGCGCATAGAGTTTATTGACTTGAGTCTTAAAATGAATGAAGATATAAATGCTATATTTGGTTGGTCAAAAAGAAATGTACTTTTCTTAAATCCGTTAAAGTCCTATGTTTCTCCAATCTCAAAGAAGGAAATAGAATTGATATCTATTGGTGGCGCACAGCTGAAGTTCGTTGAAGGATCATGTAGTTTGGGCTTCCATATTAATTCTTCTTTCACTTACACTGATCATGTAAATAGTATAGTGAAACAAGTTCTTTTTGTGCTGAGATAGTTACAGATGTCAGCAGAGTTTACATCTGTCGAGACTAGGAGAAAGTTGGTTAAGCAGCTAGTTGTACCGAGTATATAGTAAGTTGGATTCAAACTCCCTACATAAAATACAAGTTGTATTTAATTATGCGACACGATATGGGTTTGAGTATTTAGAACTACTTACGGATCAGAAATTGTATTTTTCTACACAAGCTGATTATCACGAGAGCACCTAATTATCTCTTTGAGATAACTTCAGCAGAGCCAATCAAAAAGAAGTCACTGCATGATATCTAAATTTGCCTATGCTAATTCAACTCGATACTTTTTCATTATTGCCATAAGGATCTGGAATTCGCTGCCTTCTGCTGTGAGAGGTGTGACAGGGATTAGCGAGTTTATGTATCTAGTGTTCCAGTACATTTGTTGAGAGCTGACATAGAGCTCTCTTAATTTGACCCTTGTAAATAACCAAATATATCTTTTTTTGTTCTTTTCTGTCAGTATTCTTTTAATTTCTTATTATATTCATTTATTATTTATTTATTCATTTTTTTATTTATCTATTTAATTAGTAGATAAATGAATTTAATATATCTTTTTTAATAACTGATATATAGTTATATATTAAAAGACTTTGTCTTATTGTATCACTTTAAACAGTAAATTGAAATTAAATTGAAACAACACTATGGTGGTAATTGATACATGCACCACCTTTCTTGCCATAAACGCAACTCGCGATCAATACTTGCGAATTAGCTCCGACGACTATTTATCATGTGAGCTGATTTATCAAAATGAATACGTATGCTCAAATGTGCCAATCCGCCATTTGTAAACTGAAAACTGTGGCCAATAACATTACATGGCTACCATTGAAGAAGAAACATCAATGGATTTATGCAATTCCATCACAGTCGCGAGCCACTGCAGTCTGCGGAATAGAAATCGTCCAGTTGGCACTGAAAGGCACAGGACTACTGACACTTCAGCCAGAGGGCGTGCTAAAACACAATTCAATCTCAATACAAGGGCAAGAATCCGTATCCAGTTCGTTAATAGCATCACGCACAAGCCTAGGAAAAATTACAGAAGTATCAAATAGTGAACAAATAACCCCACTATTTCATAAGCGCGATCACTTACAGAACACAACAACAGAATTTCACAGAATTAAACAATCCTCTGGCCAAAGAAAAACTGATGACACTGCACAAAATTCAACCACCAGACTATTACCACCATGCGGTCAGTTATACCGCAGTGTTCCTGTACGTGATATTTTTGATTACTGGGCTCATATGGAGCCTCGCCTTCGCCACCATCCAATAGAGAATCTAATATAGGTTGAGCTGTGCTCAACGCGCGGGAGAAATGATAATTGCATTAACAGTTGTTGTGTAAACCTCATTGGCAGGTTATTTAACATTCAAACTTTAAATGCATAAGATCTTCTTTTGCATACAATTAGGCTTGTGTTAAGCAAACCTTGCCAGCTTAACGATGAATTTGGCATTGTTGACAAAAACTAAAATAATATAATATACCATCCAACTGGATGAAATATGATATCATCTGAAGAACTCAAGTCAAGGCCAGCTTGCAAATTGGTCAATACCTTTCATGGTTATGCTTTAAATTAAATAATATCGAAATATATGTATAGACAAATATATGTAATGTATGTATTGAAAAAACGAAAAAAAACCCACGATTGGCACAGCCAATCAGTAAGAGTTAAGTGTTTAAGTGTTTTAATTTTAACTAAAGGCGAAACTACGTATCACTCTTTCCGACGGTAAAAGCATTTCGACGGCAAACACGTTTCACACGTTTGCTCCTTTGTGTATTTACAAACTACATATCACGGGTTAGACGCGTCGTCTTCTTCAGCTGATGTGAAATTTTATGAAGTTTTCGAAAATTGAAATTAAGAACAAAAACATATTTAAAACGAGTACAGAAGTCTGAAGTCGGCTTAGACTGACTTCGAAATACCTTTTACCTTTTTTTGTGCGTGCGAGTTCAACAATGAGGATGTTTTCTTCATAAATCATCATTAGGAGCATGGTTGGTTGGTTGGTTGGTTTTGGTGGTTGATCCAAGTCAGTTCCCACATGGATCACAATTACCGCCTTAGCGCCGTTTTGATACCACAACCTTTCCTAACGTCGGAGAAAACGATGGACTGTTCACTAAATCCACTTTGTGGAGTGTGGGAATTTCAAAAGATCCTTCGGTTTTATAGCCGAGAGATCGGATAAACTCGCCAGGAAATAGTTTCCTAGTGTTCTATTTCTTGCGGCCGCCAGAGCCGGGCATTCGCAAAGTAAATGGATTAAGGTTTCCTTCTCTTCTGAATTTCCACAACTTCTACAATGGGTATTGTACGGTCTCTGCAATTTCTCTGCATGAGTACCCTCGAGCCAGTGACCCGTAAAGGCCGCCGTGAGGCGGCTGGTGCCCATGCTGTCCCTGTTTATTAGATCCCTAGATCTCGCTGTGTTAAAGACTGGCCAGGTTGCCCGGGATGTATTACATGTTGTAAGTGTCCTGCATCTATTGCCCGCTAGGGCATGTAGATGCCCCTCTTAAGCGCACCCATGGAAACAGGTACTATTTCCACATGGGTTAGATCGAGAGAGGCTCCTCTGCGTGCCAATTCATCAGCCTTCTCATTTTCATCTATATTCCTGTGTCCAGGGACCTAGATGATTATTATGTCGGCATGGTGACCTAGCGCTCCAAGTTCCTCCCTGCACTGTCTGACCAGTCTGGAGTTGATGGTGTTTGATTGTAGGGCTTTTATGGCAGCCCGGCTGTCCACAAAAATAGCAACCGAGCTCCACTGCCCTTCTCTAATGTGGTGGGTGATCTGTCGACATGCTTCTCTGATTGCGAGTATTTCCGCCTGAAAAACTGTAGCTGTATCGGGTAGGCGTGTACAGTAGTTAATGTTAGCGGGGGGAAAGGCCCCCGCCCCCACGCCTTGGTCCATTTTTGACCCGTCCGTATAAATGGGTATATCGTACCCCATTTGGAGTTTTCTTCTCGACCATTATTTTCTTGAGGGAAATCTAACCTTGAAGTCCTTTTGAAGTCTAGTTGTGGTACTATGTAATCTCTCGTCATTTGTGTTAATTCCCTCGTCACTGTGTATAGCACCTTACCATGACCGTACGTTCGCTCAGACCAGCACTTTGTCGCTTTTAACCTTAGCGCACTGTTGCAGGCTACGTTTTTAATGTACAGGTCGATAGGGAGGATATGTAGCATTACGTTGGGTGCCTCCGCTGGACATGTTCTCAGGCTCCCTGCAATGCCAGCGGCAGCTGCTTCTTGAACTCTACTGAGTCTCTGAACATTAAACCCTTATCTAGAGCTGGCCACCAGACTATTGAATCGTAAGTTGTTATTGGAGGCACGATTGCTTCGTACATCGAGTGAATCATATGGGAGCGTAGTCCCCATTTTTTCCCAAAAATTTTCTTGTATAGAAAGCTACGTGGGCTTTCCTGACCCGTGGCTCTACATTGGTTCTCCAATTCAGCTTCGGATCCAGTATAACTCCTAAGTATTTCGCTTTCTCCGCTAGCTTTAGCTGTTGTCCATTAAGTGTCGGAAGTTTAAAGATGAGAATCTTGGTCTTGTTGATGAAAAGTATCAGTTCTGTATTTTCTGGATTCACACCTAGTCCACATCCTGTGGCCCAGGAATTCAGTTTCTCCAGGCCCTTTTGCATATCACTTATTATACTGGGGAACATGCCTGATACAGCTATCACTACATCGTCCGCATATGCTACCGTCTTAACCCCCATTGAATCTAGTATACCGAGGATGTTGTCAATTACTAATAGCCACAATAGGAGTGAAATCACCCCACCTTGTGGTGTTCCTATACTGACGTGTTTGGTGGGAACCGTGTTACCCAGCTCAGACTGAATGACCCTAGTCCTAAGCATTGTAACTATCCATTCCCTAAGAACTTCCTCAACCCCTACCCTGGTGAGAGAGTCAAGAGTTGCTTTGTTACTAACATTGTTAAAAGCCACTTCTATATCCAGAAAGGCTGCATTGTTTTTTCTACTAATCGAATTACCTCATGTAAAGCTGTTTCCGAGGATTTACCCCTGAGATATGCGTGTTGCGACTTCGAGAGTGTGAACTGACCCGCTGTATGCTTAAAGTGGATGTCCAGAGCCCTCTCCATTGTTTTGAGAACAAACGATGTAAGACTAATGGTTCTAAAATCTTTTACCGACTCATGCCCAATCTTCCCCGCCTTTGGGATGAAAACAACCTTTACCTTCCTCCAACTGAGGGGGATGTAGTTGAAGCGTATACATGTCCTATATATCCCTTTTAGCCATGGGATCACCACAACCTGTAACCATTGCATTGGGAAAATCCCATCAGCCCGGCGATTTATAAGGCGAGAAACAATTGATCGAGTGTTTGACTTTTTCGACCGTGAATATCAGGTCACAAACCGGTGGCATCTGATTGTCCATAACGGGTAATTGGGATACATGCGCGGTATCTTTACAGTCTGGGAAGTGTGTTTGAAGTAAGAAATCAAGATGTTTCTGTCCATGCACCATCCATCTTTCTAAGGAAAGAGGGGCTGGTCTGTTCCTTGGAAAATATCTTGCTAAGTCTTGATTCACAAAATTCTCTCCAGACATTTTTCCGGGCTTCCATGATAGATTTTTTGTAAGTTTTGAAACTCTCTTTATATCCTGCCCAATCTTCTTCCCTATAACATTGGTTGAACAGTTTCCTGGTTCCCGATATATGAGATCCGATAATTTTTTGGTCCACCATGGTGGAAAAGTTTTTCTACTCCTAGTGACGGGACAAGCGCACTTGTAAGCCATATTAAGGGCTTCCTCAAGATTCCCTACTTTTCTGTCTATCGCCTCAGTAGATTCGAGTTCCATTGTCCCAGAAATTTTAAGTTTTTAGCTAGCTACCCTCGTAAAAGTATCCCACTTTATTCTCTTGGGGTTTCTGTAAGAAATGGCATCTACGGTTTTCAAATTTGCCCTGAAAACTATCCAACTATGTTCCGAGAAGGACTTCTTGTTGGATACCCTCCATTCTCCTACCTGGACTGACGCGTCTTCTGAAATTATAGTTAAATCTAGGACTTCTTCCCATCCAGCACATTAATAGAGCGGGGGAAGGTAAATGTGTGTAAATGTCTGTTATATACTGTAAGGTTCGAGTTATTTATAAAGTTAAAAAGTGACTCACCCCTTTCATTATCCTCGGTGCTACCCCATAGCGTGTGCCTCGCGATGGCGTCGCATCCCAGAATGAGTGGGACATTTTTATCAGCAGCATTGGCGATCAGGGTCGCTACCTCTTCCGGTGGGGCGTCACTGTTGTGCGCCATATAAGCTGATGCCGCTAGTAGGTCTGGTCCACTTTGCACCTCGATTTTTACGACTGTTAAATCGCCTGTGCTGTACTGTGGGCAGATAAAAGCATTAATTGCTTTCTTAACTAGGATACATGATCGAATCTTATCACCGTTCCTGATATAGTGCATATTGTATTTATTCAGCTTGAGCCCCATAACGTCATTTCCTCTGACCCATGGCTCCTGCACAATGCCGATGTCCGCGTTTTCTTCACCCAGAAAAACGGCAAAGTTATCTGATGCATTCTTAGAATGCTGCAGATTAATCTGCACCACCTTCAGCATCGGTACCCTGTTGTGCAGGCGCTTTGGAGACTTCTTCCTGAAGGTCCGTGTCCTCTGGAATCTTGTTGGCCTCCTTCAACTCATCCGCGTCGCCGGGCGGAAGATTTTTAATTTGGCGTACCTAACGCCAAAACGCATTTTGCAGTCGGCTGCTTCCAGGACACCAACGGACTCCTCGTTAATTGCCAGAAGCAGGGACATGCTTGTTTTCTGGGCACCTTCGTTCTTGATGATCGCCCAGTCGTGCATTGCCATATTGGGTTTTGCCGCTGTAATAGCTGGAGCACCTACCCGTCCTCGACCTTCAGTATGGGTAGCCAAATACGGGCTCTCGGTCGTCTTGGGATATCCCCGGCTGGTATCAGCTTAAGCCTTCCCATGCTTCGCTAATCTTAGCTATGCACTTGCCGAGCAGTCCCTTGGACGGCCGATCGTCGCACCTGAACACCCTGCATTCCCGTACCACATTGGAGGAGACGAGAAGCATCCGCATTGGACAAGAGGTGTTCCATCACCATCTTTGCCAATTTGGATTCAATCTCCCCCCATTTCTCCAGGACTTTCTTCCCCCCTTGGTTATATCGTCGATGAGCGCCACATGTAGCTCATCCCTAGCCACTTCGCTGTATGGTCGCCTTGTGCTCGTCGATGGACCCTCTGTTGCTGTAGATGTTTTGGCGACCTTGTGTCTTTTTGAAGCTGAAAACGTCACATCCTGTGACCTGTTTCGCTTCGTCGCCTTTCCTGGGAGGGAGATTTGGTACTGCTCGTACTCATCGACAACAGTTTGATACTTGGCCTTGTCCGCCTGGTCAAACTCATGTACCGACCCTTCCGCCTCATTCTTAGCAATTTTGCTTAGGATGAAGAGGGCTTTCTGGTACCGTCTTTTCCCGGCCGCTGCCTCAGAGTTGGGCTTTTTCGGTTTTGGCTTAGATTCCTTCTTCGCCGCTACCGACATGTTTGTTTTTGTTAGTGCTGCTGTTGTTGCACTGCTTATGTTAGCAGTGGGTTCACTGTTTGCCGACGTGCTCTTGCCATCATCGGCTTCCATGGTCTCCTGACTGGAGGCCAGCAACACATCCTCTGTGTGCATGGTGCACAGTACCGGGTGGTTTTTGTGTTTTTTTGTTGTTGTGTCCATCTTTTTCGTACGACTGCCCTCCCCCGAAGGCTTGGGTAGTCAAGGATATTATGAGGGAAATGGCGGTCCACCGTGCTAGAGCCCTATGACGTCGTAAGGCGTCCATTACTCACCGATGCGACCGAATACAGTCTACGAGGATAACCCCCTGCCTGCAAAACCCATCCAATAGGCACGGACACGCATAACACCCTGGATTAGGGGAGAAGTATTTATTGACTCTCCAGTTTAGATCCGTTGTGTTCAGTAAGTGGCAGGGTCACCTCGAGCAGGATGTGATTCTACGTCAGACACTAACGGTGTTGGTAGAGTATAAGCTAAGGTTCCAATATAGGACTATATTACGCATATCACTACCCTGAGGACTACCCTCTTAACCCCAGACAGACTTAGTTTCATTGGACTTGATTCGCCAAACTTTCAACCATTTAGTGATTTTGTCTAAGCCCCTTTGAAGTTTAAGCGACGCCAGTTGTGGAAGGGTGTCCATTATCAGTATATCAGTATCGTCTCTAAATGTGCCAACGATAGCTTCTTCGGAGATAGGCAAATCGCGTTTATAAAGCAAGTATAGGATGGAACCCATGACACTGTTTTGGGGTGCACCGGCCGAACTTTCGCACAATTCAGATTGTTCTTCACCTTGTTTTACAAAGAAGTATCGATTTTGAAGATAGGATTTGATTAGCACTTTCAACACTTTTTTTAAGGATCATTTTTACTTGAGCCACTTTCCATTGAGGGGGAACAAAACCAGATAATAAAACAGCGTTGGATATATAAGTCAGGAAAGTGAATCCCTCTTATGGAAGCTGCTTTAGTATTTCTCTACTAATGAGATCGTATTCGGGGGCTTTCTTTGCTTTAAGCTTATTGTTCGCTTCCTTGACTTCCTCTTTTGAAAATTTTTGTATGGGGCATCTGGTAGATGTGTCCCAAGGTTTTTCTTACTCTTTCTGCAGTGATTGGAGATGGCTCTCTTTAAATGTCGTGCAAATGTGTATGATTTTTCGATATCACTTTTAACCCATTCTATGTTATCTATTCTGATGGCAGATTGTGGCAGAGTTTACCTCTTTAACTGTTTTGTTGCTTTCCAGAGGGAATAGTCGGTGGCAGCATTTGCATCAAGGCTACTCAGATAGTACTGAAGTTGAGAGTTGTGTTCTGTTTTGAGGAGCTCCTTGAGATCTTTTGAGAGTGTATTTAATTTTTTCAGGTGTTGACAATTACCTAAAAAACTTGACGCCTACCCAGGATACTAACTACTCATTATGGAAATGCACAAAGAAATTAAAAACTCAGATAAGGTATCAGCCACCACTACGGAAAGATGACAACTCATGGGCTACTACCAATGAAGAAAAAGCAACTGCATTGGCTAAATACTTTTAAAAAGTCCTATCAAATGAGGAAGATAAATACATTGAAACACGCAATGACTTAAATATAGACATTACAACCAAAATTAAGAAAACAAACACAACAGAAATAATTAATTGCATTAAAAAACGAATAAACCACAAAAAAGCACCAGGATACGATATGTTGACAGGAAAAGCTCTCGCTGAGCTACCTACTATAGGTTATAACTACTTAAGGAATGTTATCAACTCAATGTTCCGACGCTAAATTGGCACTACCACATCAAACAAAAAACGAAACAAATAAAAGAAAAATTTAGGCAACTTTATTGGTTAATGGGTAAGCAATCTAAACTCACAATGAACAACAAGTTGCTGCTATACAAGTGTGTAATAAAGCCTATTTGGACGTACGGACTCCAAGTATGGGGAACGGCAAAGCGGTCACACATACAAAAAATTCAAAGACAGCAATCTAGAATATTAAGAGTTATCATAAAGTCTGGTTGGTACACAACAAATTAAGATATACACCGCAAACTAAAATGACAAGAATTGACGAAGAAATAAAAAAGATATCCACAAAACACTACGATACACTGCATGGGCATAATAACGAAGAAATAAACGAGTTGCTACATCTAGAAGAAACCACCATGCGCCGTTTAAAGAGAACTCGACCAAACGACCTACTGAACTAGGAAATCCAGACTACACATATTAGTAATAGCAATATAAATTTAAATGTAAATAATTATTATAAACATAATTTTGATCATAAATTGTTATAATATAATTATAGTGAATTATTATAATTAATGTAAATAATTTTTGTTGTATCACTTCTTGGCACTGGCCAAAATGTGTTTTTTATATTAATTTCCAAACAAATTGTCAAATCATGTACTAGGTGTCAATATAATGGTGACAGATGTATGAAATAATCGGAAATAAAAAGAAAAAAAAAGGTGTCTACTCTGTTGCCACTTTTTTCTTGCCCTGCGTTTTTCTCCTAGTTCTTCTTTCACAAGAGGAGAGATATGTGTGCATTGACGCTTGATGAGGGGAGGTGTTGACTTCCAACCAACCTGTTGGAGGCAATTATTGAAGTGTTCAATAGCTATCATGAAAGACTTAAACGAGTACTGCAGGTAAATTGTTGAAGATATTGGCAGTCGGAAATAATTCCAATCAGTTTTGCTGTTGTAAAGGCGAAGGTGAGTCAACAAAATTATTAATTATTGTAAACATTTCTGGAGAATGGTCAGAGGATAGATCATAGTATGAGGTTCATTTATATCCCTTGTCGAGATGCCTTTTATTATGCAAAAGTCTATTAGGTCGTGAATTTTATTGGTATCGGTTGGCCAATATGTTGGTGTGCCTGGAGAAGCTGTGAGAAGATTTAGATTTGTTATAGCCGCCAAGAGTTGTTGGCCTTTGGGAGTAGTGAGACGGTAACCCCAGTAAGTATGTTTTGCATTATAGCCTCTTCCAGCTTACAACCTATTTCCGAATGATTGTAAAGTACTTTTCATAATCCTCTGTCTTGATTGCATGTTTGAGTTTACTATATAATGTCGAGATTGTAATTGGGCCTATCCAATCTTCAACAACTATGTTTGTGGCTTGAATAGCTTCTGTGCTGTAAGAGATTTAATAAAAACGTGTCTGATATTCCTTTTTATTATAATAGCTGAACCGGCATGTGCTTTATTGTCGCGGTGCATTGTGTGATAGAGCTAATAGTTTGGTATTTAAAAGTAGCTCTACCGGTAAAATAAGTTTCAGATATTAGAAGAATATCCATTTGCATTCCTCACGAGAATAATTATGGGATTGAAAAACTACAATTTTTCGTCGTGACAGTTATGAGTAGATTCATCATACGTGTGATTTGCTTCATAAGTTGAATACAAGGCATGATCATTTCTATTGAAGACTTGGAGGCGATTTCCTTAGGATGGGGGTCTGAAGTATTCTCTCTCGTGTCTTGTGTAGTGTTTCTAACTACTTGGGAGTATGAAAGTGTATTCAAGCTCTGTTTGGATGGTTGGGAGACAACAAGTGTGTATTGGGTTCCTTTCTTCTCAGTGGTGGATATTTTATTGTTTGCAATTTTTTGTATATCATACAACCTTTATAATTTGCTGTGTGCTTACCTTCACACAATACACTCTTGACGTCATTAGTTATCGTCTTACGCAAGCAATCTACAGACGAGTGACTTCCAGTGCGTTTAGTGCAGACCAGTTTTCTGCGCAGTAGGTTTTTGACCATACTGCTGCCAGTGAACACATTGAGGGATTTCGCGCTTTGGACGAGGTGGCTCATATACAATTTTCGTATGGAAGAGGTACTTGATCCTTGTTGTTTGGGCTCGTTTTTAGCTCAACAATGACATTGGCAGTGGTTTGCTGGTATTTCTTTGTTTAATATTCCAGATGTTCACGGCACGGTGGCCGAGTACTAGTAGTGACTCATCAATTTTCTCACAGCTTATAGACGAGTGCATCTTTTTGAGAATGAAACTTTCCTGTTTTTATTTATAGGTGTAGAATTCTCTATTTTTATCTCTAGATGGCTTATGATTGTTTTGTAGTCTACAGGAGTCGATGGCTGTATTTTTACTTGTAAGCTTAAAATCATCAGAACTAGGAGCTGTTTCCGTTAGGGGCTTCATTAGAAGAGTAATGTTGCTGACTCTGTCAACAAATATTGGTGGGGGATTGGGGGCTTTTACTTGGTGGCTTAAGACCTTTATCATCTTCTTCAATTTCTAGGGAAGAAACCCTATTTTCTGTAGACTGAGAGACACCAATATTTGTCGAGTTTGGTTTGTTTTTGGGATGCTTTGGGCTAACCTGGGCTTTCGCGCGTTATTTTTTTGGGCTCAACAATAGTCCAACCGTTACCTGCTGTAAACTTACCACTTGATTCTTGAGGGTAAGCTTATTGCTGGTATAACAATTGCACCTGGTCCTGAAGTTGCCGTTGAACATTCAAGTTTGGGCTCATTGTAGAATTTGGGGGTAGCTTCGGATTCGGCAGGCGATGGTGTTGTAGCTGTTGCTGTTTCGGTTGTTCAATTCCCAGTTGTCGTTGTTGTTTTGCATTTTCGAATTCGGCGGCTGCTGCTGTTGTGGCGTTTGCTGCTGTGGAAGGCCCGATGTTTGTTGCTGTTGCCACTGAGGAGTTTGTTGTTGTTGTGAATGTGGCTGTATTCGTTATTGTTGCTGTATTTGGCCACCTCATTTGGGTGAAGAGAGGCCTACAGATAATACATTTCAAAATTTTCCGGCCTTTTTATGTTTAATTTTGTTTTGAAAAGTTTTTTTGCAACTCTATTTTCAATTATCTTAGCAGGGCAAACACAAAAACCAAATATGACAGTATACTTTTTGACTTCAAAATATTTTCGCTGAATATTCAGCACGTTTTTGTTGTTTTTGTTTCAGCACACTAAAATAATTTGTTGTTTTTGTTCATTTTGCCATCTATCTGCTAGGCAGCTGCAGAAGATTTACCACTTTTAAAGTGTTTCACACTGCGATCGCGGCACTGCAAGACATGCACAATATGTTTAGATACACTAATTACCATACAACCTGGGCTACCTAAAAGGTCCGGGAGATGTGTGTAGCGATTCGAGCGAAGAATCTTGGCTCTTCTCTTAAATACGCATATTCCGGTCAGTAGTACGGTAAAGTGTAATAACTCGACATCTATGGGCAGGCAGACTGAAATAGGAAATGCGATATTTCCAACCGAGAAAGTTGAGTGGCCCATTAACACTTTTGGTCCATACATGTCCGGGTCCGGATGGAATTTACACCGCAGAATTGCAACAATCACAGGACATAATTACCCCCTGGGTTGTGGCTGCAATTAGAAGTTGGGCTATATTCCTCTAGGATAGAGAAAAACGAAGGTTTCCTTCGTACCCAAAGGGGGCAGGTCCTCATATGTAAATCCTAAAGAATTCAGACCAATCAGTCTCACGCCTTTCCTTCTAAAAACATTGGAGAGATTGATGGATGCACACTTACGGGAAGTTATACCAATTGGTAGAATCTCATCGGCATAGAAGGCATACACGAAAGGGAAAACCAACAGAGAAAGCGTTACACGGAATCATTGGTATAGGCGAAAAAGCCATCCAGCAAAAGGACTTTGCACTGGTGACGTTAATTGATATAGAAGATGCTTTTAACAATATAACTGGAGCGTTACAAGTTCTAGGCGTTGATCCTAATGTGGTTGCACTGATTGAGATTATACTCGACAGCAGCAAGGTAGCAGCCAGCTTAGGTACCCACACTTTAAGCAGAGAGGTCTGCAGAGGTACTCAGGGAGGAGTTCTCCCTCCCCATCTCTGGTATTTGGCGGTAGATTCCTTACTGCCAGCCCTAGGCAGCAGAGAGGGGGGCTGCCATGTCATCGCCTATGCTGACGATTTGGGAAATATCCAAACAATCATATGATCAATTTTCCGCCCCAACATGGCCACGCTTACTTGTTGGACGGAAAAAAGGGCACTAGGAATAAACCTCCATAAAATAGATCTCCTACGGTCTCCCCGCTAATATATTTACAAAGGTGTGGAAATTCCGATGAAGGAGACAGTCAAATATTTGGGACTAATACTAGATAGGAAACTTACCTGGAAATCCAATATTGAGGAAAGAGTTAGGAAGGCCAATATTGCTTTGTACACGTGTAAAAAGCGATCGGACGAATTATGCACTGGCTGTGGTTAGACCTATATTGCTATATGGAATACTGGTATAGTGGCCAGCCACTCAGAAACAAAGCTATTCGAAGCTTCTGACCAGGGTCCAAATAATGGATTTTCTGTGCATTTTTGGTGCTTTAAGGACAACCCAAATTAAAGCATTAGCAGTAATACTCAACCTACCTATATTAGATCTGGTAGGGAAACAAGTGGCCTCAGCATCAGCGCTAAGGCTGAAATGCACGGCGTTATGGCATGATCGGCAGATTGGCGAGTCGACTATCGTGTATACCTGGAGTAGTTTTAACGAACACATTGACCACGAGGTGTGATAAAAAAATAACCGTTATTTTCATCTTTTCGTGAGTTACGTATTTTCGATGTTCGCATTTTTTCTGTTATGTTGGTACACATGTCTGTTATATATGTTGGCAATACCAACCATTTTGGATTGTCAGTTTGTTTTTGACAGATAAAAAGGTTAGTCGTGTTTTGGTGTGCTCTTCGATTTTGTACTATTCGAAAAAATGGATCAAAGAAACTGTATTCAGCTTTGTGGTTTAAGGAAGGCTGAGAAGATGTCAATGATGATGCTCGTCCTGGTCGCCCGAGCACGTCAACAATCGATGAAAACATTGACGCAGTGAAGAAATGATTTTGGATAATCGTCGAATCACTATCAGAGAGGTTGCTGATGATGTTGACATATCGTTCGGCTCATGCCAAGCAATTTTTACGGATGTTTTAGGCATGAAACGTGCGGCAGCGAAGATTATTCCAAAATTGCTAAATTTTGAGCAAAAACAACGTCGCATGGACATCGCTCAGGAGCTGCTTTTGGCCAAAAACAAAACCGTTATCATGCCTCAACCACCGTATTCACCGGACTTGGCCCCCGCTGACATTTCCTCTTTCCAAAACTGAAGACACCGATGAAAGGAAAGCGTTTTGCTACGATTGAGGAGATAAAAGAAAAATCGAAACAGGAGCTGTTGGCGATACCAAAAAAAGCGTTTCAGAAGTGTTTCGAGGATTGAAAAAAACGCTGGCATAAGTGTATTATATCTGAGGGGAATTACTTTGAAGGGGACAAGATAGTTGTTGATGAATAAATAAATACTTTATTTTTTGATCACACAATAACGGTTATTTTTTGATCACACCTCGTATATACCTAATCTCAACTTTGATAGGCAATCCAAGATACATATTCCGTCTAGAAGAGAGTGACAAAAACTCATGCCATGGCGAAGGGTGGAACTGAATTTTTACACCAACGGATCTAAGCTTGATGATAGCGTCGGTTTTAGAGTTTTCTCACAAGAACTGGGACTGAAACTTTCGGTCCGTCTCCTCGACCACTGCAGTGTTTATCAAGAAGAGGTCCTATCCATAAAAGAGGTAGCCGTCTACTTACGTAGACAAGCCGTCAAAATGAATTTTATAAATATCTACTCGGATAGCCAGGCGGCCATCAAGTCAATGAACGGTGGCACAGAAAGGTTGCTCAGGACGGCCGGGCAGACCCTAAAGATATCAGCTCAGTTTTCAGGGTACGCCTAATATGGGTTCCGGGGCATAGATATATTGGGGAAGCTGAAGGGCTGATGAGCTAGCCAGACGGGACACCAACCTTTCTTTAGATGCAAGGTTGGAAAACCAATTGCCACCTGTAAACTGATGCTGAAGGATTGGGTCGTGCGTGAGGCCAATGGGTCTTGGGCACACGAGGGTACTTGCTTAACGACTAGGCTAATATGGCCGGAGCTTAATAGGAGGAAAAGAGACTTTCTTCCCCTGTCTAAGGTCGTGGCTTCAATAGCTGGTCATTAGCTTATCGGCAAGCATGCTCATAGACTGGGAGTATTCTTTCATGAATACTGCAGAAGCTGTGTGGAAGAGGAGGAGGAGGAGTATCTTGAAATTGTCTTCTGTAGATGCACGGCTCTGGCTAGAAGCAGAGTGGGCTCTTTCGGCAAATACGCTTTTAATTCTGGTACAGAAGTGTCCGACGCGAAGGTGAAACAAATCGTGCGCTATGTTAGGGCTTCGAAATGTTTTGACGAGTAATTCTGAGGTGCATTGTTAGGAGAGCAATTTCGTAACAATTTGAATAGGATACTGACTATTTTCTTTATCAACTCACCTTTCACATTCTAGTACCGACGAGGTTCCTCCATCTTCTGCAGCCCGCAAGAGTCCCCTCTCCACAACTTTAATACCCTACCCTCTTACCATGACTTACTTTCTTTTTAATTACTTAATGCTATTAATTAAAAATATTCTACTCCTTTTATCTTTAAGTAAAAATTATGTTTACTTTCTCCCGTCTCCGATTGGGGCACACTAAGTTTACAAACCAACATATTCTGTGTGGAGAGCCTGTTCCTACTTGCCCGTTTTGCACTCTTCCAGCATCTATTGAACATATCTTCAAGTATTGCATCCAACTCCGCGTTATCAGAAAAAATTTATTCGGTGGCTCTAATTCTATTGGGTCTCTTAAAATTGTTAACCTGGAAAATATTATGAAAGTCGAGAAATACGTCCAAGAATGTAACATAATTAATCTTATATAACCATTTATATTAATCTGTAAATTTTTAAATATTTTCATATTATTATATACTCCAAATTTATAATTATTCGAGCCGAAAACCCTGGTAGCTAGCGCTCCTTTTTTCTTCTTAATCATAAGAATTTATTATTGTGATTACTATAATAAATAAATAAATAAATATTTTTTTTATTTTTTATTTTTTTTTTTATTTTTATTTTATTAAAGCTTACATAGTAAAAACAATTATTAAATAAGCTATACTAAGCAGCGCTAGCAGCAGGGGCTTTCGGCTGTTATAAATAAATATATTTATATATGTATATATATACTCGTATATATATGTATATATATATATATATATATATATATATATATATATATATATATATATATATATATATATATATATATATATATATATATATATATATATATATATATATATATATATATATATATATATATATATTAGAGTGACAGTTTTTTTTTTGGAATTTTGCGGGCTGCGGGTCGGATTATTGTGACACTAGGTCTAAAACTTCAGTGCTGAAAGTTTGAGCCAAATTGGACAACGCTTTCGGGACGCGCATCGAGGTCAAAGGTCAGATATATGCAAATTTTACTATTTATATGAAATAAATTTGCGAAACTCATAACTTTCTACATTATTTTGCGAAAATGAATTTTTTGTAAATAACTTGCGCCATCTATACCACAAATGTTGCAAATTAATTTTTTATTATAGACAACAACCATTCTTTTGAAATTAACGGATTTTAATGATAAATATCATGGCCTACTAGAAGCCAATTCGGGGGTTCCCTGAAGCTAATTTAGCTTAAATTTCATTCGGTTGTGTGAATTCAGTGTGCTAAGTGATTTTTGTGATTGATGTATTGTGATTTTTGTGAAAAATATATTTAAGAAAATAATGCCGTCGATAAGAGAAGAAATATTTTTAATTGGATATCCGAAACATCAATTAGTTGGTTGCAAACTTCCTTCGAAGGGAGACTGCCTGAAAGTTTTTTTCTATAATATGAGGACAACCAAACTAATTGCCAAAGATAGTGCTGCTCTTGTGGTAAGAGAGTGTGTAATTTTCTGGGAAAAGGCCCGCATTCCCGTTCAACAGTTGCATAGAAGCGCAAAAAAACTATTGAGCCTGTACGAGGAATGGAAAGACTTGAAAAGAAATAAATCTAGAGTGTCTGAAATTCATAAAAAAAAAGAAGAGAACAGTGGGAGTTTAGACGATCTGTTCGATATTGCCCATAGTGATGCACTGGAACTAATAAATATAGAAGAAGATAAAAAATTTTTAATAAAACAAAGAATGAAAGGACGTGAAGGTAGTATGTTAGGACTGGACCTTAACTTCAAGGGAAAGGAAGAAAGAAAAATGAAACGAAAAAACAAGAAGAATTGCGTAAGGAATTAAGTGTGGAGTTACCATCAACTTCATCGGGTAAAAATTTCGTTTTAAAAAATTTGTTTTTTTCATTAGATTTTACACTATGTTAGAAGTACTGAACAATGATATTGTTTATTTTAGCTTGCAATATAATGGAAGTCTCTGAATCCGAAGTCTCTGAATCCGAAGAAGTTGCAACATCAGAAGAAGAATATGTTCTAAGTTCTTCAGATAAAAAACGTATTCGTACAACTTCCTGTACCCAAAAACAAAAGATTTTAACACCAAGACTAGCTGCAGTTTTTGACAAATTGAAAGTAAGCCAGAGAGATGCTGTACATTTATTGGTAGCAGTTTTAGATGCCATAGGACTTAATCCATCTAATTATATTTTAAATCGATCCTCCATAAGTGAGGAAAGAGCGCGCTTAAGAAAAAATAGAAGTGGCTGGTTTTATTGTAAGCTGTTATTCAATTTTTTGGTTTGATTCGAATAAAGCCGATAAAGCTGCTTTAAATGATATTATGTTTTTGAGAAAATTAGAAAACTACAAAGCAATTAACCAAAATATTGCCGACAAAGCCATTTCAAAAGTATTAAATCATCTGTTTTATTTAAACGAGGAATGTGTGGGCTTTTGTTTATTTGACGATAGAATAGATGATGTAACAAAAGGCAAATTAGTGGATAAGATGACATTGTCTATAGACACTACTGAAAATGAGGATGAAGAAATACCAAAAAAGCTTGTAATAAAGAAGGAAAATTTAAAAACGTTTATATTCAGAGATAATTCTGATATTTTACAAGATTTATTTTCAAAAACTACAAAAAAAGTTTTCAAGAGATTTGCAATTCCCACGGACTTTTTCAACAAAGACCCGCATTCTTGGAATGTTTTGGAGGAGTACGTAAAAGGAAAACATATTGTTCAAAACTTAAGTGTTGTCAACGATAGTGCCGAAAGAGGCATTAAGTTGATTCAAGAATACCATGGTCTAATTACAAAAGATGAGGAACAGATACAACATTTAATGAAAGTAAGTATCTTCTTTTATTACTTGTGTGTTAAATTTCTTTTTGTTAACGTTGTTTTTTTTATATATTACAGGTGGTACAAAGCTATAGGCAGCAGTATTCGAAAAATGCTAATCTACAATCTCTACAAAAAGATTTTGGCGTATAAATTATTTTATATAATTTTTTTTTACTTTTAATATAACAGAATAATTTCCAAAAAATTGTTTTACTTTTTAGGGTTAATTTCGAAGAAAAATCATATAAATAGTAAAATTTGCATATATCTGACCTTTGACCTCGATGCGCGTCCCAAAAGCGTTGTCCAATTTGGCTCAAATTTTCAGCACTGAATTTTTAGACCTAGTGTCACAATAATCCGACCCGCAGCCCGTAAAATTCAAACAAACATTTTTTTTCATACAAACGATTGTAACCCTAATATATATATATATATATATATATATATATATATATATATATATATATATATATATATATATATATATATATAATATAATAATATATATATATATATATATATATATATATATATATATATATATATATATTTATATATATATATATATATATTAGTATATATACTGTGAAGATGAAATTTGCCAACTGACAAATTTCACTCACACAAAAACCTGTAAAAACACTAGTAGGCGAAAGAAAGCTATAAAGTCGATTAAACGCGCAGTAGTGAGGGGATTGGCAAGAATAGAGAGCGGAAAATATAAAAAAACACTCCACAATCGGTATTTTAAACAAAGACACCGAGCAAATTTAACTCACAGGATTTTATATTAATAATTTTTGTATACGACCCCTGAAAGTTTCTGAGTTTTTCCCTCAGCTCTGGAAAGTGCGTTGCAGGACTAAATAATATCCAAGGATAATCCAAGTGCAGGACTAAATAATATCCAAGGATAATCCAAGGACTTGTTGCGAATAAAGACTAAATAATATCCAAGGATAATCCAAGTGCAGGTCTAAATAATATCCAAGGATAATCCAAGGACTTGTTTCGATTAAGCACTTTCAAGGACCCACGAAGAACTTCAAGGATCCTTGAGGTTTCTGCGTATAAATTCTGTATACGATACCTGGTTATCCGGCGAGCTTACCCCGGCGGAAAATTGAGTCGTTACAGTGGCGCCCGAGCAGGGACTAATAAAAAAAAACAGAAATTGAACGCATACAACTCCTACGTAATAAATCCAAAGAGTGCCAGAGAACTACGTCGATCTACGCAGTCACACAGAGGAATGCCGATTTAGCACCTGCTGACAACACACACGCACACCCATTGTCTTCATCATCATCTAAGTGAAGCACAGGATGGTGAAAACAATCTGGCTGTACTCGCTACGCAAGGAGGAGCTGGTGCTTTTCTGTGTGGAATTCGATGTAGAAGCTACAGGTACCGTGGAAGAACTCCGTAAGCGACTCTCAGAGTTCTTCATGGAGACAGAATTGACTCAAGAGCAACAAAACCGTTTAGAGAAGCTAAAATCCAGGTACGTCAGGAGTACCTCACCCAAGCTGGCTACGCCCATAGGTACGCGCGATACGCTGAGCGTGGACAGGCCAGGCCATATATTCACAGGTGAAATACCAGCGGCATGGGAGGCAGAGTTTCGGAGGACCTCACTGCATCGCGCTGTGTCACCAACGGCCGTGGAACACCCACACCATGTAGCCGCACCACACGCCGTTATCATTGATCATGTAAGGAAATGGTCCATTAAGTATGATGGTGGCCGTGACCCCCTGGCGTTTCTGGAACGAGTGGAGGAGCTGTCGGAAGTGTACGGACTCGACAAGAATCTACTCCCGCGTACCATGCCAGAATTATTGAAAGAGCGTGCGTTGTTATGGTACAGAAACAACAACAGATCGTGGAGCAACTGGGACTCGTTCAGGAAAGACTTCTTGAAATTCTTTCTACCAGCGAGGTACTTTGAAAAACTCGATGACGAGATTCGCCAGCGAAGACAAAAGCCAAGGGAACCATTCAAACTATATGTGGTAGAAGTCCAGGACTTCATGCGACACGCTGGGTATTCAGAAGAACAGAAACTAGAACGAATATTTAAGAACAGTTTGGAGGAGTACCAATGGTACGTGCGCCGAAAAGACTTTACGACGCTGGAGGAACTAGTGAGCATGGCGGAAGATTTGGAGGGCATACGGAGTGACCATGATGTACCCAGAACACCCACGCCACAACCCAGAACACATATGCAACAACCAAGAGCACCTACACCACAACCAAGAGGACTTATTCCACAAATCAGAATCGAGCATACCACACCAAGGGAGACTCAGAGTCGGCAGGTCCTGCCAACAACCGAAACCAATGCTAACACCATGATAGACGTACGCACTGCCTGTCGGCGTTGCGGACAGAATGGACACGTCGCGCGCTACTGCCGTAATGCACAGATTCTATTCTGTTGGGACTGTGGCAAGCTGGGAACCAGGACTGTGGAGTGCTGCAGAGCCCAAACGGGAAACTGGCAAGGCTGTCGTCAGTAACGAGGCCCGACACAGCCCACAAGCATCCGGCCTCACCAACAATAAGTGCGTTGCGCTGCGATGGGCAGCGCATCTGTGCCACTGTCTCCATTGGCACCTACACCACCAACGCCACCATCGATACAGGAGCCACTCGAAGTTTCATCAGCGAAAGCCTTAGCCGCCAGTTACGTGCAACCACTGGTAGGTACGTGCACGTATGGCCGACGGACGCACCCGAGAGGTCACGGAGGTGCTTCAAGTGAACATACAGTTAGGGGGGCGAAACTGCGACTTCGAGCTACTCACAATGCCGGACGCCACAGACGACCTCCTTCTGGGACTCGATTTCATGTCGACAATGGGAACAAAAATCGAATGCGGTGACCAAGATATCATGCTGGGACCTCAGGTTGGGGGCGTGCAAAACAGCGACTTTACAGAGTGCACGACCATCCAAGAAGAGGCCATCACGGAGAAAGAGACTATCGAAGCATTTCTGAAGACCGAGCTAGATAAATTTGAAGACACACCTGGAGTAGCCAACATTACAACACACAATATTGTGATGCGCGATGACAGGCCAATAAAGCAACGTTATTACCCCAGGAACCCCGCATAGCAGGAAGTAATCAACGCCGAAGTGGACGAACTATTGAAAAAGGGATGTATAGAGCCTTCACATAGTCCACATAGTGCACCAATTGTCCTCGTGCGCAAGAAAGATCGGACGTGGAGATTATGCATAGATTACAGACAACTGAATGCCAGATCTATACCCGATGCATATCCGTTGCCCAGAATACAGCACATACTGGACCGCTTACGGGAGGCGAAATACATCAGCAGCCTCGATCTGAAGAATGGGTACTGGCAGATACCCATGGATGACCACAGCAAAGAGTATACCGCATTCACGGTGCCAGGCCGCGGACTCTTCCAATGAAAGGTAATGCCATTCGGGCTACATTCAGCACCTGCGACATTTCAACGAGCGTTAGACCAGGTAATAGGTCCCGAAATGGAGCCGCACGCTTTCGCATACCTGGATGATATCATCATCACAGGGCGCACACTGGAAGAGCACCAACAGAATGTAGCCGAAGTATTCCGTCGCCTGCGAAAAGCCAACCTTAAATTGAATAAGGACAAATGCGTGTTCTTCCAGAAGAAATTTAAGTATTTGGGACACGTGGTCAGTGACCAAGGCATCCACACTGACCCAAATAAAATCGCGGCCATCAGAGAGCTAAAACCACCCCAAAATATACGAGAGGTGCGACACTGCCTGGGAGTAGCGTCATGGTATCGGCGTTTTGTCCAAGACTTCGCCAAGACGGTATACCCGTTAATACTATTACTAAAAAAGGGTAAACACTTCAAGTGGGCTGGAGAGCAGCAAGACGCGTTCGAACAGTTGAAGCAGAAATTGACAGAGGCACCAGTCCTGGCGTCTCCGGATTTCACTAGGAAGTTTGTGCTCCAGACCGACGCAAGCGACTACGGACTGGGCGCGGTGCTGACCCAAGAAGTTGATGGGGTGGAGCGCGTGATAGCCTACGCCAGCCGTCACTTAAATAATGCAGAGCAAAACTATTCACCCACAGAAAAAGAGTGCTTAGCCATCGTATGGGGTATCAGAAAGATGCGACCTTACCTTGAGGGATACCACTTCACGGTCATTACGGATCACCTGTCACTGAAGTGGCTGAATTCCATAGAAAGCCCTGCAGGTCGTATCGCAAGATGGGCCCTTGAACTACAACAGTACACATTCGACGTGCAATACCGGAAGGGAAAATTAAACGTGTTAGCCGACGCCTTGTCTAGACAGCCAACAGAAGCCGCCTGCACCATTACCATTGAGGACCGAACAGAACCAGACTGCCCCTGGTGGCAGAAACGTAAAGCAGAGATCATCGCTAGGCCGGAGAAATATGCTGACTACCAGTTGGAAGGTGGACAGTTATACAGGCACATCCCGAGTTATCGTGGCGACGAAGATTGCATCCCGTGGAAACTGTGTGTACCAAGAACGCTCAGGAACCGGGTCCTACAGGAAAATCACGATGCACCTACGGCAGGACACTTAGGCATCAGAAAAACAATAGCACGGATAGCCAACCGATATTACTGGCCGGGGCTATTCCGCGAGGAAAGCCCTAGGTAATGACAAAATCAGTAACAAGGTGCTTTTAGAACTGCCCCGTATAGTAAGAAAAATAATTCTTTTAATTTTTAATGTTATTTTACACCTCCAACAGTATCCTACTGAATGGAAGGTTTCGTTGATTACCATGATACCTAGCCCGGAAAAGACCATACGAAAGCAGAATCTTATAGACCTATTAGCCTATTATCCAACATGTCAAAACTCTTTGAAAAACTACTTATGAGCAAGCTGACCCCCATACTAAATGAGAATGGATGCATTCCAGATCTATTGAACAAACACATAAACTTGTAAACATAGTTAGAAAAACGTTCGAAGAAAAGGAATATTGTTCTGCCCTCTTCATTTACGTTTCCCAGGGTTTCGATAAAGTATGGCATGAAGGTAATTTTGAAATTAAAGCAAAACTTACCCGCAAACACTCATAAGCTACTTAAAAACTATTTAACTGGACGCAAATTTATCATCAAAGAAGGTAATTTTCTGAGCACACCTCAACTGATTCAAGCCGGAGTTCCCCAAGGCAGCATCTTGGGTCCTATCTTATATTTGATATACGCCTCTGATATGCCAATAAGCAATAATATCAACGTATCAACATTCGCTGATGATACAGTTTTCCTATGCGTCCACGAAAACCCTCAAGAAGCATCCCGCAAATTACAGGAATATATATCTCAGTTGGAAAAATGGCTAAAACAATGGAGGATAAAGGTGAACGAACAAAAATGTGTACATATTACATTTACATTGCGCAGGGAAACATGCCCGCCTATCCATATCAACAACCAGACTATACCGCAACACAGCGAGGTTAAATACCTCGGTATTCATCTTGAAAACCCAAATAGAAGCAAAGTTGATCCAAATGAAACTAAAAACAGTTCAAATTAACTGGCTTATTCTACATTAAGTCTACACTGTAAACTTCTACTATACGACTCGATTCTAAAACCAATATGGCGCTACGGGATTCAGCTATGGGGTACTGCCTCAGCGTCAAATATAGAGACAATTCAAATGCACCAAAATAAATCCTCCTTGTGCATTCACAAAGATCTAAACGTCCCGATGGTAAAAAATGTGTTTTCAAAACATGTGACAACGTATATTAAGAAGCTTGAGTTCTACCCAAATCCACTGGCCCGCAATATTCGAAATTATAGAGACCACCCTCGGCTGAGAACGACGAACACCCTTATTTTAGAGCTAAGATTTGATTGTTGATGTTAGTCCAATTTATATTGAAGATACAATAAATAATAAATGAGAAAAAAACTTCTTAGTGTAGCGAACTCTACTAATACATCGAAAGGTGAACCTGTAGTCAGTAACGCCAGACCGCCACCAATTTACCTGCGCGAGCATAGTTCCAATCAATTAGTATTGAACATCGCAAATATTATAAGCACAAATAATTTTCACATTGTGCCTCTTAAAAAATGTAGTATTGAAGAGACAAAGATACAGGCATATAGTGAAACGCACTATCGTGAGATTATAATTTTTTAACGGGGAACAACAAAAATTATTATTCCTATCAGCTAAAGAGCTCAAAAGGCCTTGTTATTGTTTTAAAAGCAATCGAAGCCACAGTAGATTCTGGTGATATAAAAGAGGCTCTTGAAGAGCAAGGGTTCCCCATAAAGGTTGTGATAAATATTGTGAATAGAAATAATGTACCACAACCTATATTTAAAGTTTACCTGCTCCCCAACTCAACCCAGCTTAAAAAGAACAAGACGCACCCAATATATAACCTAAGATATCTTTTACGCCACAGAATTACGGTTGAAGAACCGCACAAATGTAACGGCCCAATAAAATGTATGAATTGACAAGAATTCGGCGACTCTAAATCGTACTGCACTCTGCGCAGTGTTTGTGTAGTTTGCGGTGATCTCCACTCTACAAATATTTGCACCTTAGCTAAAGCTAAGGAATGTAGGAACTGTGGTGGTAGCCACACGGAAAATTACAGAGGTTGTCCTGTATATAAAGATTTAAAATCAATACTGTCGCAGTTAAAACGAAACTTATCCCCAAATCCTATTTATATCCAGCCTGGCACCACAAATCCTCAGATAGGTGACCCTATTATGCAAAAACCTAATTCTGGTCAAGCAACCTACACAAGTGATCTGCAGGGCAATGTACGGTAAGTTAACAATAACAATGCATCTAATAGTGGAGTAGAAGTCATCATTCTAAATCTTACTCAGTGTATGACTCAATTCATGTCTACAGTGCAAAATATGCTACAAGATTTGATTAAAGCTCAAAATCAGATGATCCAAACACTTGTAAATAAAAAATGAGTATGTTCGCAAACGGTGTTAACCAGCATAAACTTGCCCTTAATAAGTTTCCACATGACCACGAAATTGATGTTATGCTTTTGTCTGAAACACATCTCACAAACAAATACAACTTTCATCTCCCAGGCTTTAAATTTTATAACACAAATCATCCTGATAGTAAGGCACATGGCGGTACGGCTATACTAATCAGAAATCCACTTAAGCATTATCTTATGCAATCGCATTCGATGCAATGGAAGCAAGCTACATCAGTATCTGTTAAAAATCATGACAAAGTCCTGACGCTTTCAGCTATATACTGCCCACCCCGTTTTACTGTAACAGAAACTCAATTTAAAGAACTTTTTCATTCCCTTGGTGATAGATTTCTGGTGTTGATTATAATGCGAAACATAAACTCTGGGGCTCTCGCCTAATTAGTCCAAAAGGCCGACAATAGTACAATGCAATAACTAACAGACATAGTAAATTCGATTTTGTCTCACCAGGACAGCCCACTTATTGGCCAACAGACCCAAAGAAAATTCCTGATCTTATTGATTTAGCTATTTCTAAAAATATAGATAGGTCTTTACTATCAGCGGAAACCTGTGTCGATCTGTTCTCTGATCACTCGCCTGTAAAATTCAACCTCTATGAACAGCCAGAATATACAAGTCCACTGTTTCGCCTAGGGACAAACCAAACCGATTGGTTAAAATACAAAAAGAATATTAGTAGTCATATCTCTACAAGAGTTGAGGCAAAACATGCAGATGATATAGATAATAATATTGATATTTTCAACTCCATGCTAGCGACTGCAGCCGCAGTGGCAACGCCAAAAATTACTTCTAGAAAGTGCAAGTATACCTGTACAAATGCCAAATTAAAAAACTTGTTGCACAGAAACGACGGGTGTGCCGAGAATGGCAGACCCATCGCTCCCCATCTCTAAATACAATCTTAAAGCAGCCGAAAGGGCGCTTAAAGATGCTCTCACAAAGGAAGAGGATAAAAACCTAAAAGAGTACCTGAAGAAGGTAACCCTAAATTCTACCGAAAGGTATTCCCTTTGGAAGGCATCGAAAAACTTTAAGCCTCCAATGGAAGGTGTAAAACCTCTAAGCAACCTATACGGCGCGTGGGCTCAAATCGATAAAGAAAAAGCACTCTGCTTTGCACGACATCTATACAACGTGTTCACACGCGAATATGGCTACAAACTCCTTTGCATTGCCTGCTTTAACCTGCAGTACTGAGATTGCTCAGCCTATTTAAATTTCCCTTCCTGAAATAGCCAAATATATTATACTACTGAATCCAAAAAAATCACTTGGATTTCAAAATATTACCTCGACAATGCTAAAACAGTTACCAGATTCTGAAACAGCGTTTCTCTGTAAGCTTTTTAGCGCAATTTTGAGCATCGTTTACTATCCGAATGCATGGGAGAAGTCTCAGATATGTATGATAGCTAAAGCTGGAAAAGACGCAACGCTGCTGTCAACATATAGACCTATCAGCCTGTTGCCTTGCCTTTCCAAATTGTTTGAGAAACTACTATTAAATTAACTATCTGCTTTTCTTCATGAACGTAGCGTACTACCGCAACACCAATTCGGTTTTCGCGAAAAGCACAGCACTATTGAGCAAGTGAATCGAATTTCAAATGAAATAAGAAAAGCATTTGAATTTGGGGAGTTTTGCTCTGCAATATTTCTTGACGTGGCTCAAGTATTTGATAAGGTAATGGCATCAAGGACTGATGTTCAAAATCAAAAAGTTTCTTCCAAAAAGCTTTCATAAAATTCTTGAGTCTTACTTATCCAATAGAAGTTTCAGTGTAAAAGTAAACTAATTTATTTCCGAAGATTTTCCAATTTTAGCCGGTGTGCCCCAAGGTAACGTAGGGCCTAGACCTACATTATATGTAATATTCGCATCTGATACTCCTATAAGTGAAAGCACGCTAATTTCAACATTGGCGGATGATACCGCCATACTCAGTGGCAATAAATATTTGATAAAGGCGTCGAGAGCACTACAAGAGCACTTATTTAGGGTAGAAGAATGGCTAGGAATGTGGCGTATAAAGGTCAATGAGCAAAAAAGCAAGCACTTAACATTATATTTAATGCTCAATAATTTCGAGATTCCACAAGCTAATGAAGTCACCTATCTCGGCATTCATTTAGACAGGCGCTTAACTTGGTCTACGCACATTTCAGCTAAAATTTTAAATATGAAGTTGAAGGTCGCCAAGCTGCATTGGCTAATAAACCACAAATCTACCTTAAGTCTAGAATACAAAATCCTCCTATACAATGCAGTTATTAAGCCGATATGGTTGTACGGGATTCAACTGTGGGTAATGCATCCACTAACATTGCCATAATTCAAATGTTTCAGTCGAAGATACTTAGGTTAATAACAGGTGCTCCATGGTACTTGCGTAACGATAATATTCACGAAGACCTGAAAATACCAACAGTTATCACAGAAATAAATTCTAGAAAGCTGATATACATAGCAAAACTTGAAAATCAACTGCATTCACTAGCTAAATCCCTCGCAAAACCGATAAGCCAATCTCGCCTGCACAGAAGAAACTTTCCGGCATTTTGATGGCCAAATACAATTTTGGTTAAAATTATTTTTTAGTGACTAGTTTTAAGATTTGATATATTTAGTGACTAGTTTTAAGATTTGTTAGGCTTAATTTAAACAGATTCAATAAATAATAAATTCTTGTAATAAAAAAATAAAAAATAAAAAAATCTGTGAATATACCCAAAGTGCAAACAAATAAAATCTACACACCTGGAATGTCAAATGCTGAAGTAGCAGCGATAAACACAGCACCAGACTTAACACAAAACCTGGACGCAGCAATAAACAGTATGCTACCAACACAGCATAACGACAATCTCTGAGCTTTAAAAATAATGATGAAACAATTAATAACCCAAACGACAATTATGAGGAACATTGTGACACTGCTCGTATCGATACTAGATAGTTGCCGGAAGTAAAATAACTTTTGCCATTTGGAACGCCAATGGACTATCGCGCCACTTTCTAGAACTTAAAAATTTCATATGCGACCATTCAATTGACATTATGCTAATATCTGAAACACATGCGACTGACAAAAGATATAATAACATACCGAACTATAACATTTATTATACAAATCACCCTGACAATCGAGCACACGGCGGAACAGCAACTATTATAACGAAATTCTTTATATATCTAGAACTAGAAGAATATAAAACACATCACATTCAACCAACCTCTTAGAGATAAGTGACTTGGGAGGATCAATTACCGTGTCAGCTGTGTACTGTCTGCCCAAACATAACACATATTGCACGAACACTTGGCAATAAAAACATGTTTAGATTTGTCATCAGACCATTTTCCAATCCTATTGACTCTTCAAAGCAAGCCGGATACAAAAATATCTGGCGGCATACATAATTACAAAACAGACTGGAACAAATTTCGCCAATTGCTAGAAAATTACATGACCACATATATTTTATTAAAATCATATACAGCAATAGCATACCTAAATGACAAACTTCGTCAAAGCAGCAATTTCAGTCAACACCAATTCTAAGCGCAACACAAATTACTACTGTACCAGCGCACATTAAGCATAAAATTGGACAAAAAAAGAAGACTCGGGAAAAATGGCAAACTACTAGACACCCTGAAGACAAAGCTAAATTCAATAAATCGGGAAAAGAAATGATGGCAACGATAAAACAATATGAGGATTGCAAACTAGAAAAATTATCTAAATAATTTGATGACAACGGCCACTACAAATTAGAAGAAGACTAGAAGACTACTAAAAAAAATAAACAGTGCAATAATACATAAACCACCCATAAAAACAGAAAATAATACCTGGTCAAAAACGAACATTCAGAAAGCAAACATCTTCAGTAACTACATTGACACTCAAAATATCCAATTTAACAAACTACATTATGTCCACTACAACAAAAAAAAATTACGCCGATAGCTGAAATTAAAACACAAATCTCGAAAGTGACACAAACAAAAAGACACCTGGATACGACCTAATGAACGGGAAAATATTAAAAGAACTACCTGACTCTATAATAATATATATTAGAAATATATTTAATGCTATATTTAAACTAAATGATTTTCCAGTGTTGTGGAGCTCAAATAATAGCAATTCCGAAACCAAACAAAGACGCAACAAGAACCAGCTCTTATCGACCCATCAGCCTCATGCAAATTATTTTCAAGGTATTTGAGAGAATACTGTGTGGTAGAATTGAACCTATCTTGACACAACAAAAAGTTATTCCAAGCCACCAGTTCAGATTTAGAAGGCACCATTCACAAGTCCACAGAATTGTAGATAAAATTTACGACGACATGGATAAAAAGTAGTATTGCGTGGCGGTATTTTAGCACATTGCTACAGCGTTTGAAAGAGTTTGGCATAAAGGACTTTTAAATAAAATAAATAGTGCACTACCTTTCAACTATTATTACTTATCAAAAAGTTTTATAAGCAACAGACACTTCTACATAAAATACGACGATGAATGTTCATTAGGGTGACAATTAAATGTATGGGCAAGTTTTTTTTTTTACTTTTCTTTGGTCTCATCCTTTTTTTGGGTTGAGTTTTATAAAAAAATAATCCCTGTAAAATTTCAGGGCCCTAGGTGGAGGTTTAGGGGTCGCGTCGGCCCCCCAAAGTTACACAAAATGCGTTTTTTTTTGTTCTGTTGTGTTGACTTTGTAAAAAATTGTTGTTGACTTTGTGTTTACATGACTTTGTGTTGTTCATTTATGTGTTTACAACAACTTATTCATACATCATTTTTATCTAATGCCAATATTTACTGAAATAAATTTAAAAATGCTCACAATCACCTTTTAAAAAATTTAACATGAAATAAATTAACAACTTTGGTTAGAGTGCATGTTTTTATTGATTAAGTCTAAAGAACTTGGGTCAATGTTTTTTTATTACAATCTGGAAACCGATTCCGATAATCACTCACAATTTTAATAACAAATTGCTTTTGACGTTCATTTTTTGTGAACAATTCATTGAACTCCTCCATCAATTGGACCCCCCTTTCTGCACTGTCATTTACAACTTTAAGTTTGTTCATCACTTCAACCACTTTTTTATACGACTGGTCCTGATGCCATTTTGCAGGATTAAGTTTTAAAAAATTAGTATTTATTTGAAATCTTTCAAATAATGCCTTTGTTGCGACCGAGACGAACTGCTCAATTCCGCCATTGAATATTTCAGCTATTTCTCTACCATTTACATTAACTCGTTTTGTGTTCTGCTCTAGTTCACAATCGTTTTCCAAAGCTGCAACCATTTTTTGTTTTGTAGACACTGGTACGTTATTATCAAAAAATGCAAGACCAACCGCCTCAGGACTTAAGTACCACAAATGGTTCTTAAACTTTTTCAGCGCAACGAGCGATATTTCAGCATCAATATTCTTAAAATTTTCCAGTTTGCGCAAAAATACAAAATCTTGGTATGGCGCTTCAACAGCCAAAGGAGCAGAAAACCACGCTTCAACATAGACTTCAACAATAAAAATACAAATTCGACGAAGTCCATTTATTTCGAGTGTTGACAGCTGGAACTCGTTGCGGAATAAAAATATTTTAAGACAATAAATGGCTTTTGCCATCCATCTGGCATGGTGAACAGCTCCTGGTGAGCGAAACAATAGGCTGTTTGGGTGTGACTTGTTAGGTTTTTCACCCAGAAATAGTAAAGTCAGTTCCAGAAATTCCTTATAGTCTTCCCTGGGTTGTTTTACCTTTAAGACAGTATTTACAGCATTAATAATTCGCGCAGCTGATTCGTTCACGTAATTCTTCACAAGGGGATCTAGAAGGCCATACTCAAAGTTGCTTTTATTAATTTTAGCCCAAGCATTTTTAAATTTCTCAAATAATTTAACGTTGGGACTTCCGTAGTAGCTTATTTTTTCGTCGAAAACGCATTTAAGAATTATCTCGTATATATGATGCCGGCATGGTAACCACAAAAGTGGTCTTTGCAAACTGTTTTCTATTAAGGTACAAGTACCATTGAATCGCCCAGTATTGACCGCTGTTGTGTCAAACACTAGAGCTTTAATGTGATTTTGTAGGCCATATTCATAAATTGCATCGCACACAGCGAATGCCTGTTCTTTTCCGGTACCAGAATTCAATGCAGGTATTTGTAGAAGCTGTTCAACTTGCCCGCTCGTTATTATAATAGGCAGCCTATCAACTTTATCATTTCCCGTCAGCGCTGGCAAAAGTTTTCCATCCCAATGTAGGCAGATTGTATCCAGCTCATTTAATTTTAGCTTCTTTCTCAATGTTGTAAAGGTTAAATAGTAAATGTATAAGAGAACTATGGTTTGTTTAAGAGCAATGATAATGAAAAGAGATTATTGAAGGCTTAGATCACAACAAGGTTATTTAAATTTATTTCAGTAAATATTGGCATTAGATAAAAATGATGTATGAATAAGTTGTTGTAAACACATAAATGAACAACACAAAGTCATGTAAACACAAAGTCAACAACAATTTTTTACAAAGTCAACACAACAGAACAAAAAAAACGCATTTTGTGTAACTTTGGGGGGCCGACGCGACCCCTAAACCTCCACCTAGGGCCCTGAAATTTTACAGGGATTATTTTTTTATAAAACTCAACCCAAAAAAAGTATGAGACCAAAGAAAATAAGACTTTCGAAATTAACTGTCACCCTAATGTTCATATATATTACAAATGACAACGGGAGTGCCCCATAGAAGTGTACTAGGACCGCTTCTATATTTGATATATACTGCCGACATTCGAACCCCCACATCACCAAGAAGCACGATAGCAACATTTGCGGATGATACTGTACTCCTAGCCTGAAATCACGAAGAAAAAATAGCGGAAAGATACGCTGCTAAGAATTATAAAAAACACAGTTAGTGGTTCAAAAAATGTGGTATAGAGATAAACAAAGAGGAATTTGTTGTATATACTAACAGGAAATCCGAGATACATCCTCTAACAATTAAAGACGAAATAATTAAAATTCAACCCAGCGCAAAATACCTCAGCATAATAATCGACGCCAAACTTACATGGAGACAACACAAAAAAAAGTGAACAATACGAAATGAGAAACAAATTCAGACAATTAAGTTGGCTACAAGGAAGGAGTTCCAAATTATCACTACATAATATGCAAAAAATATATAAGAAAATAATCATACCGATATGGAAATTCGGGACAGAAATCTGGAGCACTGCGAGCAAAACCAACATACAACTGATCCGAAGAGCACAATCAAAAATTCTCCGTGGAATAACGAAGTCTGACTGGTATGTGACGAATGAAGATATTCAAAATGACTTGAATATACACACTGTGGAGGAAACCATAAAAAATATACAGTGTGTCACAAAAGTATTCGTTGCTGGGCTATAATAGTAAACTTACTCGAACTTACCCACTTTGGAAAGTTTTATTTAATTTTTTGCTTTACTATATTCTTGGACTAATGCATACTAAAGCCAAGCCAAAAAAAACTTCCTGAAAATATCGAGCCGTTATCAAAAGAGAGCAGCAAAACCATAAGTAACCCATATTTTTAGTTCTCAAAAGTATTCGTTGCTGCAGTCGCACGTCCGTTATTATTTTTATTTTTTGGGGAAATTGCGTTTAATATTTGACATTTTTGCACAGTTTTTATATAACAGGCACACATTCACTTGGATTTGCATTTAGTGCATTTAGTTTGGGTTTCGATGTTACTGTACGCGAGTCAAAATGCCCAGAGAAAAAGAATTGACCGTTTCCGAAAAGAAAATCATTTTGTATCTCCACAATGAAGGGCGATCTACAAACTATATTAGTGAAATGTTTGGTAGAAGTCCTACCACTATTAGAAGTGTTATAAACCGATTGATAAATCGGGATGACCTTCAAAATATGCCTCGTTCCGGGCGACCGAAAATTTTAGCACCCAGGGAAGAGAGAAAAATTCTCCAAGAAAATCGCAACAATCCTCACCTGTCCGCGCCAAAGTTAAATGTTGCTCTGCAGAAAAGCCTATATACCAATGTATCAAATGAAACTGTGTGCAAGATGCTTAGAATTGAAAATATACATGGACGAGTCTTGCGTATAAAACCTTTCATCTCAGCAGTAAACGTTTCATAGAGAATTTCTTTCACTGACAGTTACAAAACGCAACCTGTATCATTTTGGGAGTCAGTCATCTTTAGCGATGAGAGTAAATTTAATATTTTCGGCTGCGATGGGCGGCATATAGTGTGGCGCAAGCCGAGAAAATCCCTACTTTTTAAAAAGACCACACCAACAGTAAAGCATGGTGGCGGATCAGTGATGGTTTGGGGGTGTATGTCTGCCCCTGGTGTTGGAGACCTTGTCTTTATCGATGGCATTATGAATGCCAAAATGTATCTGGACATACTCCAGGAAAACCTAATCCCTAGCGCCACCAAAATGGGATTTGCTCCTAATGAGTTCCAGTTTCAACAAGATAACGACCCAAAACACACTGCTTAGGTAGTTAGAATACAACACCAAACAGTTGCAAACACCACCTCAGAGTCCAGACACTAATCCCATTGAAAATCTTTGGTCTCATCTTAAAAATAAAGTCATACAATACCACATTTCCTCAAAAACTGTCTTGAAGCAGGTACTGCAAGAAGAATTGGGCAAAATAAGTCCAGAATATTGTCGCAAATTAGTCGAATCGATGCCAAGACGTTTAGAGGTGATCTGCGATAATAAAGGGCACCACACAAAATATTAAATGATCCTTTTTCTTTTGTTTAAAAAAATAAAAATATATAAAACGAATACTTTTGTGAGTTAAAAATATGGGTTACTTAGGGTTTTCCTGCTCTCTTTTGACAACGGTTCGATATTTTCAGGAAGTTTTTTTGCTTTGTCTTTCGTAAGCATCAGTCTATGAATATATAAAAGAAAGACATCAAATAAAATATTTCATAGTTGGAAAAATCAAGTAAGTATATTAATATAGCCCAGCAACGAATACTTTTGTGATAAACTGTAGCAGAAAATACACGAAGCGTCCAAGGACCCATGAAAATCATCATATGCAACAATTATCGGGAAAGGAATATTTCCCACAAAGAAGACTAAAGCGAATCGCACCTACCGAACTTCCACATAGGTTTTAACATTGTCTTTTAATGTTTTGTTTTTGCATATTAATATGTATGTAGTTTATACCTACATACATATTAATATCCAAAAACAAAACATTAAAAGACATTTACTTGATTAAAAATTATTGCTTGGCAGTGGCCAGGATATATAGTATAACCAAATTGTACAAATAATTTTACTTATTGTTGGAACAACAGATTGTAAATAAATTGAGAATTAAAAAAAAATACATTCCACTGAAGCGCTCTACACAGAGCTAACCGAGTAACTATATTTTTTATATTCTTAATCTTGCTGGTTCTTTGATAACATGTATCCATTCCAAAATTACAGGTGCTTTTCTTTGCGAGCGCAACTGGATTCTCGCTCTCCTATCAATACGTATTTCTTGAAATATTTCTACATTTTACCGTATCACATCATAACTTTTCAGGTCATCACGTAACCTGTCTCTTCCTGCTGGGAACGCCTCGTCAGAATCCCCAACTTATCCGAATGTGGGTGAATTAGGCACACCAAACTTAGGGTAAATTTCTTTCCTTAAAAATGACACCGCATTTTGGGCAGTGGCCTCCACAGGGCCTTCAGAAATACAAATTTTGTGAAGTGCATTCCCAGATTTGGAACGAGAGCACCCTAAAAAATCTACGTATAATCGTTGAAATGGCCATTCTGTTTTCACCTCTTTCCCATCACCGGCCGCAAAACTGGTTACTATGTTTGGTCTCCTTACATACCCTACACTCCTTAGTCGCCCACTCAGGTCCCCCAACGACGTTAATCATTTAAGACTAGCGTGACCCATAATCAAAGTGAATGGCATCCTTTCCATATAAACTTTAGAACGCCTAATAGTGAGACATTCCTATTCCGTGACGCTGTAGTTCAGTTCCAATTATTCATTTTATACAAGAAGTAAGCAATGGATCTCTTCTGGCCAGCTTCATTCTTCTGAAATAACACTGCCTCCACACCATAATGTGATGCGTCACAGTGTACCGTTTGTTAAAATCTGGGTGCTGTAATTAGCGCTTCCTTAGATTCCAGAACGACTCGTTTGCGTCCGGAGTCATCCTAAAGTTACCGCCTTCGCATATCTCCGAATTTATTCACAAATCTTCTGTACCGTCGTGCCAACCCCATGCGTATTTGTTTCACGGTCTTCGGCTCTGGAATTTTCTAATCGCCGTAATTTTCTCGGGGTCAGTCAGTAGCGCATTTCCACCGAGCCGTAACAGTTTACGCTTAACTGCAGTTTAAATTTGCATTTAATGGACAAATTCCTATGCTTGTTCTTATATAAAACAGACTTAACTCTCTTTCAAAACTGAGTTAGCTCACATTTGCTGTTTACATACTCCATAACAAGAAATGTTATGTTAACAGCCGCAGCCATATATACAAATGAAAATATTTTGTTAGCTCGCCTGCAGCCGCAGCCAGCGCCGTAGGTAAAAGAACAAAAAGAAGGAACATGAATTGGATTCTAAGTGCTTTATTTTTTGAAAATAGCAAATCCTAAAAATGCAAATAAAAAACATGAAAATCGCATAGATAGAAATCCTTATGAACTAGTAAAATTTCCGGTGGAGACACTTTACATTTCTTAAATTTAACAGAGCTATTAACTGTAGTTTAGCTTTTGGTGGAAACGCGCTATTAATCACCCCATTTTCAATTATAAATCACAGGTAGCTCACTTCCCGACAGCAAAACTTGTTTAAACCCACACTCAGAATCGCTTTTTTAAGAGTTTAGCTACTTCCTGTAACACCTTCATGTGCTGTTCGAAACAAACAGGTTGTCCAGATATACAAACTTAGCCTCTGCGCCGCATTGCACAGTTCAAACGCAGGGCTTTGTACTGATAAAGAACCGTACCAGTTATGGTGAATGACGTTAACCCTCTACTAATTTGATCTGCCAAAAGCCGAACTTTAAGTATAGCCTACTGATATATATAGTTTTATCTATACGTCTTTTTATTTTCTGTATAGGACGCGCATCCTTTAGGTAGGTAGGTAGGTAGGTAGGAGTGGCCGCCCAGTTTGCCAAAAGCACACTTGAGCACACATAAGGGCCCATTGTGATACCACGGTGTGGCGCCGTTCAAGCACTGACTAAAAAGTTCCCATGGTTGGTGATAGTCAGCACAAGGACAGCGCCAGGAAAGGCACGACTCCCCCGTCATGTTTCTCTTGTAAGAAATGTCTGTCAGGCTTGTAAGAAATGGGGCATCAAAGGTGCGAATTCTTCTTCTGCTCAAGGCTGGGCAGTGGCATAAGAGGTGGAAAACCGTCTCGCCCTCCTCCTCAGAGCCACAGCCTCGGCAAAAGTCATTTGAGGGCAGGCTCAGTCTTTCTGCGTGATGTCCCATTATGCAGTGGCCGATCATAACCGACACAGTTGTTGACAGTGATACGCGATCAAGTCGAAGAAGTTGGTTGGTCCTGTTTTTGTCCATTCTTGCCCAAGTTAGTCTAGCCGTGTGGCAGGATTCCTCGTTAGCCCAGGATTTGTAGGCGTCAGCCAGATATTTCTGTTTGTTATCGAGCTTGGCTGTTGCCAGTGGAATGCCGATGTTTACGGAGGGGTGAATGTCATGCATTAGCGTGCCTGCCTTGGCAAGCTCGTCCGCCTCGCAGTTTCCCGGGATTTCGCTATGTCCGGGAACCCAGACTAGGTGCACCGGAGAGTAACTTGCGAGCTCATTTAAAGATGTTCGACATTCATGAACTAGTCTTGATGTGGCCGTGGAGCCAAAAAGAGATTTAATGGCGGTCTGGCTGTCTGAGAAGATAGATACGTCGGCTGCGCCGATATCACTACTCAGCATCCATACAATGGATCTTCTGATTTTATCGAGGGGTTTGGTATTGCAGGCTCTTTCGAGACCTTACCACCAGAAGACCGCCCCGTATAACAGGTTTGGTTCAACAATGGCCATGTAGAGCCAGAGCACGATTCGAGGACGAAGTACCCGTCGTGCACCAACTGCTCTTTTACAGCAGTATATTGCGCATATTGCTTTACGTGCCCTCTCAGCTATATTGGCTTTCCAATTAAGCTTTGGGCCGAGAATCAGGCCTAAGTACTTAACGTGTGTGCTCAAAGAGAGAGGAGTGCCGTTTAGACTAGGCATTTTTAACCTTGGAATTTTGTACTTCCTAGTGAACAGCATAGTCTTGGTTTTGGATGGGTTAACCTCAAGTTCGAATTCACGGCACCAGTTCGACACAATAGAGAGTGAATAGTTAAGTTTTTCGGAAAGTGTTTGGGGGAATTTGCCGGATGCCGCGATTGCTATGTCGTCCGCATAGGCTATCACTTTGCATCTAGTAGATTCCAATCTCAGCAGTAGTGTGTTAACTGCCAGGTTCCAGAGGAGGGTTGATAAAACACCCCCTTGTGGCGTGCCCCTGTTAACCACCCTCCTTGATTGGGCACTGCCGGTCGTGGAAGTGATGATTCTAGATTTTAGTAGAAGCTCCATAAATTTAAGAAAGCCTGAATTCAGGTGAAGGTTATGGAGTGCGGAAATGACAGCGTTGGGGCATACATTATTGAATGCTCCCTCGATGTCCAGAAATATGGCAAGTGTGAATTCCTTGTACGCCAAGGATATGTCATCTTGAGAAATGAGAGAATGAAGTGCTCTTTCAACCGATTTGTCTTTAGAGTAAGCGTGTTGAGATACAGAGAGAAGGGAAGGGTTGATCGATGTCCTGATATGTAGGTCAAGAGCTCTTTCTAAAACCTTAAGAAGAAAGGATGTTAGACTTATGGGTCTGTATATTCAGTGGGCCATCAACAGCTTTAAGCCTTTTAAATCTCCCGGGCCTGATGGTATCGCGGACATTCAGCACACTGCAAGTGCGGTTGCGCCCTGGCTACTGCATATTTATAATGCATGCCTAAGATGGTCGTACATTCCCATAAGCTGGAGAGAAGCTCGAGTAGTTTTCATCCCTAAAGCGGGAAAGTCGACCCACACCAAGCCTAAGGACTATAGGCCAAGTAGCCTGTCCTCCTTTCTTTTGAAAACACTGGAAAGAGTCCTTGATATACAAATCAGGAGCTCTATTAATTCCACGTGCCTTTCCAAATCACAACATGCCTACACTAAAGGCAAGTCTGTGGAAATAGCGCTTCACGTGCTCATTGAGCAAGTAGAGAAATCTCTTGCCAACAAAGAATATACTCTTGCAGTATTTCTCGATATAGAAGGGGCATTCAACAATATTTGTCCCTCCGCCATCACGAAATCCTTAGTAAACCTGAACCTGGACCCCAGCTTGGTTAGGTTCATCGAACAGCTACTGAAAACACGCGTCATTAGCTCCTCAATAGGAAACGTACATGCTGAAAGGACTGTCAAGAGAGGTACTCCACAAGGCGGTGTGCTCTCACCCCTCATATGGAATTTGACGGTGAACACACTACTTAGGAGATTAGATAAGACCGGCTGCAACACTATAGCTTATGCGGACGACATTGCTATCTCTGTTTCCGGTAAATATCTGTCAACACTATCAGAAAAGCTAAGCTACACTCTTAGCATTCTGTCCCAATGGTGTCTTGAAGTTGGCCTAGATGTCAACCCTTCCAAAACTGAGGTCATGCTCTTCACCAGGAAGCACAAAATACCAAGTTTTGACCTCCCCAAACTTAATGGGAATACGCTTAGCCTAAGCAATAGCGTCAAGTATCTAGGTTTGGTCCTGGACCCTAAGCTCCATTGGAAAGCAAATTTGGCGGAGAGGGTACGGAAAGCCACGTGTGCTCTGTACTGCTGCAAGAGGGCCATGGGTACAGCATGGGGCGTCCAACCTCGAACCATGTCCTGGCTCTGGTGGCCCGCAACTGACAAGGCGGCGAACCTAAAACCTCTTGACAAGGTTAGAAGAACAGCAGCGGTTATGATAACAGGGGCTCTGCGTACCACCTCTACCAAAGCTCTATTTGCATCCTACATTGGTTGCCCACTAGGCTTCTGGTTAGGCAACAAGCAAAATGCTCGGCAACCAGACTAAGTTCTATATCGCGCTGGACTAGACTGAACCTGGGCCACGCCAATATTCTGATGCAGGACACGGCTATATACCTTCACGTTGACTATACGTGCTCTACACCTAATCTAAACCACGGGTTCGACACTTACATTCCTAGTAGAGAGGAATGGTCCAACAATTTAGTGGTCACTGACAGTTCCATTGACATATATACGGATGGCTCCAAACTGGTGAATAAGGTCGGTTGCGGCATCTTCTCCAGAAAACTTGGCATCAAGCTCTCCTATCCTCTCCCTGACCATTGCAGCGTCTTTCAGGCGGAAGTAATGGCAATATTCCAAGCGTCCAAGTGGCTTACTCGCAATGAAGTCTGCGATGTGATGATACGCATATTCACGGACAGTCAGGCGGCAGTCAAGTCACTGGCTGGTGTATTCACTACCTCTAAGCTTGTACTCGACTGCCGCTCCTCCCTGAACGTCGTCTCAGGCAACTCACAAGTTCACATATGCTGAGTGCCTGGACATAGCGACATTCCAGGAAACTGCGAGGCCGATGAATTGGCCAAAATAGGTACGCTGCTCCCTGACATCTCCCCCTCCTTTGATGTAGGTGTCCCACTGGCCACGGTCAAATGGGCCATAAAACATGACTACCTTGAGGCAGCTAAAAAAGCCTGGGTAAATGAACATACCTGTAGTGTTGCCAGACAAACCTGGAGCACTATCGACATTAGGCGTACTAGTCAGATACTCAATATTAGCAGGAACTCCATCGGCACTATAATAAATGTGCTCACGGGACACTGCCTGATCGGGAAACACGCTGAAAGATTAGCACTGCCCCATAATGACTTCTGTCGCAGCTGTGGCTCTGAGGAGGAGGAAGAAACAGTACTTCATCTCATGTGTCAGTGCCCAGCTCTGGCCAGGCGTAGATTAAAATGCCTAGGCTCACCTTTCTTCACTTCCTTAACCGAACTATCTTCCATCAACATCAAGGACATAGCCAGGTTCATTTCGTAATCACTGTGGTTCCCTAAATTCTAGACGGGGGAGTCGCGTCGTCACAGTGTGGTACCACAACGAGCCATTCTATGTGCTTAAGTGTGCTTTTTGCGACAAAGGCTGCCACTCCTACCTACCTACCTATGGGTCTGTAATTCCTAGGTTTGGTGTATGAGGCCTTCCCAACTTTTGGGATGAAGACGACCCGAGCCGTGCGCCAGCGTAAGGGAATATATTGCAATCTGAGGCACGCATTATATATTTTTAGCAGCCATGGAAGGATAATCTCTTTCCCATTTTGGATATTGGTAGAGATGGTGCTGTCCGGTCCGGGGGCTTAAAGGTTTGAATGGATCACTCAAGGTGACTGTGAAAGGAGGTTTCACAATCCTGAGTCCGCGCTCGATAAGTTTTTAAAAGAAGTGTAGATTTTCAAATGAATAAGATTTTATTCGTAAAACTATACATTACATAAAAATTAAATAAGGTTTTAAACCGTTTTTGCCACGACTTTAAAAATTCTTGTTTATTCCTGTCATCGAACTTGGCTTCGATTTCCGCATAATCAACGTGCCCGGCCTCTTCTTGCAGAATCTTCGCAGAAACTTTGAAATTTGTACCATTATCCGTGTAAATTTCTTTTGGTGCACCTCGACGCGCTACGAAATTACGAATACACAGTATGCAGGAGCTAGTGTCCAAGGTGTGGGCTACCTCAATATGCACCGCTCGAACCATGAGGCAGGTAAATATAACGCCCCATCGTTTTTCACGCCTCCTTCCAACCGTAGTAAACATTGGGCCGAAGTAATTAATCCCGACGTAAGTGAATGGGCGCTCGAAAGTCTGGCAGCGGACAATGCGGCCATTTGAGGTGTCATCGTCATCGCATTTTTATTTTTGCAGTGTTGGCAGCTGCTTCGAACAGAACGATACAGCACGCGCAGCCGTGGTATGAAATATTGACTCTTAATATCATTAATAATGGTCTCATGGGAAAGGTGATGATATTTCCCATGCATCTCCTCGACGATCAGATAGGTGATGTTACTGTTGCTGGGCAGCACGATACGTCGTGTGGATTTAGAAATTCTGTGCGCCCTTTAACACGAATGATATCATGGTCGTCTAGAAATATATTAAAGGAAATTAATTTGCTGTTCTTCTCAATACTCTTACCACTTTTCAAGACAATTATTTCTTGGAAATATTCGTTGAGTTGCGCTTGCTTGATGAGGATCGTCTTCGCTGCTTGGATCATTTCGAACGTGGGCTTTTCGGGGAGAGCACTCACTGATCTGATTCTTGCACTCAGCTTATCCACGTAAAGAATGAACATCCCTAATGCGCGATACATGCGGCGCCAGGATGAAAAATATTCAACGTTGATGGGCAGCTTATGTTTATCCATCTTTTGAAGCAGGTGATGTCTAATTTCGGCGGTGTTCGTGGGTCCGAAGTCGTCGCGATATGGCCACTCGTTTTCAGCATTCATTAAAAAAGCAGGTCCATTATACCACAAATGATCTGACGTTTTCGATTCGGATTTTGTTGCAAGATCTGCCGGGTTAGATGTTGATAGGACCCACTTCATCTGGCCTTGGTTGGTGTGCTCGAGAATTTCAGCGACTCTATACATGACGAATTGCTGGAACTGCCTGGGATCCATGCGGAGCCATTTTAAAACCGTAGCTGAGTCAGTCCAAACCACTTTTCTGCAAATACGTAATCGAGGAACGCTTTGCATTTGGCTTGCCAGGCGCACACCTGTGATTGCTGCCTGCAGCTCGAGCCGTGGAATTGATACAAGCATAAGTGGTGTTACCTTGGACTTTGCTGCCACCAATGAAATATTCATGCTGCTGCACACCTGTGATTGCTGCCTGCAGCTCGAGCCGTGGAATTGATACAAGCTTAAGTGGTGTTACCTTGGACTTTGCTGCCACCAATGAAATATTCATGCTGCTGCCACATCGAACTCGCAGGTACCGCACCGCTGCATAGCCATACTCCCCTGCATCCACAAAAGTATGCAGTTCGACGTCATCAACTTAATTTAAAGAATGTGAGAAGCATCGCGGAATTTCAACCGCTGCTATTTGCTTTAGCATGGTCTTCCACTGGCACCACTTCCGAGTAAGTTCGTCAGGAACAGTTTCATCCCAATCGATGCTCGATCGCCAGACTTCCTGAAGAAGAATCTTTAGTGAAATAGTATATTGTGCTACGAATCCTAACGGATCAAATATAGACATCAAAACTTGAAGGAGCTCACGCTTCGTGGGTATCGCGTTGTCTGATAAAACATTCCTTTTCAGCCTGGCAAACCTCAGCGCGTACTTGAACACGTCCTTTTTTGGGTCCCAAAATACCCCAAGTATCCCAAGTATCTTCTCGTTTGTGCTCAGCTCGACCGGTTCCTGGCTTACCGCGTGGTCGGTGCTTAAATGCGTTAGCACGAATGTGGAGTTTGAAGACCAGTTGCGTATATGAAAACCTGCTGCTGCGTGTATTTTTCTTACCGTTTCTGCCAATTTCAACGCTGCCTGCTCATTGTACTCGCTATCAATAAAGTCGTCTACATAGTGATGCTTCTTAATCGCGTCTACGGCACGGGGAAACTGCTGCGCAAACTCATCAGCATTTTTATTGCGCACGTAATGAGCAATGCATGGGGCGCAGCTTATACCAAACGTCAGCGCGCGCATGACGTACACTCCAGGGCTGTCGATTGTATCCTTTTTTTCACACCATAAAAATCTTTGAGCATGCATAACACTGCTACGCACGCTTATCTGGTGGAACATTTCGGCGATATCTCCACAAATCGCCACTCGCCCAAGTCGAAAGCCAAGAAGAACTTCCACCAGTGGAGTCAGCAAATCAGGCCCGCTGAGGAGCATGTCGTTCAATGATACGCCTTTTGTTTTCGTGGCTGCGTCCCATACTAGTCGCACTCTGTCAGGCTTATTCGGGTTCCTAGTGGTGAAATTGGCAGGTACCAGACGCGATCTGTGCTTGCATGCAACTCCTCGGCACTTAGTCGTCTTGCGTAGCCTTTATTCAGCAAGTTGTCGATTTGTTTTTGCATTGCTGCCTTCAGCGATGGGTCCTTATGAAATTGTCTATCCAAGCAAATCATACGTTTCAATGCAGTATCGTAGCTTTCCGGCATATCGATGTGCTCGTAGCGCCAGAGTAGCCCAGTTTCGAATCGGCTGCCCACCCTCTTACAAGTTGTATCGAGGATCTCCATAGCTCGCTTATCTTGGTGCGACAACAGCTGTGTGGGTAATGGTGCATCTAGCTTGTAGTGCTCCTTGACAATATCGTAGCTTTTGCAGTTCCCGCAGTCTTATTTCTGCTGAACATTGAGTGCTTGAATGTGCGTGTTGACATGGCCGTTGCGTTTTGTTGTTGTAGGCGAAACCACTTGACTGGCAGCTTCCGCGAGCGCATAAAGCCAATCACTAAACACCTTCACCAATGGCACTTCCTTTTGTTTAGGATGCATAGCCCAAGACATTTTGTATTGGTTCGAAAGCTTCTCTACTAGTTCTCTTACCAGCATAGGGTTGTTCATGTAGGCGTCCATGCGGCAAGCCTCCATCATTGAGTAAACGTTGTGCACAGAAAGATCGAAATCAATAAGTGTATCTAATCTGTCCTTTAATGGTGGCACTTTTCTTACCTTGTCGATGAGATTTTCAATTATATACTCTGGCCTACCAAAGCACATCCTTAGAGTGTGAATTATCTCTGGAACCATTGCCGGTAGTAGCAATTTGCTCCTCACCATTTCCCGTGCTTTTCCTTTAAGACAGGCCTGTAATCGCATTAAATTTTCGACATTCGTGTACCCGGTGGCCTCTGTGCTGGTATCGAAGCTGCTTATGAACAGAGGCCACTCCTCAGGATCACCATGAAAATGCGGCAGCGCTCTTGGCATGGCTTGCCTAGCTGCCAGCTGAATTTTGGTAGGCATCGACTGGGGACAACTATCGCTTTTAATCAAGGAAATCCCTTGAGCTTGTGACAATATTTTATATTTTTCTTCTAAATAACTTTTTTTAAGTTTTGTCTCTTCTTCCAACATAGCTAAATGCAATTCACATGCTTTTGCACTTTCTTCTTTTTGAGAAGCTAGATGCGAATTTGATAGAAAATGTGGCTGGCTGTCAAACGTAAACAACGAATGTTGCTGAGTATTCGTAGCAAACTCTGGATGTTGCTGAGTATTCTTAGCAAACTCTGCGTGTTTCTCAACATTATATATGTTTGTCGCAACATTACATCCGCTTGGCGCAACATTATATTCTCTTGGCGCAAGATTATAAAAGTTCGGCTCATTTGTATACATTGGCTGCGTTCGAGTTGCAAACTCTGGATGTTGCTGACGATTCTTAGCAAACTCTGCGTGTTTCTCAACATTATATATATTTGTCGCAACATTACATCCGCTTGGCGCAACATTATATTCTCTTGGCGCAACATTATAAAAATTCGGCTCATTTGTATACATTGGCTGTGTTCGAGTTACAGAGCGAAAACTAACCATTAGCGCCGACTGCGGCTGCTGTGTGTTTTTCTCCATTACTTCTTGTTGTGCTTCTGCTTCAACTTGGACGGCAACTTTTCCAATGTTTCCAACTGTCTGTTCGGCAACTTGTCTATTGTTCCATACGATCGTTTTAATTACTTCGGATGGATCCGATGTATATTTTCTTTGATGTAATTGGCTGCACACGGTTTGGGGGGAGGACGTCGCCTGTGGCTGAATTTGTTGGACTTTTGGTGGAACATTATTATGCGCATTTGTCGGAGGAGCATTCGAACTCGATGTGACTGCTACTGACAAGGGATTACCGCATCCGCAGCTCCAACTTATATCAGCTATATCATGATTTACTCCGACGCAATCATAGTGGTACCACATGTCGCACTTATCACACAGCACCATACGGGAATCATCCGCTTGGTCACACTTTTTGCAGTGGTGTACGCTGTCCGACTGGTTTACGCCATCCGTGGCGGACATATTTGCGTTTTCGAATGGATCAGTTTATAACACTTCTTTAAGTTTTTTGTTTTCTTTTTCGCGAAACGCGTAAAGTTCACTTTAATTATCACGAACCGTGTTGTTACAATTTAAAAGAATTTTTAAAGATTTGTGAAAGGAGGTTTCACAATCCCGAGTCCGCGCTCGACAAGTTTTTAAAAGAAGGGTAGATTTTCAAATGAATAAGATTTTATTCGTAAAACTATACATTACATAAAAATTAAATAAGGTTTTAAACCGTTTTTGCCACGACTTTAAAAATTCTTGTTTATTCCTCCATATACAAACGCGAACTGACTGTATTCTTCCAAGTCTCTAAACGCGTAAGCTATTTTTTTTAAAAGGGTATTTAACAGTTATTCCAAGGCTACCAAATATAAATGCGTATAAGAGAATATAAAGACAAAAGGGGGGAAAATACTATATACATATGTAATGAGAATCATATCAAAAATTCTATGATAAGCAAAAATAGAAATCAGTAGGAAAAAATAGAAATCAAATAATTTAAAATACTCCGTTCGGCGGTAACAGTGACTTTCTGTCACTTGGAATGTGGGGAGGCTATCATGGAAAACCTGCTCCACCTGGTAGAGAGCTTGATCCACTGAGGGTAAACTCCCTGGGAAGTGGGTGTCTAGTAGGATGACAAGGGCTTCGGCGCTTGAGTAAAACCAGCTTCCATCTGGTTTTTGGATACAGTCAAGGGCTTTGTTAGAGGAGTGGAGAATTTTACTAAGACTGCTAGCCTCGGACGTCGATTCAATGCTTTCGCAAAATTCCCTCCATGACGCTCGTTTCCCTTGCCTAATAGCGTATTTAAACTTTTTTTTGTTTATTATTGAAAGGGGCCCAATCAGCTGTAACTTTACCTTTATTGAAAAGCATTGGATCGAAACCATTCCAATGAGATTGGATCCGATCCAGTACCATTGGAATACGCCTACAGATAAGTATTCACTTCATTATTTGCACATATACCTCAAAAATCGATGTTGTCTTTCATTTCCTTAGCGACTGTCTACAGTAATTCACGAGCCTTCGTCTTCGTCCGATATGTGGCGTTAAGTTGACGGTGCTTGACTTTTTCTTGCATATTTGTAAAATAAATATTTGGTTCTGTCTTTTTATAGTATTAACATTTACTTACTTGTTCCAGTGCCACACAATGTATAAAACAATTTATTAAAATAGAAAAAAAGTGCGGCGCGTTTTTTGAACTGACTGCACTTTCTCACTGAACTGTGTTCACGTCGCGAGTTCATCTGCACTTTCGTGTTCGCGTCGCAGAAAGTTCATTTTCTGTTCATGAACTGGCTGCACTGAAATTTTTCCAGTTCATCTCAGTTCATTTGCTATTTTGAAAATTAAGAACAAATCTATAGATTGAAAATTAACAGTCGAAATCCAAAGTTACAACTTTTCCGTAAATAATATTCCATACAAACTGATAGAACCGTTTTACAATGTTGGAAAATGCAACATTTGCAACGAAAAATTAATTCCCTTATTATGATATAAGATATAACTATATAAATAACATTATATAAAATTGTATTTTCATAATTTCAAATATTTTCTTTTCTTTAGTATGCATTTATAATATATATATATAAAATTATGCAATAAATAACTATAAACATGTATGTTGCTTGCATTTTGGGTTTGTTTGCAATTAGCAAAATATTCAATTTTGACAGATCAGTTGGATACATGAATTTTAAAAATTTGTTGATGCATTCACCTATAAAAAAAAAGTAAATACACTTTGACTAAAGGCTTATTGATATGGGAAATATTTGCCACTATTCTAGTAATTTTATAAAAGAAATATTGTGATTTTTGTGTTGTAGATTTGCCAGGAGAGTTTAGGATGTCAGAATTAAAATCAATGGAACATTCAACTCTAAAAGTCCCGTATGAGATATTAAATAAAAAATTTAGAATGGCTCAAAAGACCCTTGACCGAGAAGTTGACCAAGTTCAAAATGCATCAAAAGATATAGAAAAAGCAATGCAAAATGGAACTATTTCACCAGTTATGTCAGAAGTTAGTAAACTGGTAGGTTGCGTGGTGCAGCGATTGCATGTTTTGAAACGTAAAGCCGATGAAAGTATAGGTGACGAGCTTAGCGCCAGCTGGGTTTGCAAACGCAAATTAGAACATCTCAAAGGAATTGTTCCTCCAGAGCATAGTAGCAGCTTCGATATTTGGCAGGCATCTATTGATCAATGGAAGCGGGTAAGTTTCAAGTTTTATATTTTTACATCTTGGTTTTTACTACATTACAAAAGGTTTTCAACGTAGATGTACACACGCTCAAACTAACACTAATATTCTTATGAGAAAAATGATTGGCAAATAATTATTTTTTTTTAATAGTACGTAGACGATTCTTAGCAATAGTTAACAAAAGTAAAATAATAAATACATACATATATTAAGCCAGCTAAACAATTATCACAGAACAATAAAATGTACAAGAAAAGAAGAAAAGGATGGACAATGGCCATACTTGGTCACGCTCATTTTGTGGAGAAAGAACCAACTATAGATTTTTTTTCCATTTACTAAGTTTTTGCTGCTAAATTGTTTGAATGTTATTTCAGTTTCATTCCATATTTTTCGCTACATATTTTTATTTCCTCTACTATTGTGGGCATCCCCTAGTCTATGTGGATATTAGAATTTTTGGCAAACTAGGGAGCCACTGTAATTATTCTTAAATTTGTAGATTGCACTTTGAAGCCTCTATGGTGATGCAGTGCCCCACAGTTGAATGCCACACGCCCAGATAGGACAAAGAACTGCTTTGTATATTGAGACTTTATTGTCCAGGGTGACCCTTAAACATCTGTTTAGAAGCCAAAGCAGTTTTGCTGCTTTTAGCTTGACCTGAGTTTTCTTTGCGTGTCTCTCAATGTGTTTCTTCCATGTCAACCTTCTATCAATATTAACACCAAGATAGTTAACATTTTCTTTTTGTGTAATGGTGTGGTCATTGAGAGTTACAGAGGGGCAGGTGTATCTTCTTAAGGAAAATTTAGTTTGGGTACTTTTAGATTCATTAAAATTGAAAAAAAAAATTTCCACTAATTTTATACTGGCAGGTTTTCAGATGGAGACTTCCGGTCAGCGTCAGAGCTTAAAATTGGTGTGTCATCTGCAAATCTTGATGTTAGTAACCAAACATCCGTTGGCAAGTCCGAGGGAGTAGAGAATTGGCCTGTGAACGCTTCCCTATAGTACACCAGCTATGATATAGGATATGACAGTGGACTGAAATCTTTTGTGTTTCATAGTAACTTCCTATAATTTAAATAGTTTTCAAACAGTTTATGTATATTTATGGGTAAAATGTTCTGGATTTTGTACAATAGGCCATCTTGCCACACCTTGTCAAAGGCTTTGGCAACATCCAGAAAAATTGCTGACCAATTTTTGTTTGAAATGTTTTCCGAATTTCTGTAACTATTCTGTTCACTTGTTCTACGGTGCTATGCTTCTCTCTAAAACCAAATTGATGAGTGGGTATTGCATTCTTCCAGTTCAGAATAGGAAACAGTTGCTGGATCAAGAGTATCTCAAATAATTTGGAAGATAGTGGCAGCAGACTTATGGGTCTGTAAGAGGTCACAGCTGGTGAATCTTTCCACGGGCTTGGGAACCATTATTATTCGTGATAATTTCCAATAATCTGGAAAGTAGCTAGTTCACTGGATACAATTCATAATGTGAAGAAAGGGTTTAACTGCAATTTGTTGCAACTCTTTAATAATTTTCCCATTTATTTCGGCAATGCATGGTGCTTTCGCTCTTTTTTTTCAATTCAGTTTTTTTTTATTGTATATTCTACAAGAGATTGACAATTGAATATATATATTATTATTCTGCACCAGTGTGCGAATTATTAGTTGTCTTAATAAGATATATTTTAATGATGGAAGATCTCTGTTTTTCAGTTGTGATAAGGTTCGGGTGCGTTGTTCGACCTGGGCTAGAGATTTCGGATGATGCAGAAGTCTTGCATGGTACTTTTCAGTCAGAACGACTAGTTCTTCTTTAACGGGTGCATTGTCTATATCGCGATGAATATTCACATGTGTCACATTCCGTGGTGCGTTCACAATGATTCTTGGTATTCTAGACTGAGCTCTTTGCATTTTCTCTATATTAGAAGAATAAGCAGTTGACCATAACTAAGTGGCATAAGATCACATCGGTTTGATTGTGGCTTTGTACAGAAGAACCATGTGCTCTCTCATAAGGCGAGAATTTTTATGTAATAACAAATTATAAATTTTAGGGTTGTTATCTTTATCTGCATTTGTTGGGTTTCTCTATATTTGCGCCAAGTGAGCCTTTTGTAGCGGCTGCTATTGAGTGAGAGCATAGTATCGCAGTGTCGTCAGGAAAAGTACAGATTTTTGAATTTCCATCTGTCGGTACATCTGCCGAAAGCAAAACATACAAGACATGCCCGAGAACACTACCTTGGGGTACACCAGATTCGATGCTGTAGATGTTCAATGTGGATTCGTTGCACTTCACTAAAATTTTACTCTCTCTAATGTACGATGCAAGGGGAGAGTGGAATTCCGGAGGATGCATTTGTTTCAACCTGTACATGAGTCCATCATGCCAAACCTTAGCGAATGCCTTCTACGTTTAAGAATATATCAGAACAAAACTTATTAAGACTCAATGATTCGGTGCACTTGCTCAATTTTTCAAGGTTTTCTCCGAAATCCAAATTGGTGACTTGGGATCAAGTTGTCAACATACGACTGCACCTTGTTCAAAAATATTCTTTCAAACAGCTTGGAAAGTATAGGCAATAGGCTGATAGGTCTGTATTAAGAGGAATAGGTGGGTTCTTTACCCATCTTGCAGATTATTTTTATTATTGACAATTTCTAAATATTTGGAAAGTATCCTACTTGAAGAACTGCATTGAACAAATTTTGAATTAAACTGATTGGCGTATTGGCAATTGAGCTATCATATCTGACGTTATCATGTCATAGCCAGGAGTCTTGCTGGCTTTACAGTTCGTTTTTATAGCAAGAGCCAATTCTTTAAAACTAAACTTTACCTGATGGTGAGTTTTAGCAATTTCAATATTTGGAATTGCGAAGTTGTTTGAAGATGGATTTGGTTTAAACACATCTTTGATGTGGTTTGCAAATATTTTTGCTTTTTCAGCATCGCTTCTAGCCCATTGCCCATTTTCAATTTTAAGGGGTGGATTGCGTTCTGCGGACTTTACGAACGTTTTCCACAAAGAGTAGTTTGTGTCCTTGCCTGGAGTAAGTTTTGCAGTGAGCTCTCTTAAACTTTTATCGCTCTGATTTCTAAGAGCTTCTCTTAGACGTTGATCACCTTCAGCTAGTTTTTGCTTCAACATGTGTGATCGACCCCTCTGCTACTGTTATCTAATAATTATATTGTATATATAACTGTTATCTAAAATATATATATGTATATATATATATATATATATATATATATATATATATATATATATATATAAATATAAATATATATATATATATATATATATATATATATAAATATATATATATGTATATATATATATATATATATATATATATATATATATATATATATATATATATATATATATATATATATATATATATACACTGCACGTCATCAGGTAGCATATCTCCTCACGTAAGTGGTTTCCACTCTAAACTTAAACAGCTAAATTGTTAAAATAATTTTTGTTCATAGCCGATTCAATTCTGAGTTAAATAAAACAACAATATATATTGTTTTTCCATTTTTTAATATTTATTTATATTTTTTTTTCGAAAAATAACACAAAAATTACAATTGAACTTTGGTCATCAGGTTAGCACATATCAATTTTTTTCATTGTTTTAAAGCTTTTAAGTAATGAACTTATTTATAAACTACAGATTTTGGTAATTTATACATTTTTCAACCAAATTTAATAATGTGTCGATCCTCCCTTGTTGAGAATGACCTCGTAGATTCGACTGGGAAGCGACTCGTACAATTTTGCAATATAATTTTAGGAAATGGATGACCAAGCATCCTTGATGCCTTCAATTAGTTCCCCTTTGTTGGAATATTGTTTTCCAGACTCGTAAACTTTACGGGTCTGCCAGCCATCCCCACACGTTTTCTATTATATTGATGTCGGGTGAATATGGCGGCCACTGCATTAAACTTACATTTTGGCCCGCAATCCATGACTTAACCATCCGGGCAGTGTGGATCGGAGCATTGTCGTGTTGGAAAGTCCATGGCAAATTACCAAACAAATTTTTAAAATGGGGAAAAGCTGTTTCGAGTACGTTTTTGTAATTGATTGCATTCATATTTGCTGTCAAAAACTGTAACTCGCACGTACCATAGTAGGAGATGGCTCCCCACACCATCACACACCCCACCCGACTATGAAGACGATCCAATTGGTGTTCCTCTTTGCGAAGATCATGGAAATAGTAGTTGTATCCATCCGGACCTTCCAAATTAAACTTCTTTTCATCCGTAAAGACAACGTAGCTCCAATCAGATTTCCATGTCATGTGCTCCCGTGCAAAATTCTAGCGCATTTCCTTTAGAGCAATGTGAAGTGGTAGTTTTTTCTTCAATTTTATTCTCTTTAAATGGGGAGCATTCCTTATCACTCTTTGAATTGTGGATATGCTCGCTTTAACATTAACTTTTGACCTGATTTTTGCAAATGAGTCATGAGAGTTTGATGCTGCTCTCAAAATTGCTTACTTATCAGCATCGGAAATCACTCTGTTGTTTCCGCCTTTATTATTTTTACCATATTCCGACTTATTGCTCAGGAATGCGGATATAACTTTACGACTTCTGCCGATTTTTTTGCGATATTGCACTTATCGACAGCCTTAACTCCTTGTAAGCTTCAATTTTGGATTTCTCTTCCACAGATAGCGATTTTCCTTTACCCATATTAATGCTAATAGAACACTTGAGCAGCAAAAAAAATTTGGTTGATATACGCGTTCAAGTGTCGAAGATAGACTAAAAAGAATTTGCATGTGCTAACCTGATGACGCAAAAATACAGCACACTTTTCCATCAAAAATAATAGAAAATAGCAAAACCCAGACAACGGGATTTTTCCATGGCATGTTTTCTTTGCCAATTAAAGTGTATACAATCATGAGAAAATTAGAGTACAAAAAAGTAGCTTCATGTTAACAACAAGAACAACATATGCAATTATATTAAGCTGTCGAGGGTGTGCTAACCTGATGACGCGCAGTGTATATATATATATAATTATATATACGAGTATATATATCTGCGCCACTTTGCTTTCACCTGCCTTTTCATGTGTCAGTCCGTTTCATTAAATAGTTTTTTAAGAGGTTTCTGTATGTAAATATGATATTTAATGATATTTTATGGTGTGCTCTTCACAGTATCTCTTACAGGTTCGATATCTACAGTGCCTGTACAGCCCGGGAAATGTGTACTGACAAGTTCTTCGAGCGATTCCTCACAGCTGTCAATCCAGTCTACATTGCTTTTACGTATTAAATTGGGCATGGTCGGATTCTTAGAAGTCAGTCTCCTGAGCCTAGCTGTTTGTATTTTCTATATTGCTACAGAAGTCTTTCCAAGATTTCCTCTCTGCCCACCACCTTTTTGTATTCCTTTAATAATTCCCTGTACTCAATCCAACATACCTCATTGTCAGCCCATTTGGCCAACGTAAAGAATTCAAATACCCTTTGCCTTTGCGACCTTAGCTCCTTATTCCACCAAGGAGGTTTCGACTTGCCCTTTGTACGTATTGGAGGATAATACCTGTAATAAGCTTTAATGAGAGTAGTTTTGAGTAAAATTACCACTTTTTAAAGTTCAACGTGCGAGTTGTACCTTCTTGGTCTCATTCGTTTATTTCTAGTATCTTCCTGTATAAGTCCCAGTTGGTCTTTCTAGGATTCCTGAAGTTTATATTTTTATATTTAGTCGAGAATGTAACAGAGAAACTTATACATTTATGGTCCGAAAACGATGGTGTCCTAAGCACCCTCCAGTCTTCTACCATAATGCAATCATTTATATAGAATGTTACGTCTAGTACGTTCTTCGAAGTGGCTCCAATGTAGTTTGGTTCCCCTATTGGCTACTTCTAGACTACTTTGAAGAATAAAGTTGAGTAGTGACTCACCTCTGTCATTAATATCAGCACCTCCCTATACCGTGTGATGCGCGTTTGCGTCCGATCTTACCACCAGAGCCTGGTTCTTTCTACCGGCTGCTTCAGCCAACCTATGAAGTTCACTCGATGGCTCTGCGTCCTCGTGTGGCATGTAACAAGATGCAAGGAGTAGTAGCTCATGCTTACCGCCTTTAACAGCCACAACCGTTAGATCATCTGTGGAGAGATTAAGATCAATATAAGAATTTATACTTTTCTTCACCAGTATCGCTGTTTTTACCTTATTTGTTACACTCGGGATATAGGTATTGTAATTTTGTGACTTTAGGCCAGAAACTACGTTACCTGAGGCTATCCATGGTTCCTGTACCGACCACATCGTAGCTGACTTCCTCCATATTGAGAAGAAGGTCGGCTGAAAGGATTTTACTTTTGTGGAGATTGATTTGAAGAGCCTTCAACATACGGCACCGGCTGCTTCACGGGGTTGGATGTTACCTCCAGCTCACCCTTCTCCACATCCCGAAAGTTCAGGGAGGCTTCCAAGACCTCTTCAAGGTCCAGATCAGTTTCCACCTCCCCGGTTCGAGCGTGTTTTGGTTGTCATCCGCCGTATTGCGTTTTTTGAGGCGAATGTACACGCTACCAACTCCCCACGCCATCGTTCCAAACCGTGGATAAAGCATATTCTCTGCCGCCTTATTGATCTGCAAAATGTAATTTTGGCCTCCCTCAGCATTCGCTGGTTTAGCCACATTTAGCACCTTCCAGACGCTCGTCGCCACATCCGGATTCTGTCGTGCATCCTCTGGTTTCACCACGCGGGGTATGAGCAGCTTCGCTTTCGGCACCGATGGAATCCAGCTGCGGTCGACTATCAAGCGAAGCCTCCTCCCACAGGCCTTGAGGCGTTTTTACGGCTTTTAATGATTTTGACACCGCCAAACCATTCTGCTCCATCAAATTCTGGCATGGGTGTGCTGGGGTCTGCGTCCATTTTTGCGAATAGGGCTTCAAACAGCTTCATCTCCACCGTTCTTGCGTCATTGGTCACGTAGCTTGACGATACATTTTCGAGATGTCCCCCCAGAGTCCCACATGATAGCGCCTAAAGTTCAGCAATAACTATATTAAATCGCGCTGAATGAGCCCACAGCAATCATGTTGTTAAAAGACATTCCAGATGTTGACTTGGCGGATACATTAGACTACTCGACATTTGGTTGACCTGCTAAGAAGCTTTCAAGCTGTGTGGTACGCGAGTCAGAATACTTCATTGGAATTCTTATCCGTTTTGGAAAGAGGTACCTTTTCCTTGCGCCATAAAGGTATATAATCAGCGTTGAAACTTTATATTGGGAAGCATTACGTAAAAGGGGTTTTGAAGACTCGCGAACTGCTTGTGTGCCGATAAGCCATATCATGTGCTATCGTAACTGTGCGTTTCTTGAAAATAATTATCGCAGAATTGCTCCTCTTGAGAATGATGCATGTTGCAAACTGGAGGCTCCTGTTCTGTTTCCCAAAAGTGACGCAAGGACTCATGGATCTTAAATATCCGCCGATAGTTACAGAATATCCATAAATATCTTCCACGCCGTTATGTACTTTTCCAGTTAGTACATCCAAAAATGGTATTATAGATGGTAGTGAAATCTCATTTGCTGGTGTATTTTCCTCCATCTGTGAGTTGATTGAAAAAATATTGTGAGTCAACATCTATTGGCCTCGGGATAAGCGATCCCAAAATTGTAAGAAACCCCCAATGAGGTGCATTAACCGGATGTGACTTATGCTCCTGTGAAATGCAGTTTAGAATATACGCATCAATCTCTATCCATGAGTTGTTGTCGAACCTTGATGCAGTTACCACCGCAGTGGATAGCACGACATTTTGATGTATCATATTGTTGTTTTGAATTGATGTTGATATGATAAGGGTAGCTGGTAGTATATCGTATCACTTTTGTTTGAGACGTCTGCATGAAGGCATGTGTGATTTTGCTGCTTTGATGCGCAATAGCTAACCTTATGCTCGTGTGAGAGACAATTGAAACCGCAGTTATGGTTTTTTTACGAAGAATCGTTTTTGTGATTTACTAATACCCTTGATTTTATAAAGTTAATTTGCAGAACCACAGGCGCATCTCGTGATTGTGTGCTTTGATTCTGTTGCTAAAAAACAATGAGCCCTTGAGGAGTAGAGGGCCCGCTTTTATAGGACTGCATGCATTCCAGCGCTGACCATCTCTTGTTTAAAAATTCTGTAAATTGGTCGATTGTTGAATGATCTAGGGTCCCTTCGTGACTTTCAGACCATTGTTTTTTCGTATCATCATCCAATTTCTTCAACAAGTATATAATCCAGGGATAACGGATTTCTGCCTCTTTACCCAATGATTTGAGTACGCGCAGTATGCAATCAGTGCTATATGCCAGTGTGCGAATTGCTGGTGCTGAAGGCTCTATTACGCATTTGAGGTCAAAAAAGGATTTTATATATGCGATTATGATGTGTTTTTGTTTATCATACTTTTTACAAAGTGTGGGATACATATTTTGCTGAAGTTTCTTATAAATTCTATAATCCTTATAGTTTGCTGGGTGATTGCCTCCGCACAAGACACACTAGACGTTTGATGACTTATCCTTCCTTCTGAATTCTATAATAAAATGGTTAAGAGCCCATTTTAAACTTCGTGACGTGTGGTACAGAAGTTGTTTGTGTGTTCATAACGCTGGCATTTGGTACACTGTTGTATTTGTCTTTCGGATCAGGTCAAGGTGGTTCAAAAATTACTTGTGTGTATAATATAGCCATGATTTCATATATTTCTCAATTGCTTGAGTTCTGTTCAAGTCTGACATAAAATAAAAGGAGGGGCATTTTTGTGACTCTTTGGCTAATATGACATAAGAATGTGAACCATTGCTCACATCTATTGGCTCCATAATATCCTGTAGTTGCACTGTATGGTGTGTTCCCTTTAGGACCACATCAAATGTTTTGCCTTTTTTTGATTTATAAGCATGGAATTCTGTATTTTTGTCGCGAAGTGCTTGTGTTATATATAGTTCTCTACTTCTCTTCTGTTTTTGGCTGTATTTTCACTTCTCCACTGTATTTCCATGTTATCCAATCATGATATAAAAATTGGAGATTTTTGTATTTTGAGTGATACCTCTACAGTTTGTATATCTATGTCGGCACCAGAGTACTGTATAAGCTGATTCATTTGTGCTTTAACTCAATTGCTTCAAAGTGAATCTTTGCAAACCTATGTAGACCAAGGAACAAGCAAGTTGGAATCATTTGGATTTACCTGCAAGTTGGTAATTTAGAGTTTGTAGATTGCAAATTAAGTAGGTGGATTACAAACCACATTTTATATTTGATTACTTAAATTTTTGGTATCGTACAATGATTTATGAAACATACAATCAGCCGGTTCTGAAAACGATTCGTTTCGTTTTCAATTTTGGGGTTGAAATCGAATTCAATTTCACTTGGTGTTCTGTAAATCCATCGGAGTAGGCATGTGGAATCGAAATTTAAATCGAGTGGGACTTAAGTTTCACACACTGTTTTTGCTTTTAAGCGTCGAATTTGAGACATTAGACATTAGCCACATAATTTTATCTTTTACCACGCAAAAACACAACGAAATGACAAAACCGGCAGCAATCAGCTGACCGGTTTGAAACCAAATATAAAACAGTAAAATATGTTTTCCGTTCGGTATCAAGGCACGAATCGATTCGGTTTTTAGAATAAGCGTGAGTATGTTGCTTTCACTCAAAAAGGATAAATATAACCACCAAGAACGGCTGATGCAATAAATCGATAATTTTGCATTTACAACTCTTTTGATGTTAAAATCTTTAAATTTGCTTATTCAGTATGCGCAGACCCTTCTAATACAATCTACTCCGCTTCTTCCCTAAAAGCATTTTATACCAATTCTCCTTTTCTTTTATTTTCGGGAAAACAGCGTTCAGCACAACAACAACAAAAGTATCAAGCCGGTTTGGAATATGCTTGAAACTTGCTCTTTTCTACTGAATCATTTGCATGTATAAAGCTTATGCAAACAAGTAAGATTCATAATTTATCTTTGGGAAGCAAATAATTGCTTGTAGGGTAGAAAAAATTCAAGTCTGCATGAATAAGCGCAAACACTTGACATTATTCAAATGGCTTGATTTTTGGGTCACTTTTAAAGTGTAAATTGCAATAATTATATAAAACTAATTATTATAATTTAACCAAGTGATTTTTTTTATTACGGCACAATCCAGTGTTACCAATTCGAGTATTGAGAGTAGATATATTGTCAGGAGGGCAATTTCTTAATATGTAACATGCTATATAAAAACATACACAGATGCATACAGATTTTAGAAGCAAAAGTACATGAGTTCTTGGCTTTTATATGTGCCATTGCGTTTGTGTAGTGAAGCATGGTTTTATAAACTATAATTGCTAAATTATTACAGCTTTTTATTATTTAGTGTTGGGCGTATAGTTGATATGTGTTCTGTATCCATATCTGTTTCGACGGTGGTATTCGCACTTAGTGTTGAATTTTACAAAATATGTGTATTATTCTAGTATACTATACATTTTTCGATTGTTTTGTAGGTACGAATGGATCGTATGGTTATTGAACACTTACTGCGAATGGGATATTACGGAACAGCAGAACGTCTGGCGCAACGTACAGATATTCGACATTTGACTAATTTAGGTATGTAATTTTATTTATTATATTTTTAATTATTGAAGCATACAAGTTATTTATATACAATATATGTCCATTTAATTGTAAATTTATTATGGACACATTTATTTACATGGATTTATTAATTTTATTGGCAAATTTATTAATTTATTATAAAAGTACATTGGCTAGTTTATTTTAAACATTCCTATAAAGTAGGATTGTCAAATCTTGTTGCATTATTGAAATTAGTGAAGTTTCTTATTAGTAATGGAATATAATTTCGTTGAAAGGGGTGCCACGGATGGTTGACAATAGCCCATTCTGTCAACCCAAATTTGTAGTATATATTGGATTCAAGTCTCATTTAACGAATAGCTTGATTAAGTGCCAGAATCGTTCCTGGATTGTCATCATAGTAAAGATCCTCAACGACAGCCCACAAAAAGTACGATGGCGTTAACTCACAGCTCTGCCGAGGTCAAGCTATATCACCCAAATTGTTGATTAGACGATTATTGAACTTGGACGTAAAGATCGATTTTTGATACGGTTTTTTGGGGCATGTTGAGTTCGCCAAAGTTAAATTGAGGAATTTCTGACCCTAAATTATGTGTTATCATGCCACTAACACCTTGTCACACCTTGAGAAGACATTGATTTCTATAAGACTACTTGAGGAATTTCAGAGCCCCAAATATATTAGTTATTTGCACACTTTTTCACGTATGTACTTAATTAAGTGTGCTGTGCAATGATGGTACGAATTTATTAGTTTTGTTGGTGCTTCCGTTTAATTATGTTCTGTTTTCTTGTAAGCGAATACTTGTGTACATATGTACTAGTTATTGCATTTCGTGTTTATAGACAAAATCAAGTGATATATTTTCAAATACTAAACTCAAATACAAAACATTACTTTTAAAAGAAAAATGTGATATATTGAAAAGTCTTGATGAAGGTAAAACTATTGGGCAGGTTGCTGAAAAATTTAATGTTCCCAAGTCAACGATTTTTGATATTAGAAAGAATAAAAATAAGATAAATGAATCCACTTCGACTACGTATCATGGACCAGGTAACATTTCAGTAATAGTTATATCTAAATCATTTTCATAATATGAAAGTTTGTTTTAGGAAATAGAAAAGTGATAAAAAAGCAGAAAATCCAACAGTAGAAGAAGTGCTTTACACATGGTTTGTGCAACAAAGAAACAACCATGTCCCCATTTCATCTGAAGTTTGAAGAGCAAAGGGAAAATTTTTTTATGTAGAGGTGACTGGAAAGTATAATTTTTCAGCCAATACAGGCTGGTTAGATAAATTTAAGTTACGGTATGGGATTCGTCATCTTAAAGTTTGTGGTGAAAAAGTTTCCAGTGATATAAACACCGTAGAGCCTTTTAAGAAAAAGTTTGCCTAGATTATTGCTGAAATGGATTTGAGTAAGAACAAGTTTACAATGCAGATGAATCCGCTGCTTTCTGGAGAGTATTGCGTGATAAAACATGGGTGCATGCAAATGAAAAATCGGCCCCAGGAAGAAAAATTTCCAAAGATCGTGTGACATTTATGCCGTGCTGAATTGCTGCAGGAACACATAAATTGCTTCTTTTGGTAATTGGTAAATCTGTAAAAAAATATCGAACACAGGTGAATAGACCACTGAAAGCATTGTTAATGTTGGACAATGCTCCTTCACATCCTACAGCGGAAGTAATTAATTTTAACCCAAGCTTCAAAGTGCTTTTTTTACCACCAAATTGTATAGCAATCTTACAGCCTATGGACCAAAATTTTACCAAAATATAAAAGTTGATTTCAGAAAACAACTACTGTGCCATATTTTATCCGAACACAATGACAATTTGGAACAAGTTTTAAAAGAGTTTAAATGAGAAGCATGCTGTCAAGTTTTTGGACATAGCTTGGCAAAACATTAGTGAAAAAATATACAAAAAAGCTGGTCTGCATTTTTGGCCAGAGTTTGCATCGCACTGGGACGATGACGAGATACCGCTTCAAGATTTATGCCTTCAACTGCAGTCCGGTTCCATCATTGGGTGCATTCTGGCAACCTATCGGTTACCTATCGGTTAGCTATCGGGTGAGTGAAACAGCGCACTTTGTTTGTGAATGAGCCGCAAGAAAAATTTGTCACTTAATACGTAAACATTTGTTCTACAGAAAGCTGTGCTAAGTGTTGAGTACGGTAACAAAGAAAATTTCCGCTCAAAGATATGGCGTCCGCTAAATCAGCTAGCTGGGTGCAAAAAATTCGGAGAATTCTGATCGGTTGGGTATGCGATGGGCTGCAAGAACGCACCCAATGTTGACTTAAAATCGATCCAAAACATAATCGGCATTATTACTCTCAGTAAAGGCATCAATGAAGAGTATCAATGTACGGGCAACTGGTGTAAATGTATTCGCATTGGACTTTTCCGATGAAGATATAATGCAGCACGCTGGTCCATCTGAATTGTCAATGCCTCTTATAGACTCTGAAGAAGACATATATGTAAACACTAAGATCTGACATACAGATGCTAAGAAATCATTAGCAGTCTGCGTTCATTGGGCTGAGCAGAATGATTTGGATATGCAAGACATTCTATTGAAGAGGCTAGAAGAAAAAGCACGAACAAACTACCTCAACAAAATTATTCAACCCAAAATAATTTCATATTTCCATAATTCAGAGTATCTATTTAAACATTGCATGTATTTATGCATTGTATGTATATACTCGTACTTATATATATATTCCTGTTGTTTTTTAATAAATATATATAAAACAAAATAATAATTTTTTCTTTTATTTCATCAATGTTGTTTGAAAAATAGCAAAAATATGCAACAAACAACAATATTCCCCAAATACATTGAATTCAAGACAAGACAGAAGAACAAAAATATCTTCAAATTGTCTCATCATCTCAATTACAAAATTTACTCTGAATCAGCTTAAATCACAACTCAGAAACAGGGCTATACCAAAAACTATTACACAAAATAATCCATCTGTGTGAATTGTGCAGGATTTCGCCACATTACAAGTAAACAACCTAAGATGTGAATACTGTAAGGGACAACACACATCAAATTATTAACCCTGTGAGATCTATAAAACTCTAAAAGCAAATGCATTTTCCTACTGTGATAGAAATCTCACAATCTCAAATAAATAACTATATGGAAAAAAAGTTAGAAGACAACTCTGACCTAAAGAAGACCAGTCCATAATGAGGCTCTTTATAAATTTCTGGTTCCTGGTTGCATAATCTGCCTATATCTGTGGAAAAAATTCTCATTATTTTGTATGGATTATTTTTAAATATACAAAAATATTGTTTATATTCATTTTTAAGTTTATTTCAGTAGTTGGCGGGCCTCACTCAACTACCGAACCACCACTTTTTGTCATTCAGGTCGACTAAATGTATAGATTTCTCGCCGGTAACATCGTTTCTTAGTTTTTTTGTATGGAAAATTTTTAAATATACAAACATATTGTTTATATTCGTTTTTAAGTTTATTTCAGTAGTTGGCGGGACTCACTCAACTACCGAACCACCATTCAGGTCGACTAAATGTATAGATTTCTCGGCGGTAACACCTTATCTTAGTTTTTTTGTATGGAAAATTTTTAAATATATATATCGTTTATATTCATTTTTAAGTATACTTCAGTAGTTTTTGGTATTGTTGGGCCTCACTCCAACTAAGAAATCAAGCACATTTGCCTTTCAAAAGTCGACTGTGAAGTGGATCATTACCATCACTGGATGGTCAGGAATTGGTCCTTCAATTAGAATGAGGAGGTTTCTAAATATTTTTCTGTATGGGTATAAAAATCATTTGGGCTGACGTTGTCCTACATTATTAGTCCATTACTCAGTAAATTTACGATCTTCCCATTTCCTTAAAAAATCCTTGGATGTGACACAAAGCCCTGTAACAGCTTTAAAGTCGCCTGTCTGTTGTATGTATTGTATATATGTGCATCAGAGATTTTCCTACGTTACCATTCCCTTGTACCTCGATGGCATCCGTCTCTGTCTGGAAGATAGTTGCTAGCCTACTTATCGCAAAGGCTTTTTGGAATCTGGCCCATAAATGCAAGTTCCTAACCTACTGTCTTCCAGGTTGGATTCATCCAATTACCATATTTATGAGCCTGGGTTACGAATGAAATTATGCATTCTCAAAAATTCTGTCTGAGATACATACTTTATATTTATTGGGAAATTCCACCGTGGGGGATTTTGGACGGACTTTGAGGATTGGGTAATTTTGGAGCATTTTTAGTATGTTCGTGTGACCCGTTAGGTTCCCGCCCTTGCATTCAGAGGAGTTAGTTGATCTCAGAGCCTGAGTATGAACCTTTTGCTTAGTACATCCGATTCGACACGGAGGTTCAATTGGAAGCATTTTATTTGCTCCCATTGTTGGCCCTGTACGAGGCCATCATTTATGGCACGGTTGTTTTCTGCCTGCTTATGGCCTCTATTGTCTTTCCCTCATACGCTCATAGGCTTACCGAGGATGATACTTGATGATATTTGGGAGAGGGCGGAAGGCGATTTTGAGCAGCATGCCTGATCTTCAGTTGTAGTAGGCTGCATAGCCTGACCAGTTATTCGCTTGCTTTGTCAGTCGTGCCACTTTCACATCGTTTCATCTTTGGCCTTATATTCACTTGATCGAACTCTTAATTCAGCCAGTTGTTATTATACCTAAGGGTATTAGCACAAATGGGGTCCATTGCTATTGTAAATTCAGTGGTTGGGCCTTTTTGTGCGCGATTAAGCACTCGCCATTCCTCTACATTAAGGGCATTGTTTTGCCTTTAGTATGGAAAGGAGGGCAGGTTATCGCTATTCCAAAACAGCGAAACAATCGTTCAAATTCTTCTTCGTATGGACCAATCAGCTGCCAATGTCTATTTATATAAGTGTTTATTTATATAAGTATATGCTCCCTATAGCGTTGAAGAGTACGTTCATTGGCACGATGCAATTGCCAATTATGGTACTAACGTTCCACAATATTTGCAAGAAGAAACGGAAATTGCATGCGAGAAGTGTACTGTGACAGTGCACAAGCTAGAAGTAACAAAGATTTTATAAATGAATTATTTATCAATGTATCAACAGAAATAGAAATCCCTTTTAAAAATAAAATACGAAAAACTGTAAATATTCCAGATTTCGCAAATGAAAGTGCAACTGACTACTACTAAAGACATCAGCAAGTCGAAATAAACCTAGAGCAATATTCACAAATAATGAGATTTTTCATTTAATACGGCTCTATTCACTAATCATTTGTCCAATTGCAAAATCTTGCGATTAATTAGATGTGAAGAAATTGTGTAAGACATTCCTGACGAGACGCAAAAAATCAAAAAATAAGTATTTACCACGAAAACTATAACCATAGACACATTAACGAAACAATACTCCATATAAAAAGGGAATATTATTTTGCTTATATAAAAACAAAAATAACAAATACCTAATCAACAGTGAAAAGAGTCAGATTTTAAAGTATGAGAGGATACTAAGCAATATCAAAATCAATACATGCAAATCCTAGGGAATCTATAGATATCATCCATAATAATAATAGTATAAAACAAAAATATATTTAAAAAATTAATAGATTGAGAATTTATCTAATAATTTTAAAATCGATTCCATGCTTACAAAACAGAAACAATTTATGTATGATTAAAGTACTCAAAATCGTTTTTTAGTATTCATAGTACACATAAAAAGGTTATTAGTGTCCAAGGTTCTGAATTTACAGCTAATATTTTCAGAAACTTCTGTAAACATTTTAATATCCAACTACACCACAATGCATTCCAAAAGAGTAGTAGCAATTCCCCAATAGAAAGAGTATATTTAACACTGACTGAAATATACAGAGTTATAACGACCAAATGAGCTGCTAAGGAGCGATATCGAGAGAAGAGAAGGGAAGAGAAGCGTCTTTTTAGGCGCAAGAAACGAGAAGCCGAAAAGAGAGAATGCGAGTAAATCGAGATGTTTGGCAGCAGGAATATGGCTCGAAAATTCTACGAACGTGTGAGGCGCCAAACGGAAGGTTTTAAGACCGGAGCCAATTCCAATTCCTGCAAAGACGAAAACGGGAATTTAGTGACGGATGTCCAGAGCGTACTCACGTTATGGAGGGAACACTTCTCGAAGCTGCTGAATGGCGACAGCGCTAATGATAGCAATGAAGATGAACCCGACCCCACAGTTGCTGACGACTAACATGAAGTAGCGCCCCCCGACTATGACGAGGTCTTGCTAGTTATTAGGCGGCTCAAAAACAACAAAGCCGCCGGTGCTGATGGTATACCAGCGGAGCTATTCAAGGCTGGCGGCGATGAGCTCACGAAACGCATGCACCAGCTCATCAGCAAAATATGGTCGGAGGAATGCATGCCTAGCAACTGGAACTTAAGTGTGCTCTGCCCAATCCACAAGAAGGGTGATCCGACAATCTGTGCCAACTACCGCGGGATCAGCCTTCTGAACATCGCATATAAGGTCCTGTCGAGCGTACTCTGTGAAAGGCTGAAGCCCATCGCCAATGAACTGATTGGGCCTTATCAGTGTGGCTTCAGACCTGGTAAAGGCACCATTGACCAAATGTTCACACTACGCCAAATCCTGGAGAAAACCCTAGAGAAGCAGATTGACATACACCACCTTTTCGTCGATTTCAAAGCCGCATTCGACAGCACCGTAAGGAGTCAACTGTACGCCGCTATGTCTGAATTTGGCGTCCCTGCTAAGCTAATTCGGCTGTGCAAACTGACGCTAAGCACCACCACTGGCTCAGTTAAAATCGGTAATGACTTGTCCGAGCCGTTTGTTACTGAGCGAGGATTCAGACAAGGTGACTCCTTATCGTGTGTTTTCTTCAATCTAATGTGGGAAAAAATCGTACGTGCAGCAGGTCTAAATCGCACAGGCACTATCTTCCACAAGAGTGTCATGTTACTGGCGTATGCTGATGATATTGACATCATTGGCCATAACAGCCGCGCCGTGAGTGCTGCATTTTCCCGCTTGGAGAGAGAAGCGAGGCGAGTGGGTTTAGCGGTGAACGAGGACAAAACGAAGTACTTGGTGTCAACACACAAAGAGTCTCAGCGTCTTGGACACCACGTCACTGTTGGCGACTACAACTTTGAACACCACGAACGATGTCAGCAAGGAGATCAAGCGAAGAATCACTCTGCCAACAGGTGTTACTTTGGGCTCAATAGGCAATTGAGAAGCAGAGCCCTCTCTCGACGAACAAAAATTACGCTCTACAAAACCCTCATCCTCCCCGTCCTGCTTTATGGTGCCGAAACCTGGACGATGACAAACAACGATGAGCGAGCTTTGAGGGCGTTCGAGAGAAAAATTCTTCGAAGGATCTATTTTCCTATATGCGTCTACGGAGAGTATCGAATCAGATGGAACAACGAGCTGTATGAGCTGTATGCCGACATTGATATAGTTCAGCGCATTAAAACACAGCGGCTGCGCTGGCTGGGACATGTTGTGCGAATGGATGAAAGTGCTCCGGCGAAAAAAGTATTTGAATCGATGCCGCCGGGTGGCGGACACTGGAGGGGGAGACCACCACTACGTTGGAAGGACCAAATTCAAGAGGACCTGGCTGCACTTGGTGTTTCCAATTGGCGCCTGCGTGCGCGAAGCAGAGACGACTGGCGAAGGCTGATAACGCGGCAATGATCAGAAATGGTTGTACGCCAATTATGATGATGATGATAACGACCAAACGAAAAGAAAAAACAAAACTAGACATACACCACTACGAAGTATTCGCTGAAACCCTAATCACTTACAATATTGCTATGCATTTATTTACCTAATAACCTATGAAATATTTTTTGGAAAAAATCTTGCAATTCAACAAACATTTAAAATGTAATAATGAACATGAATATTTAACAAAGATAAATGAATTCCAAGTTATTCCAAAAATTTGAAAGAGCACTGCAAACTTCGTTAAGATGAGAATTTGTAATTTGCCCCAAAATAGAGAAGAGGCGGAAAATGTAGAATCTGAAGACTATATATAGTGTGGAATGCCGTAGGAATAAAATAGCACCCAGATTTACCAGCAAACATTCATAACAAATAATCAGGGTACACAAAGAAAGAATACAGAGAGCGCAGATAACTAAGAACAATGAAAAACAACAAAATATCCTTTAATATTTATATGAGTGCCATAAAGAAATACAAATTTGTAACATACTATGGGTTCTGACTCCTAACTCAAGCTCTCCATTCAATTATAACCTATATCAAACTTGAGATTTTTACCGTTAGGCCCTCTAAGCTACAAGAGAAAACACAAAAAAAAAAGAAAAATACATTCTGCTTCCACATATGCATGCATAGTAGAAGCAAAATATTAAAAAGCGAATTTATAAATAATTATTTTAAAATTTTTATTAAATAAAATATAAAGTTAAGAATAATTCACATTAGTATTACGATATACTATTTTTGATATATCACTAATTATAAATAATCAATCTGAGGTTAAGACTACTAAGACTACCCAGGTATTCTAGTGACGAGATCTATCAACAAGTAAAGGCATATTGCCACTCAGACCTGCGAGCTGAATTATAAGCTTCAATAACTTTATACACATCATCAACTACAAAACAAACCGTACGTAGACAAAATGAGAAAGCCACGGAAATTTAAATAGCTTCCTACAAATCACAAAACTGAAGCTGAAAATACTAGAGGACAAAGCACTAAGCTCAATACAAACAAAAGATGACTGCTACAAGGACATGGTACAGTAATTTAATTCATTACAGGAGACATGAAAGTCAAATCATGTCAACATATAGAAGTATTAAAAACATAAAGAAAGTCTTTACGAAACTATTGACAGTTGTAGTGATAATGTAGGTGGACAACAGTATCTTCTTCATCCTCTTCTGGACAGCTGCAGTCCCGCATGGGATGTCCCAGCCTGGTAGCATGGCGGACAAATAGACAGTGTCCTACGAAATCTGCAATAATAGAGCTAATATGTTGGCTCTGCAAGGAAATTAATTCTTTATTACGTCTGAGTTAAAAAGAAGGCCTCAGCTGTGTAGTCGTATTACAGGTACTTCCCTGCCGCCATGCTTTGTTGGTCTGTTCAAGGAAGCTACAAGTAATGCATGTAGTGAGTGGAATTCCCTGACCGCATTCCCTTAACTGATGTCAGTTAATATTGTGATGGGTCTAGCGAGTTCAGTGGCAACACATTTGCCTCTTATATAACAATGATCTGGCACCCAAGTCAGGCAGATGTGGTGTATGTGCCCCAGGCCATTGATCAGAGAGCGACAGAGAGAGACCATCTTTGAGGAGTTGGATGCCTTGTCTAAAGCCTTAATGACAGTCTGCCTGTCAGTGAAGATTTTAACATGTTCGTCTGACAGATTATACTGCTTCAGCACAGATAGAGCTTTAAAGATTGCCAGCACCGCTGCCTGGAGTAGTCTGGGAGTCGAAAACTTTAATTTAGTTGAAGGTTTTTGCATAGTACACCACCCTCAACCCTCCCCTCCCGTGTGGAGCCATCAGTATACCTATCAGACTCCTTGTTCCGATACCTCATCACTTTCTCATTTTTGTCTGTTTGTAGTTTGGGTGGAGAATTTGGTGTCAAAGAGAAAATAGGGGAGGGAGTAGGCAATGCGGTTGGGATTGATAGTCAAGTTTTTTAGTATAAGGTAGGGTAGTGTATTCAGTCTCGTCCCTGAGAAAGCCACATGCTTACCAAAGAGCTCAACGGAGAGAAGATGTAGGGGGTGTTGATCTCTACGCACTCTTTGTACAGAATTTATTGCTTGAATATAGACTCGTTTGTTGAGAACCGTCCACCAGGGAACTGCCCCGTAAAAGAGAATGGGTCTGATAACTTTGTTAGTTTATGACGGACGTTTGGGGCGGATTTCTTTTTTTTAGCGTTCGGTGTGACTGTAGGATGAAAGTGACTGTTGGATGAAAATTTGTTGTCTAATTTTCACTTTCTCAAACGAGCAACAATGATAAAAACCCAACCTCCAATTCTGCAACCAAATACCAAAAACTTGCTCATCTCATCACGAAATTCACAACGGCGTTGAGAACTGACACAATTCCCAGTAGTAACGGAACACAAAGCATTATTACGGTTATATAAATCCTAGGATTGATGTTTATTAATCAGTACCGCAAACAAATAGGTAAAGGGACTCGAGCTAACTCAGAACCGCCTTGAATCATTTCCTGGGAAACAAACATTTTAAGTTTGGATACCAAATATTGAGCCATTTTCATTTATAACTGCCTCCTATCAAAGTTGCATTCTTCATTTGTGTTAATATTTGAACAGACGATGGTGATTCATTGTGCTTGGAAAAGTGGCACAGTTGTGATTTGTGCAACCCTTTAGCTTTGTGTGATTTCGTTGGTAGATCTTTATTATTTTTGGCTAATTGTGGGCATGGCAGTTTTATTACGATATCCATTTTCTGCACACACACTATTATGGATCCCGTCTATATTTCTGCCAGTTTTTGTTCTGGTGGCATCAATACGAGCATGGGTAGGCTAATTTTAATTTTAGACCCGAGGGTTCCTTATATCAAAAGTGGGCGTGTCTTTTCCCTGATCAACCCTATTTGTTGCAGTTATGTCCAGTTGTATATATATGTCCATACCTACCATGACTCCTTCTTGAAATTGCAACCCCTCTCAAGAGCATAAAATTAGTTTACCCTATTTACCTTTTTTAAAGGTATAGGGTTTAATAATTACCTGACTTTTAGAGGCAAAAATAAAATAGTGCAAGTTACATGGGTATATGCCATTTATGATCCTCATAATACATAATAATACATATATGCAGATTATATAGTGTGAAGGTATAAAAGTTAAAGTTTTGACGGTTTCGGACATAACGGTACTCGCTCTTCCTCAGTAACGGTGGACACGTGCGTAATAAGTGGTCAAAGAACTAACTATTGTTGCTTCTCGTCCATGCAACTCCTGCAGAAGTCGTTAGAGGCTATCCCCAGCCTACTGGCATGAGTAACCAGGGTCCAGTGTCCCTTTCGGACCCTAACTACGGAACCTAAACTTAATCTATTTAGAAATAACAAATCTTTTGAGCGTTTGACATATATTTCCGGCCACGTTTGCCTATCTATTTTGAATCCTCTACCAGTGCCTATCCGCTGAGCCCAAGGATATTGTATTAATTAAGACCTTACATGTGGCAATAGGAATCCCGAGATTTGATCTATCTGATTGATTTGGTAAAGTAGTACTCTCACGGGCAAGTTCATCCGCCTTACAGTTTCCTGGAATATCTCTGTGGTCGGGAACCCAGCACAGAAGCAGACGGGTCTGCTTAGCTATCGCGTGTAAGGATTTGCGGCAGCTCTTGACGGCTTTTGAGGTGATATTAGCAGAATCCAGGGAGCGCAAAGCTGCTTGGCTGTCGGATAGAATGCAAATATCATGTCCAGATACTTTCTTCTTCTTTAGCCAATACAGTGCTACCTCTATAGCTGCGACCTCTGCCTGAAAAACACTGCAGTGGTCGGGCATCCTAAAGGACATCTTAATGTCCAAATCTTCTGAGAATACACTACCTCCCACCCTATTCTGTAACTTGGATCCATCTGTGTAGATGTGAACCCCTTCTACATGAGGGGGATGCCATCCTTCCATTCGTCGCTGGAGAGACATATGCCGTTGAAGGTATAAATTGGTGTGATGTAATCGAAAGAGTCAGGAATACCTTCGAAGCATCGTAAGATAGACGCATGACGCTCGTTCCTTGCATACCATTGATGCGTAGCTTTTAGCCTTATAGCTGAGTTTGGACCCAGTTTTTCGCCAGAAGGCCTAACAGGCAGCAGATTGAGCACAACGTTCTAAGCTGCCGCTAGAGTCGTTCTAATGTCTGCCGTTCTTTGTACCTTTGTTACCAGCCTGTTGTATGTGGACTTACTTAGGGCTGTCCACCAAGCAAGCACGCCATAAAAAAGGACTGGTCGCTGTGTACATCTAATAGGCTACCTTAGGCTGCAACCCCCATTTTTTTTACTATAACTCTCTTGCAAGAGTACAGAGCTACTGAGCCTTCCAAATGCGCTCACTTATATTAGCTCTGCAGTTCAGCTTTCTATCCAGGATCACGACTAAATATTTAGCTTCCTCGATAAGATTAATATCTACAACCGTTAGTTTTGGAGCGATAAACTGAGTAATTTTATAGTGCCTAGGAAGAGCACCAGCTAAGTCTTGAACTTATTAACTCCCAACCCACAGTCTGTAGCCCTTTTGGAGAGAATGTTGAGCATGCGTTGCATCAAGTCTCTCATTCTAGATATATGCTTGCCCAAGTTGCTAATAGCAACATCACACGGATACGCAACGACCTTTCACCCATCCCTCTCCAGTTGCACAAGCAGCAAGATTCCAGAGTAGTGGTGAAAGAACTCCACCTGCACACGGAATTTTTGACTGACGGCGCCCCCAGCCGTGAATTGATTGATTATCCTGCCCATAAGCCCATTTTCAATCCACCTGTTAATAGCGGGGTCTAGGTGGACGAAGGTGAAAAAAACCACATAAAAGGCAAACAAAGAAGACCAACGAGTTAGAACCTACACCTGATGCCATCATATTTACGGCAGCAGATGAAACGTCGTTCGTTGACATCCTGATAACGTTTAATCCCAGTAGTGCGTTAAGAACTTTGTGGGAGATGTTCTGGGGGGGAGACCTAGTAATGAAGCTTAAGAGTGCTCCCGAAAATAAGACAGAAAATACAAGTCGGCGGTAGAGGCAGTTCTCAGAGATGCGGCAAAAGTGGTGGCAAAAACACACACCGTCACAATTCAATTTAGATATGTGGACATGATCATTACCCCCGAGGAGTCAGTTTCATGGTAGCATTCACTTAAATAAAATCAAAGTATCAAAAGTTATATTTGTAGTGTATTTTTATATATCACGAGAAATGAACTTTACTCGTACAATGCGTGCTTAAGCAAGGGAATATACCCAGATGTTTGAAAAAGGCAGAGGTTGGTATTACTGCTTAAACGCGGAAAAGAACAAGATCCCTCATCCTCCTACAGACCACTTTGAATGCTTGATACACTGCGTAAAATCTTCAAGAGAATTATTTGCAATAGGCTACAAGAGTCACTAAAAAATCCAGCAGGATTGCCCGTAACCCAAGATGGATTTCGGAGAGAGCGATGCATCGTAGATGTAGTCCAAGCTGTGATGGATATTACCAGAGAAGATCTCGGCGAGAAGAGGTGGTCCGCAAAAAATACTACTTACGCAGTAATTACATTAGATTAGAGGAACCCCTTCAACTGTCTCACAACGGTTTTATGAGGAAGATTCTCGGCCTTCACTCAACTCCCTTTTCGGAAGACCATTTCGCCCTGCTACAGCCTCGCCCACTATTGACACATTTTGATAACTTACAACCTGTACAACTTTTTGGGCGAAATTTTATATTCCCGCTACAAAACCATAGACAAGAAACTGGGTTGTTCAGATCAGACACGCCCCCTCCCATATAATGTACCTTGGGAACCCCACATTAAAAATATTTCTCTCTATGTTACTAATGATAATATACGAATTCAAATTGCTAGCACTATGTATTAGGACCGTACTAGCGTCCATGCAATGTATGGGCATATTAGTACTACTGCCACGCCCACTATTGACCAAAAATTCCTATTGAAGATTTCATTTGAAGGTTGCGGGAACGTACAGTAAACACCACACAAAAAATGGGCGCATTATTTTTACAGCCACGCCCACTATTTAACTTTTTTATAACTTACGACCTATACACAATTTCGAGCCGAAATTTTATATTAGTACGTATATTTTCGCTACAAAGCCATACAATGAGGTTGATCAGATAAAAGGCACGCCGCCCTCCCATATAATGAACTTTGGTAGCCCCAACTAGAATTAACCCATCTATGCTTATAATGATGATATATGTATAAAAACAATGGTAGTAATATACATTAGGTCCGTACTAGCATGCATGGAAAGTATGGGCAAACTATTACTACTTCCACGTCCACACTTAACCAATATTCATTTATAGGGCCCTATGCAAGGTTCACCAACGAAACTTCACACAAAGGTTCTGAGTGCTTGTATAAACACAAAACACAAAATGGGCGAGACATTTTGAGAGCCATGCCCTGTATTGATACATGTTTAAAACTTAGGAGCTATGCGAAATTCTTGGACCAAATTTTATGTGAATAAATTATATTTACGCTACAAACCCATTTACAAGAAATGACGACGATCAAATAGAGGTCATGCCTCCCTTCATTTTAATCAACTGAGGGTACTCTATTCCATTCTGCTTGCACAATTGTTTTGTGAATGATTTCAACTGTTATGTCTACATCTGTTGCAGATTTTAGTGAGATGAAGGTTGATATTAGCTTCTAGCTCGTTTTTGCATATTTGTTAATGTTTTTTTTTTTGGTTTGGAGTTTAGTGGCTTCTTGCTATTCTGTTAGGTTGGTATTCATTGTTAGTATAACAAGCGATTGTTTTGACGATAAGTCTAGACTTGGTGAAACTGTGACATGATTTTTCGAACCTTCTTTCATGACGGAAAAATCAAAAATACGCATTGTTATTTAAAGTTGTTGTTTTGAATAGTTCGCTTTCTTTAGGATTTGTGTTTCTAGACTCCCATAGAAATCGTTCACGGAGATGAACTAGGACAACTGGTTTGACTTATTCGGTTTTTATTTTCGTGATTAGAGAGTTCTCCAAGGTCTCCAAAATATTGGGAGGTGATGGTGAGCGTCATCAACAACCTCGTCCACGTCAACTTAATGTTCTATCATTCATAAGCGAATTTATTATGCCCATAATATTTATGGAAGGTGCTGACAACTACACTGCGGACGTGTAGGCACGCTTCTAAACTTTGACCACAAATAAAGACTCGCAGAACCCAAACAATCAGATATCGAACTTCAACACTCAATGAAAGATGATTCAAAAGATTATTTACAATTAACATTGTTTACCTTTCGACACAATGTTTCCCACAAACCAATTCGACCATTCATAACGAAACACCTGGGTGAGGCGTTTTTTGTTGCAACGCAGGATCTGTCAAAAATAAACGCAAAAATACATAAACTAATATTCAACTAGTGAAAGGGCCACCTTGACAAGTTTATCGACGACTTGGCATTCATGCATTTCAAGAATAAACACCCAGATATGGAGTACCCTAATCGTTTTGTTAAACAATTAAATACTATTATTAAATAAATTTAAATATAATATATAATAAAGAAATTACCATAGTTTTTAATTTTCACCCACTTGGAATTTCAAATTTTAATTTTTCTCAGAATGTTTTTTGGTTGATTTCAAATCTGGAATAAATTATATTTTTTTATAATTTTTAGACATCTTTCAGACTTCTCGTGATGTTGAAGACGATTTGGCTAAACATAACACATTTAAGTGTATATTGTGGTGCAATGATAATAAGTCCAAACTGAGGAAAATTAACTCGAACATGGAGTTTAATTTGAGAGTTCAAGAATTTGTGGAATTAATTCGTAACAATTGTCGTACCGAAGCAGTAAAACACGCCAGAAAGTATTTTCCGGCCTTTGAAAAGGGACAGTTAAATGAAATTTGCAAATGTATGGCATTGTTGGCATATCAGCCGGACACAGGTAATATAATACTTTTCATATATGTTTCGGTTTCACCATTTTTGTATTAGATTACACAGGGCAACAAATCTTAGCGCTACGTGCGTCAGAATAACTGTTAATACTTATAACATAGTGCAACACAAAAGTGTAGATATGAAAATTTTCTAATAGGCCTGAAAAAGAGTCTATGCCTAGAAGAACGGCATATCCACTTTTTTCCAGCAGCGAAGGTTATTTCTTAAAGAATCATTACAATTTTTTACTTTTTCACTAAAATTTTACGGATGATATCATATATTTGTGTAATTTTCTACTTTAAAAAACTAAAATTTCTCCAATTGCTGTGCAAATTCTCCCAATTAAGGGATAAATATCACGTTCAAAATACTAAGCTTGGGATGATCATGAATGCAATTGTGTATGTGTGGTTATGTCACCGTAATAATTTTCAGAAAGAGATTTATTCAAACATTTTTGCCAGATCTTATAGCTATTTAAGACATGCCACTTGGTAATGTATTACCCAGGTTCGTAGTAAGTGTTGGTATTCAGCTAAGTATAAATAAATAAGTTAATAATATAAGTTTTCAAATTGTTTTTACATTTTTTTAGGTTATAGTATATGGGCCTTTTCAACAGACTATTGGCAATAATATTAGAGATAGCTTGCAAGCGAATTTTATATTTCGATGATAAATTGCCGATTTCATCTTTAAAGAGGGTGTGTGTAATCAGTTGTTTTTGAAATACTATGGTGCTCCAGTTGTAATGTGAAGAATTCGTGATTGGGATCGTTGAAGTAGTTCAAAATTAGTAGTTCTCGACGATCCCCATAATTGTACCCTATAGGTTCAAATCGGCTTGATGATTGACTTATATAATTATTTTATTCTCGAGACTGAGTTTTGATGTTTTGTTGATCAAATGCAGTTTAACCGCTTTGAGTTTGGATAAGTATAGAAATTCTTTTTCTTTCTCATGATGTAAAGTTTTGCAAAGTTTTGACCTGCATTTTTCCCATTGAACTTTGACTTGAGCTGGTGATCTGTTCTCTTGTCACTCCCTTCGCGATTTGATTTTTGCTTTGAGTATTTGTTTGTAAATGTAAATGCTAATAAATTGTCGTCTATTTGTAAATTGGTATGCAATGGAATGTTTTGGATAAGGTGGGAATTGACGTACTTTCGAAACTTACCCACTTTGTAAATGTATTGGATAGCCTTGTTTGGATATTATTATTTGCACGTAGGTTAATGACTTTTATTATCACGGATGAGTGGTCCGAAGATAAATCCAATCTTGATTCTGCATGTTACTGATTACGATGCATATATTTTACTACATCTAAGTCAATTCGTCTATTGGTTGCCCAATATCGTTGAATATCCTGATGATAGAACGTCTACACTGTTATTTTTCCTCAATGTTCCCATAGTTGCTTTCCTTTTGGTATATCAATCTCGAGTCTCAATACGTATACTAAGCTTTAAACTGCCCTGGTGCTATACATTTTTCTTTGAGGCTATTGTTATTTTTCCATAATATTCAGTTAAGTAGATGGAAGTTGCTTGAAGGTAATTCTTGCATATGTATTCTTGGACAAAATGCTTTAAATGAGATTTGATGAGGATACCAGATCCTGCTTGAGCTTTATTGTTTGGGTGGATTCAAGGGAACGGTCACTCGGCTAGAGGCCGCTTTTGGTGTCATGGTGGCCAAATAGACAATGCCCTGTGAAAGCTGCCACAATACATGGAGTAGTCCGGGAGTTGAAAGCTTTCATTTAGTTGAAGGCTTCGCATAGTACACCACCCTCAACCCTCCCCACCAGTGTGAAGCTATCAGTATAGAAACATACTCCTTGTTCCGACATCTCATCAATTTCCCCTTTCCGTCGGATTGGAGTTTGAGTGGAGAATTCGGTATCAAAGAGGGAATAGGCAATGTGGTTGGGATTAAACGCCAAGTATTTAATTGAAAGGTAGTGTAGTGTATTCAGTCCCGGCCCTGAGAGGAAAGACACATTCTTACCAAATAGCTCCACGTTGAGCCATTTTAATGGGGTTGATCTCTAGGCACCGGTTGTAATAGGAACAGTCGATCTTCGATCAGAGTCTATTGCCTTTGTTGAGAACCATCCACCAGACAACTACCACGTAAAAGAGTATGGGTCTGATAACTTTGTTAGTTAATTTTCACATTCTTAAACGAGCAACAATGTGACAGCAATTAAATGATAGGAAACCAACATCTAATTCTGCAACCAAATACCAAAAACTTGCTCATCTCGTCACGAAATTCACAACGGCGTTGAGAACTGACACAATTCCCAGTAGTAACGGAACACAAAGCATTATTACGGTTATATAAATCCTAGGATTGATGTTTATTAATCAGTACCGCAAACAAATAGGTAAAGGGACTCGAGCTAACTCAGAACCGCCTTGAATCACTTCCTGGGAAACAAACATTTTAAGTTTGGATACCAAATATTGAGCCATTTTCATTTATAACTGCCTCCTATCAAAGCTGCATTCTTCATTTGTGTTAATGTTTGAACAGACGATAGTGATTCATTGTGCTTGGAAAAGTGGCACAGTTGTGATTTGTGGAACCCTTTAGCTTTTGTCGGATCCACTAATGATACTGGCCTTTGTTAGTCCATCGAACATAGGAATGTGTGAAGTAATGTCCGGTATGTGAGTATTGTTTTGGTGTTGTTTTGGATGTAAAGTTATTCGAAATTATTTTTATAATGTACTGCAGTTAGCATACATACTTCTGGTATACCAACACAAGTCCGTGATTTTAACACCTAATTGTTTTAACCAGGAAACTGTGTTATATATCTAGTATTTTTCGTGATTTTCTAGTATTTTTCGTGACTTTAGTATTTTTTGTGACAGTTTATTAGGATATTTGGTTAATCGAGGTTTGTAGCCGAGGATTTTTTTTTTTATATTATCCTGCACCGTTTTGACATTTAGATCTTAAAGTGTGTTCGTATTTTTAAAGTATCATGGAGCTTTACATATATACCGAAAGATTTTTGATTCCAGCCTTCGAACTTTTCCAAAGTTAGCTATCCCCCAAAGTCCAGCATGGTTTGGTTATCATGTTGAAGAAAATCATTTTGTTTTCAGGACGAAATTTCAATTTGTTCCCTTGAATCCAGTCAAGATTCGTGCTTTTTTAAAGTGAAAGTTATTTGTGTGCGCTTTCATAATTCACTTTAAGCCTCCACCTTTTAGCCTTACTTCTTAAAGCCTCTAAATTAAAAATCTCTAAACTTGCATATATTCACAAATCCGACAATTTTACGAAAGTTGTTAGTATTTATGGCGGAGGGCCATAAAATAGTAAAGCAACATTTTAAAAACGTGTGAACTTGACAAGCTTATAGAAGTGTTGGCACTCACTCACTCGAATGCTACATTTTGAGGAAAAAACACAACGCAAAATAGAGGATCCACGGGATTGACAAAATGAAACGCGAATACCGCAACAAGTTGGATAATATTTGTGAAATCGCTTCTATTTCCTATGCGCGGATATAAATTCCATGGTTAGTTTTTTATTATAAATAATAAGCCTCAAATCTTAAATATAATAGGAAAATTTAACACGTATACAATGTACCGAAGTGAAGTAACTAAAGTAAGGAATTGAAATATGGAAGGATTATATCTAATAGAAAACAGTTCAACAATTTCATTTAAAGTAATACCAAACCAAGTATTTGATTGAAGTGAAATATACCATTAGCATGGTCAAATGATAAGATGGAGACTGAAATTAGAATAGTTTCACTATGAAATCGTCTACAAAAATGTAAATTAAATTCAAATGTAAACGCCCCTAGCAGATTAAAGATATTGGGAATGGAAACAAATCAAATTCAGGAAGTCGAAGTGAATTACGTCGGCACTTCAGCTGTTGTGTGTCAAGTTCAACTAACTTACAGCATGACTTACCCAAAATTGTTTAACCATGTAGGTAGGTAGGTAGGTAGGTATAGCGGACACCATAAGGGCGCACTTAGGCCATCATTGACCCCTTGTGATACCGTATGAAACACAAGTTCCAAACCCTTTCAAAGGAATATCTCTCGCTGCAATCGTTCTGCGACCTATATGATTGTCATATTAATTGATCACTTTGGCTTATCGTTACTTTCTATTACATAGTTTTTAGCGTTCGAACATTTGGTTTAATAAGTTTTTTAAACGTTGCATTTAAATGCAAAGCTTCCTTGAAGTGTAAAAATAATTACCTGACGTTTAGAGGCAAAAATAAAATAGGGTCAACTGTCCCGTTCGGACACTAACTACGGAACCTAAATAGAAATAATAAATCTTTTGAGCGCTTGACATATATTTCCGGCCACGTTTGCCTATCTATTTTGAATCCTCTACCAGTGCCTATCCGCTGAGCCCAAGGATATTGTATTAATTAAGACCTTACATGTGGCAATAGGAATCCCGAGATTTGATCTATCAGGTTGATTCGGTGAAGTAGTACTCTCACGGGCAAGTTCATCCGCCTTACAGTTTCCTGGAATATCTCTGTGGTCGGGAACCCAGCACAGAAGCAGACGGGTCTGCTTAGCTATGGCGTGTAAGGATTTGCGGCAGCTCTTGACGGCTTCTGAGGTGATAATAGCCGAATCCAGGGAGCGCAAAGCTGCTTGGCTGTCGGATAGAATGCAAATATCAATATCATCCAGATACTTTCTTCTTCTTTAGCCAATACATTGCTGCCTCTATAGCTGCGACCTCTGCTTGAAAGACACTGCAGTTGTCGGGCATCCTAAAGGACATCTTAATGTCCAAATCCTCTGAGAATACACCACCTCCCACCCTATTCTGTAACTTGGATCCATCTGTGTAGATGTGAACCCCTTCTACATGAGGGGGATTCCATCGTTCCATTCATCCGTGGAGGGAATGGAGATCCTGCACATACCATTGAAGGCATGAATTGGTGTGATGTAATCGAAGGAGTCACAGCTGTGTATACCCAATAGGCTACCTTAGGCTATAACCTCCAATTTTTACCTCTTATGCAAGAGTACAGAGCTACCTGAGCCTTCCTAATGCTCTCGCTTATATTAGCCTTCCAGTTCAGCTTCCTATCTAGGATCACACCCAGATATGTAGCCTCCGCGACAAGGCACCCATTAGTTTTGGAGCAATAAATTGAGGAATTTTATACTTTCTAGTGAAGAGCACCAGCTTAGTCTTTGTCGGATTAACCCCCAACCCACAGTCTGTAGTCTATTTAGAGAGAATGTTCAACATGTGTAGATATGTATTTTCCTGAGATACTAATAGCAACATCATCCGCATTCGCAACCACCTTGCACCCTTCCCTCTCCAGTCGAACAAGCTCATTTACCGCAAGATTCCAGGTTAGGGGTGGAAGAACTCCATCTTGAGGTGTGCCTCTGCACACGGACTCTTGGTCGACGCCGTCCTCAGCTGTGAATTGATTATCCTGCTACAAAGCATATTTTCAATCCACTTGCTAATGGCGAGTTCCACCTCCAAGTCTCGTATCACACCGATTATTGCGTCTGATTGATGTTGTTAAAAGCTCCCTCAATGTCTAGGAAAGCCACTAGGGAGAACTCCTTGTTATGCAGCGACTACTCAATACTAGAGACTAAGGAGTCTAAAGCGGTCTCAACCAATTTATCCTTGAAGTAGGCATGCTGAGAGACTGACAGCTTCTGTCTGTCTATAGTGAGCCTCAGATGAATGTCTAGCAACCTTTCCAGGATTTTCAGACAAAAGGAGGACAGGTCTGAGGAGGAGGATGGGTCTGAAGTCTCCTGCAGTTTTGGGCAAGCTCTTGCCGGCCTTGGGTTTAAAAATTACCCTCACATGCTTCCATGACTCTGGAAGATATGTTAATTCAAGACAACTTTTGTAGATCTTGAGCAGCCATTCAATTATAAGATGCTCTGACTACTGAATCTCAATTGGAGTCACACCATCTGAGCCAGATGCTTTATATGGTTTGAAGCTATGTATAGCCCATTGCAATTTTGGCTCCGTGATTATGAGCAAGGCTTCGTTCTCCGCGGAATGGTGCTCGAGCAACCAGAGAAGGTATTTGAAGTGCATGATCCATCCTTCGTCCTCAGGTAACCAGGTACTATTGGGGCAGTTGAAGGACGTCCCAGAGATGTCTTCTACGTCACCGCAAAAGTTTCTTCACGATTCTCTTTGGGCCTTCCTAAGTTTACTTTTGAAACCTCTGAGTGCTGCTTTGTATAAATACCAATCTGCACTATCTCTAGACTTCTTTGCGTTGTTAAAAAGTCTCCTGCAGTCTTTGCTGAGTCCCCTAATTTCCTCCACCCACCACGTGTGTTTTTGTTTCCTCCGAGTTCTACTGAGACTGATAGATTAAGAGCATCAGTTAGAACCTCCACAGACCTATCAATTATTTCGTCATACGTGCTTGTGCTTATGGGGTTCTGAGGTACTAATTTACCTACAGTCACCGTGTAGAGGTCCCAGTTTGCCGTTCTGACATTTCTGAAAGCAGTAGGTGAACATTTCTAAAAGTAAGGTGGACTATCTGAAAGATCAAACTGGATTAACCTATGGTCCGAAAAGGAGTGTTCCTCTAGAACTCTCTAATTTGAAATCCGGTCAAAAATTAGTTCGAAGGCAGGACTTCCTGCCTGTTAGCAGTAATGAAAGTGGATTCTGACCCATTATTACATATAAGAAGGTTAGTCGTTACAATATATTCATATAATGACTCACCGCGTGCATTGACATCCGTGCTAACCCAGGTATCATGGTGCATATTAGCATCACATCCAATAATTGTAGCTACACGTTGAGCCTTTGCATCCACAACAAGCTTCTATACGTTGGCTTCTGGAAGGATATCATGGTCATGCGCCATATAGGCCGAGACCAGTCAGTATCGTCTCGTGCCAGTTTCCAGGCAGACGGCAGTCAATTCTTATTGGTGTAATTGGGGACAATAAATGAGCTAAAAATTTTCCTTATGAGGATACAAGACCTGGGTCTTGCTTCACTTACGGTATGCAGCTAGCTGTAATGGTCAGTCTTGAGTCCACAGACCAAGTCCCCGTATATCCAGGGTTCTTGGATCAGGACAACGTCAACTCCGCCTTTTGCAAGACAGAGCTGAAGGCTGGCAGAAGCAGCCTTCGAGTGATGAATGTTAATCTTCACTATTCGTAGCATCTCTGTTACTTGTAGCGCTGGTCACCTCCATCACCGTGACCTCAGCATCAGACTCCTCCGATTCTGACTCCAGAAGGACTTCCTCCTCACTCATCGTGGTTATCCCTAGGAGACTCACCAAACCAGTATCACAACCCATTGCTTCATTGCAACCATTTAAGCCTTCGTACCACGACTAGGTGACTGCTCATCACGAAGGATGTGTGCGATGATAAGCATAATAAAAATCCACAATAAACTCCCAAAACCAAAGCAATCCGACTACGGAAAGATGACAACTCATAGGTAACTACCAATAAATGAAAACCAACAACAGCAGCTAAATACTTTGAAAAGTTCTATCTAAGCGTTCACACTCTAGCAATTTCATGACAGCAATCAAATATCTTATTATTATTAATTCCATGACATTGGACACAATAAAACTATACTTATGCTAACAAAGTTAACTAAAAGACATAATTATAAAAGAGTCAAATATCGCTCCTAGTCGGAGCATAGGGCGGTCACAAAAGCTCTCCAACGGTTTCTATCAACAGCCAGGTGTCTTATTTCGTTCCAGGTGGCTCTGTGGTGACTTTCGGCGTGGATAGTGCGTACCCATGCTTGTCGTTGGCGTCCTGCTTTCCGACTACCATGTGGGTTCCATTGAAAGGCCATCGTTGCAATGTTGGTGTCTTCTCTACGCAGAATGTGCCCTATCCAGCTCCACTTGCGTCTTTTAACTTCTGTGTTAATAGGCTCGCTATTGGTGAGGCGCCACAGGTCTTCGTTCATGATCGTTGTCGGCCAGAAAATGCGGCAGATTCTTCGTAGACATTTGTTGACAAAAGTTTGAAGTTGTCGAGTTATTTGTTCTGAGACCAACCATGTTTCAGACCCATACAACAGAACAGGTTTTATGCTGGCAGCGATATCACACGAGAACGCCAAATTCGATCTAAATTCCAGAATGCAGACCGTGCTTTGTTTATGCGTGCTGCCACATCCGATGTTGCACCCCCATATTTTGTTATGTAGCTACCAAGGTAGCAGAAGCTGTCAACGTCCTCAATGTTGATGGTGGAGCTATTATTTGTCAGTACAGTGAGTGGAGATGTATTTGCAGTTTGCAGTCGCGAAAGTTTAGTTTTGGAGAAGTTGATTTTGAGGCCAGCTGCATGAGCGTTTACGGCTAGTTGGCGTATTCTAGACGAGGCGCCTGCTAACGTGTGCGTCATGAAACAGATTTCATCAGCGTAGTCCAAATCGCTGAGCTTTTGGTTTAATCTCCACTGCAACCCCTCCTCCGTCTCCGCATTAGTACGCCTAAGGACATCATCCAAGACCACTATAAACAACAGTGGTGACAGAACGCACCCCTGCCTAACGCCTCTGTTTATATTAAAGTTGGCACTATTTTTACCTTTATAACGCACATTAAGGTTCGCGTCTTTATATAGGGCCTTAATGAGCTCGATGATTTGTCCGGAACTCCGCAATTTTGTAGAGAGCGCCATATTGCGTCTTTGTTAACCGTGTCAAACGCACGTTCGAAGTCCACGAAAAGGAGAAATAGTGGCGATCTCCATTCGACAGATTGCTCCACAATCATGCGTAAAGTGTTGATGTGGTCCACGCAAGATCGGTTTGGTCTGAACCCATTTTGTTCACGCCGTAACTGGCTGTTGAGTACACCTGACACTCTATCTAAGATGATAAGAGCTAGGATTTTCAGGATGGAGTTGAGAAGGGGTATGCCCCTCCAATTTTTACATTGGCTGAGATCGCCTTTTTTTGGAATAGTGATTATGATTCCCTCTTTCCAGTCAGTGGGAATGGTGTTAGACGCCCAGATGTTATGCATGATAGGGTAGAGTGCGTGAGAGATTATATTAACGCCATACTTCAAGAGTTCAGCAGGAAGTTCGTCAGGTCCAGCAGCTTTGTTGCACGCGAGTTGATTTTCGTCAGAGGTTAGGATGCTACCGTCACTAGCCTTGATAGGCGGTATGTTAGGTTTCGTATTAGTCAATTTGTTTATGGCTGCATATACGCTCCGCAAGTTGTTGCAGTTTGCTGATCGCTCTGCTTCACCAGCAATTCCCTCCACATATACCCTTTTATCAGTCCTTACAGCATTTTTGACCTGCCGATGCATAGCATTGTACGCGCTGAGAAAGCTGTTGCGGTCGGATAATGAAGCAGTGTTTACTTTGGTTTTCATCCTTCTACGTTCTTCGATATATTGCCAGGTGGTGTAGCTTATCCATGGCTTTCTTTTGCGATGTTGGAGGCCAACTGTTTCTTCCGCAGCTTGTGTGCAGGCTTTTTGAATTTGTTGCCAGGACGGTCCATGTTCGTAGAGTGCAATGGTAGTAGACAGTATGTCCTGGTAAAGTTGGAGCGTTGCAGGGTTTTTGAAGTTTTCCAGATTAAAGGTCATCTTTCGCTTCTGTTGCTTCCTGATGCCTTCGGGGCGTAAGCGGAGTTGGCATACAACTAGGTTATGGTCGCTGAATACAAGTACACAATGTGTTACATGTTAGTCCCCCTGTGTACCTGACAGCTGACGGTATTATTATCTTACGGATAATAAATCTGGTTGGTACACAACAATGCTAGACATACATCGAAATCTAAAATGACAACAATTGACGAAGAGGTAAAAAAGATATCCACTAAACATTAGATTGCATTACATGGACACCAGAACGAACAAGTAACGAGTTACTATATTTAGAAGCAATCACCAGACGCCGCTTGAAGAGAGCTCCACCAAACGATCTAATGAACTAGGAAAATCAACCTAGATAGAGTTCACTATGTGTAATCGATATGTTTATGTGTAGTAATATCTATACAAATTTTAATGTAAATTATTATTAGTGTATATTAATTTCATATCAAATTGTCAAATCATATACAAGGTGTCAATATATTGGAGACAAACGCATGAAAAAAATGCAAAGACATAAAATGTACATGTTGCATCAGCGTAAGTCAGCTCTATCCATTGAAAACAAGTTGCTGATATATAAACGTATACTGAAACTGATATGGTCTTATGGGATAAAACTACTCCAGGTATGCACGATACTCGACTCGCCAATCTGCCGATCATGCCATAACGCCGTGCATTTCTGCCTTAGCGCTGATGCGGAGGCCACTTGTTTCGCTACCAGATCTAATGCAGGTAGGTTGAGTATTACTTCTAATGCTTTAATTGGGGTTATCCTTAAAGCACCAAAAATGCACAGAAAATCCATTCTTTGGGCCCTGGTCAGAAGCTTCGAATAGCTTTGCTTCTGAATGGCTGGCCACCATACCAGTATTCCATAAAGCAATATAGGTCTAACCACAGAAATGTACAGCCAGTGAATAATTCGTTGGGATAGCCCCCACCAGATTCCGATTGCTTTTTATACGTGTACATAGCAATATTGGCCTTCCTAACTCTTTCCTCAATATTGGGTTTCCAGGTAAGTTTCCTATCTAGTATTAGTCCCAAATATTTGACTGTCTCCTTCATCGGAATTTTCACACCTTTGAGTATTAGCGGGGAGACCGTAGGAGATCTATTTTTGTTAGAGAAGAGGATTAATTCCATTTTATCGGGGTTTATTCCTAGTTCCCTTCTTTCCGTCGAACAAGTAAGCGTGGCTATATTAGAGCGAAAAATATCCATATGATTGTTTGGATATTTCCCAAATCGTCAGCATAGCCGATGTCTTGGCAGCCCCCCCTCTCTAGGGCTGGCAGTAAGGAATCTACCGCCAAATTCCAGAGATGGGGAGGGAGAACTCCTCCCTGAGTACCTCTGCAGACCTCTCTGCTTAAAGTGTGGGTACCTAAGCTGGCTGCTACCTTGCTGCTGTCGAGTATAATCTCAATCAGTGCAACCACATTAGGATCAACGCCTAGAACTTGTAACGCTCCCGTAAAAGCGTTCGCAGTTATATTGTTAAAAGCATCTTCTATATCAATTAAGGCCACCAGTGCAAAATCCTTCTGCTGGATGGCTTTTTCCCCTATACCAATGACTACTTGGAACGCCGTCTCTGTTGGTTTTCCCTTTCGTGTATGCATTCTGTGCCGAGGAGATTCTACCAATTGGTATAACTTCCCGTAAGTGTGCATCCATCAATCTCTCCAATGGTTTTAGGAGGAAAAACGTGAGACTGATTGGTCTGAAGTCGTTAAGATTTACATGTGAGGACCTGCCCACTTTGGGTATGAAGGCAACCTTCGTTTCTCTCCATCTTAGGGGAATAAAGTCCTGGTTAAGACAGCTTCGAATTTGGAAGCTGAATCCCCCCTGATATACGAGTATATCTTCAACAGGTTCGTGTTCAGTCCTCTTTCTGTTCACGGACACGTGCGAGTATTTCGCGTGATTTGCGGGAGGGACTCGGTATCCAAGCACTCGCTTTTACCAACCTGCAGTAGCCGTCTTTGTGAACGAATGTGCAGTTTGCGCAAGTTGGCATTTCAGCCCCGACTTTGGTCAGCCATTCTCGGTAAGACATACTGCGCGACTGCACGGTTATAACGCCGCCCTCCACATGCATCCCCTCGAACTTCGGTTTGTCCTCCGACTCGCCGATGGCCTTCCAAAGGTAGCCTTCGACATAGTCTACCTGCCCTTTGGACAGCAGACCATTCCGTATGTATCTCTACCGTCATAGCCTAAGCTGCCACTCCTGCGAATCAGTAGCTAGAGGTAGACGGACGAGTATCATCCGACTTGTTTACGGGTCCTTCTACCATCTCCTTTTTAGGAGGTGGCGGACATGCGGTACCCGGCCCGAGCATAGAGGCAGATCAGATTCCGGTCTTGCGACCTTCCTCCTCTTTGCCGTTCTGCTATTCCCATCTTTCTGCACAGACCCCCGATTGACACCAGAAGAGTCTGCCATGCCAGACGAGTTATCGTCTGTTCTGTCACGCTTCCCGTTTCCGTCACAGGCGTCGAAGTCGATGGAGTTCGAGTAATCACCCCAGCTGTTGCTTCGGCTTTCTCGCAGCTTTCCGCCAGTCTCAGGACCACCAATTCCCTCTGTTACCTTACCGATGACCTCCTGGTTCGAACCAGGTTTAAGCGTTGTCGAAGACGTACTCGGTATCAGTCTCCTGTAGGAATTAGGGGAACTCTCTAGCTTCTTCACAGGGCTAGCATTTATTGCTTCTGGCTGGTTCGATGCCAATTCGCCTCCCCTTTCCTCCAACTGTAGGATTTCCACTGACCTAGTCAATGGGCCACCAATTACACTCAGTAATTTGCTTCCTCCGAGACCCTGAGTGTCAGTCTCGGTCATTAGGGATGGTGAGCTTTGGGCCTGCACATCCGGTGCCTAAGCCGCCGAAGCGTCGGCGGGAGGGTTGCCAGTTAGCTGGATACCTCGTGCATATAAATCTGGAGTAGGCGTCACCTTGATTTTTTTGCATTGTATTCTTATCTGCCAAGTGTGAGTGACTGCCCCCCACTGGAGTCAGACGCAGACCAGGGGCCGCCCACTATGGAACAGACGCCCCGTGGATTTGAGGGTAAGGGATTAGAGGCCGCTCACTATGTAGGAGACGCCCCTAAACTGGATTGAAATTTGGATGAGAGTGAAAAAGGAAATTTAGGATTGGAAAGAGGGAGAGAATGGGGTGGGGGTGGGTTTGGTAATTCTTAGTTTGTACTCCCCGACAACCCGTCTGACACGGTTGTACCCATAGGACATGGTAGAACTAAGGGTCTGACCATTCCCGTCAGCATGGCCAAGTCAGATCATTGTAACTAACCCCCGCACCACATCAAGGTGACTACCAAGCGAGGGTCGTTGTCGCTTTGTATACCATGAAATTGCTGCTCCTTGAAAGATGAACACATATCCAGAAGTTGATAGTCTTTCATCCATATCGTCAACCCAATCTGCGTCACAATATCCAGTAATATCTGCTTGTACCTTTTGAAAAACAAGACATTTTTTGAATATTCCTTTCAAGTATCTCGTTACTCATTTGAAAGCTACCTACTGTGGTTGGCCCGGATTTGTACCGTATCGGCTCAGCATATTTACAGCAAAACTTATGTCAGGGCGGGTGATCTGAGTAGCAAACAAAAGACATTCAACAATTTGCATGTAATAATATAAGTGATACATGTTGTTAGCTAAAAAAGATTTACACATGCATTTAGTTTAGCGACTCGCAATTTCTGCTTTGATTAGAGTGCAACTCAAGGGGAGTTCCGAATCTGCAGACCCAATTATTGATAAATGCTATATAATGGTATTAGCCTGTTGATCGGGAATGGAATTTACTTATGGATATTTGCTAAAATAGTATAAATTCATTTTCCCCTGACATCGACCGAGCAATGCCTTGGCAGCTGTACACCTTTCACAATGATACAGTCAATTACTGATTGCTAGCAACCAACCCAATAAAATCATGTTTTAATTTTCTCGACTGTTTTAGTTATTCCCTAATGCCCTCCACTAGGCCCACTATAGTATTCTCTGAGAATTTCACTAATCAGGAACTACAATCAAGTTCGCAGTTTTTCCACCTTCGCTCTCCTATTGGCGGAATATGCATCCTTCTTGCAGCTTTAAGCTTTTCCATTGAGCCCAATATTCTTTAGTTACGGGACTTTCAGTCGAGGTATCGTTCCACGCTGGTAGTTTTCCTTCTCTCTTACCTGGCACGATTTTTGTCAATTCTGCGTCATTTGGTTGTTCTTCTCTTATTTTCTCCGCTGTCCATTCTTCGTCTGGCGAAACAGCCATCAAGCGGACATCAACTATTGCTTCCACCTCTGCGATGTTCATTGTGAAATCATAGCTTTGGAGTCTCTCAGTCCATCTTGCCAGCTGCCAGCAGAGAGCAGCGTGATCCATTCTCGACAAGAACATACAAATACAAATACTTATTAAAGTACTTCACGCACTGTATAACCGCCAAAAGTTCTTTCCATGTTACACAATAATTTCGCTGAGCCTTTGATAAGATCTTGCTGAAGTAGACTATTACTCCTTCATGTTCATCAACAACTTGGGACAGGACACCACCAATCCCAAAGCTACTTGCAACTGTGTCCAAAATAATTTGGCAATTGTATACGGAAGGATCGGAGCTGTACACAGAAGCTCTTTCAGCCTGTTATTCCTTCTGCCTTCTTTTGTTCGTTTTCCACTCAAACGATCGATTCATTCAGACTATCAGCCACGTCCGCGAAGCTTTGAAAAAAAGGGTCTGTAATATGTGCAAACACGGAAGAAAGTGCGCGGCTCATGCAATCTAGTTGTCTTGGCCATTCCCTTACTGAGACTTTTCTCTTATCTGGAAATATATGTACTCCTTCTGGTCTGATGTCTATCAACAAAAATAGAAATCCCTTTAAAAAATTATTATTATATTATTCCTTACACCATAATTAATTATGAGTGCAATGTGTTGGGGAAATGACTACAGAGGCTTTCGACTCGGAAGAGAAAATATTTTATAGAAAGAAGCATTTGGAGACCAAAAGCCCGTGGCAGGATTTGAACCTAAATCGATAGTATTCATAGTACACATAAAAAGGTTATTAGTGTCCAAGGTTCTGAATTTACAGCTAATATTTTCAGAAACTTCTGTAAACATTTAAATATCCAACTACACTACAATGCATTCCAAAAGAGTAGTAGCAGTTCCCCAATAGAAAGAGTATATTTAATAATGACTGAAATATACAGAGTTATAACGACCAAACGAATAGAAAAAAAAACTAGACATACACCACGACGAAATATTCGCTGAAACCCTAATACCCTATGAAATAATTTTTGGAAAAATCTTGCAATTCAATAAACATTTAAAATGTAATAATGAACATGAATATTTAACAAAGATAAATGAATTCCAAGTTATTCCAAAAATTTGAAAGAGCACTGCAAACTTCGTTAACAAGAGAATTTGTAATTTGCCCCAAAATAGAGCAGAGGCGGAAAATGACTGAAGACTCTCAATATAGTATGGAATGCCGTAGGAATAAAATAGCACCCAGATTTACAAATAATCAGGGTACACAAAGAAAGAATACAGAGAGCGCAGATAACTAAACAATGAAAAACAACAAAAAATCCTTTAATATTTATATGAGTGCCATAAAGAAATACAAATTTGTAACATACTATGGGTTCTGACTCCTAACTCAAGCTCTCCATTCAATTATAACCTATTTCAAACTTGTGATTTTTGCCGTTCGGCCGTCTATGCTACAAGAGAAACCACAAAAAAAAGAAATATACATTCTGTTTCCACATATGCATGCATAGTAGAAGCAAAATATTAAAAAGCGAATTTATAAATAATTATTTTAAAATTTTTATTAAATAAAATATAAAGTTAAGAATAATTCACATTAGTATTACGATATACTATTTTTGATATATCACTAATTATAAATAATCAATCTGAGGTTAAGACTACTAAGACTACCCAGGTATTCTAGTGACGAGATCTATCAACAAGTAAAGGCATATTGCCACTCAGACCTGCGAGCTGAATTATAAGCTTCAATAACTTTATACACATCATCAACTACAAAACAAACCGTACGTAGACAAAATGAGAAAGCCACGGAAATTTAAATAGCTTCCTACAAATCACAAAACTGAAGCTGAAAATACTAGAGGACAAAGCACTAAGCTCAATACAAACAAAAGATGACAGCTACATGTCTTAACATATCGTGTCAAGCTCTTGGGTTACCAGTGCCAACATTCGTTTTCGGTGGAAATGATATTGAGGCATTTGACCCACTGGATAAACAGTTTTATTTAATGAATGTTGTGAAAGTGTCAATGCTGAACAGAGCAATAGAATTGATCGCGTCATACGTGAGGCATTGTGATATACTGTATCTAATATATTTTGTTAGACAGCTCATGCAGGCTGTGGTAAAACATTTACACAAACTGCAATTATCCATAGAATTAAATTTGCGTGCTATTGTAACTCCATTTAATGGAATTGCTTCAACAGTTCTTCAAGGGGGCAGAACACTTCACATGGTGTTTAAATTGCTTATTCCGGTTGTTGAAACTTTAGTGTGCAATATTCCTGTAAATAGCAGTCATTGCCGCCGCTATATATTTGGCCTCTTTGATTATCATTGATGTCTCTAAAGAAGTGCTCACTTTAAATACTGAAATGTATCGATAAATTATTGAAAGATTTCGTTACAATTAATCTGATAAAACTGAGGTTTTCGGAGGCAAGACCATTTTGTTGTGTGGTGATTTTTTACCGAATTTTCCTTGTTGTACCGCATGGTTTACAATCAACTCTGATTGAAAATTGTATCACAATTTGGAGCGAGTTTGATTTATTTTATCGTGTTGCCTTGACACAAAATATGAGAGCTTTACCTGATGAAGTTCAGTTTGTTTAATTTTTAAAATCTATTGGGAATCGAGTAGCAGGACAATTCCCTCAATTTGGTGAATATATTATACAACATTTAATCGGAGATGAGGGAACTATAATAACTGGTGCTTTTGGAAATGTCTCTCAGAACACTTTAACAGATCGTATGTTTAAATCAGTTATTTTAGTTCCAAAAAGTGGTGATTGTTAATAAAAAAATTCTGATATTTTGAACCATTCGTCTGGTGAACAAAACTTTTATTATAGCTATGATAAAATTATTTGTGACAATGATTCAGAAGTTAACAATTTGTCGGAAGAATTTTTGAATTCTTTGTCAATTAGTCAATTACCACCACACAACTTAGCATTGAAAGTCAATTGTATTGTGCACCTCATTACATATTTGAATGCTAAGGATCCATTAGTCAATGGGACCGATTGTGAAGTTTTAGCAGGAATTAAGTATTATAAACATATTTTGATACCAAGGATAAAACTAACTTATTCCGGAACTATTTTGCATTTGAAGTTCAGCGAACGCAATTTTCTATTATTCCTGCATTTGCTATGACGATCAACGAATCACAAGTTCAAAAGCTTGAAAGAGTTGACAACCGGTTTTTATGCATGGACAGTTATATGTGGCTGCCAGTAGTGTTAAATCTTTTGATGGCCTTAAGTTTTATATATCCCAATGTAGTGGCTAGGGGCACTTAGCAAACGATGAACATATTTTTTTTATTTTTTTTTTATTTAAGTTACTTCAACGATGAAGAATTATTTGGCCAAACTTGGACAGTTATAACGCCACCACCATAAAATTTGAAACTTAAGTTTTATATATAGATATCAATATCCTTTAAAAAGTCGGTGATTATTTTGAAGGCGTGGTCTTCTTTAGCCTGGATTAGGGTTCTTAGAGAGTTGAATTGTATAAGTGCTGGGAAAGAATTTCTTGGCAAATTATATTTAGTACAATGAAAGATGATGTGTTCTGGGTCTTCAGGGCATTGGCAAACTTCACAGTTTCCATCTTCAATTACTCTTAGTTTCTTCAGCGTCTTGTTATAGTCAACACTGAAATGCTTATTGTAAAAATATTTATTATTAAAATATATAATATTACAAAATTACACATTTTAGAATTTTGTTAGCATGTGGGAAAAATTAAACTATCTTCAGGGGAATGATGGCCGAATTTCGGGCGCGGGCTATACTAGTAATAATAAAAGTGAAAGCGAAATTGAAATGCTTTCCCAAATATTGAATAAATTGTATAACCAGGAAAAGTTTAATGCTTCACTAAACATGTAAGGATTATGCTTTGGAACGCAATTGGGCTATTCAAGCACCATAGAGAACTAGAACTAAATATTGAATCACAGAAATATTGATGTTTGTCTGTTATCCGAAACTCACTACACAAATCACTATATTTAAAATTTTATAAGTATCATAATACATATAATAATTTCACATACATCCAAGCAACTGTGCTTGAGGTGGTAGTGCTATTGTAATAAAAAAACAAATTTTTATTTGTAGCAGACAAAACTTGTAGAGAGGAATTTCAGGCAATTACTGTTACCATTGATATCGAAAAAAAACTCACTGGTGGTTGTATATAGTCCTCCAAGATACATTATCAAATGTTACCAGTATATAGGTCTTATGAACCGATGCAAAAATCGTTCTATTATAGGAGGTGTCTTCAATGCAAAGAATACACACCCGGCGAATCGAGGCTAATAACTCTTGAAAGTAGGGAACTTTTTAAAGCTATATTTAAAGTACAGTCTGTGACTTTATCTCTGATGGTAAGCCAACATATTGTCCAATAGATCCCAAAAAATTCCGGATCTATTCTATTTCTTCATACAATTTATTAATTTAAGATGGATTAGAACTTAATTCTGATCATTCATTTGTGTATCTTACCTTAAGCGAGAATACATTTGAAATGAAAAATCACATTTATTGTCAATCAAAACAACGGATTGTGAATATTTCCGAAATCTCCTGGAGAATTATGTCGACAAATCAGCGCCTTAACGCTTGTATCGGTGAGCCTGTCAAGCTCATAAAAATTTGTTTTTGTTTTTTATCTTTTTGGATTTTCTATATATGAAATCACTATTTTTTGGCAGCTTTAAATGTAGCGGTTTAAGAATGTGTGTATAACAACACGTTCCTAGGGTCACCGCAAGACAAGGTCAGTTCCTTCGCTCATGATAAGGATGGCTGCCTTCCCTGATGGTGGCAACCTGTTTCAGTCATTTATGAGTTTGCCAGAGCTCGATCAAATATTCACTGGACTCGATCAAATATTCACTGGACACTTTCAAAAGTCTAGTACACATCTCGTGTTGAAAGGATGAGTGGCTCAGCATAAATATTTGCTTGCGCTGCGAGAGCATCTCTAATATGTAATTGGCCTGGTGTTAATGCTGTCAAAAGGCGTGAGTTCAGTATCGCTTGTAGTTCCACGACGACTTCTACATATGTAACTGATGCTGTTGCAACACTTCATAGTAGGCTTTGCAACTGTACACTTCTCCAAGCTTGTGAAGAGGAAGATGAGACGATTGATCACTTTTTGCGCGTATGCACCGCTTTCGCTAGAATCAGGTTCGAGGTATTTGTCACTGACATCTTAAGTAGCGCAAATTTTAGCCATTTAGGGGCACAGAATCTACTAAGGTTTGTTTATAAATCATGTAGATTCAAATAAAAATAAAAATGGAATTTCATATATAGTACAATAGATATCCTATGGTCTATACTACACTAGCACTTGCTCTTGACTATTTCGTATTGTTAAATTTTTCACGATACAAACGTTTTCAGTCGCACTCTCCTCGCGTACTGCACTATTGTAGGGACTGCTTATTAGTTATTCGCAGCTACGACTCTTGTAGTCCGTTCACTATCCGCAACCTGTGATCCCCACGGTAGCCGGAGCTCAGCCCTCTATTATTAAATATTCCTTAAAAAAATTAATTAAATTTGTATATAATATATATAGATGGATATTTGTATAATTAATACTATAATAAATTTGCTTTTTTTATTTCAGCTATAGAGCCATATAAAACTCTTTTTGACATGCGGCGTTGGGACCAATTAGTTCTAAACTTTCGTAACGAAAATTATCGTCTATTTCAACTTTCGCAACAATCTTTGTTAAGTGTTGCAATTCAGGTGAGGAAATTCGCAAATGCATCCGATTAAATCACGTGATGCATTTGAACTAAAAATACATTGATTTTCACACTAGAATTAAAATAAAATTATAGTAAAAATTAATATCCACTATTAACGGTATTAAAGTAAATTATACTATTTTTGTTGATATGTTTTATTTATTATATTATACATATTAATACAAAATGTAGCGATGGGCAAACGACCAATTTCTAGTGTGTTTGAGTGAGTCGCTAATTTTTGACATGGGCGCTATGAGGAATGGAGTGGCGGATCAACTTGCAAATAAACGACCTAAGAACAGTATACCTTTTTTTTAATAAGCTGCATTATTATGATGAGTTGCATGAGCCGTCTAGCCAACATCAACAACAATTGAGTTAGGTGAAAAGGCAGTTCATGACTTTTGAAGAACATGGCCTCGGAAAAACAACATTTGAGAAACACAAAATTCAGTTAGTACCGGGAGCGGAGCCAGTAAAGGACCGTTATTACCCAGCGTCTCCGGGAGTCGCTGTATATCGAAGCAGACACAATGATAACGCTTGGGGTTATCGAGGAATGTGAAGGTCCCTGGAGTAACAGGGTCATATTAGTAAGAAATCCGGGTAATAACCGATTTTGCTTAGATCCTTTTTTTAATGCGGGAAAGCAGACCCACTAAAACCCACCTCAAGGTCGAACGGTTAATCCTCCCGGGATACCGATTGGTAAATAAGTCTGGAGCGTGAGGCAGTTATGAGCGTTACCGCGTCAAGCGTCTGTTAAAGTCAGTGTTGTTGTCTTCTAATTTGTGCTCAATCTGATACTATGTGCGAACGCAGTGTCGACATCTGCGCTTAATCTAATCATGACACGCGCTGCAAACAAGCAGGCCGCGTCTCATTGGTTCCTCGTGACACAAATTCTCCGCAACCGAATTTGATATTGTGGGAGTTCTCCCAAATGCTCCTGATAGCTCCTCTCGTTCTTGGTTAAAGCGTAGAATATGTTTTCCACTTTCATGCTCTCCGTGGCGGGTAGGACAGAAAGGAGTGTCCACCAGTTGAAACCTATATAGGTAGGTATTAAATATGCGTGCGCTAATGAGATTTAATATATATTAATGTTTATTGCCATATGAAGATGAACAGAATGTATATATGTATGTGTTGTATTGATGATCGCTACGTAGCGCGATGTGTATTGCTTGACGTCCACTGATCGACTGACTGTGCAAACGATAGAGCGATGTACGGTAGCATACACAACAGTAGGATAGGAAGCATCCATGTCCGCTCAATAGCTGCGTTACATAGAAATCTACCTATCCATGTGTTGGGGTGGTGTCCTTGCTTGTCGTTGAGAGACGTCCTGTCGCGGTTCGCTGGGAGTTCACTAGCTCTAAGTGAGAACACACAGACACTTTCCGGTTTCAAGATAAAAAACACAAGCGCTTTATTCTTACAAATACTAAATCTTATATAACTACTATTTCTTAACACTTATCTCAGTCTGTGAACTGACCTTTCTGGTGTTCCAGCTCCGCACCTGCTAATTGGTATCAGTTGGTCAAGCCAACTGACCTACTACAAAAGTGGCGACGGTGCATTACGCTGCCCTCGTCGACTCGACTGCGGAACTGTAATACCCTAAAAGTTTACATAGTAACATTACACAAACCATTTTAGCTTAAAATACTTAGACCCTAAAAGTATGTTTTACTGTTAAATAATTTTAGCACACGCTAATCCCACAGAGTGTGGCATTTATTAGGAGTCGATGCGGTGAGTCAACTACACGTAGGTAGCTTGGTTCTAACTCACAACATCCCTCCCCTCTTTCTAAAAGAAATTAGTGCATCTAATTTCTAATGAGAGTTTACAATCATTTCTGCACTTGAAACAATCTGTGCATTTTCTTAAACCTACAGTACATATGTATAATTTTTCTTCTTTTTTTCAAATTCGCCTTATTTCGGTTCTGTTATTCTATTCTTTTCTTTTTACTTTTGTATTCTTTTTTTTCTCTTATTACTTTCTTTTATAGTTTTTTCTCTTTTGTTTTATTTTGTTCTTTTATCTCTATTTTTTTTTTTTTTTTGGTTACATTCCCCTTTTTATGTTTGGTCTTTTATCGACTCTTTTCTCACTGGCGTATATACAAACCAAATTACAAACAATTACATATTTAGCTACGCTTCTTATAAATACGGTCCTCTGCAATTGTTGGTCCTGGTAACGTCCGTCCTGCGAGAGTGAAGTCCCTCGATGAACTCTGCATACCCCTCCCTTCTTTCTGGATCGGTACGTACAAAGATGTTATAGGTTGGCGATCTGGTTTGCCATTAAAACTTTGCTTTTAGTGGCCTTTTTCTTTCCATTTATATAGCGTGCTCCACGGCTGTAGGTGGTACTACCTCTGCTTATAGTATTCAACTTGTAAAAAACATTTGGAATACATGAGAGATTACAATACTCCTTCTTACTTTGCAGCAATGCGTTTTATGGTGGAAGTGTTTCTCTTGAGCTTCCTCATAATGGTATTTGAAATCGTTTGGCTTTGATGTGGAGACAATCGGTATTTCTCTGAGATACACATTTAATGATGTAATTTGTGTACTCTGATCGGTTACCAGTCTCTGTGTCCTATTGTATTAAATCATATTTCATATGTAAATCACATTTTATATGTTCATACTCTAGATTGGACATATACTTCAATGAAGCAATTAACTTCCGTGAGCCAAATTTCTTCTGCTTATTATATTTGGTGGTGGTTTCAGTCACCCTCCTTAAGCTTTTACCCATCTTCAACTTATTCAAAACCGATTCTGTTGAGATTGTGATACACTGGGTGGACATTGTAATATAAAATTGTCCAATTCAAAACATGACTCCGCAAGGAAACTTGTTTATTTTTCGCTGCTTGTCAATAACTCATCCACAACGCGTTCAAATGCTGCGGCCATATGCCGTTTCGCAAAATTAAAATTACATCCGTCGCCATTCATCCCCAATCTAATATGTTGGCATCCTTGCGGTCACAACCAGATTCCCAAACCTTGGAGAAGCTGCCAGAAATCTCTGACTTTCAAAAACACATCTTTCCGAATAATACGTTGGTCCCTTAGTCTGCACCGTCTTCCGACATGCGCTGTTCCTGGAACTTCCTGCTTCGGTTCACATCATCAAAACGGAATACTTATAATAATATTCTTAATTTTTCTAGTTAACATTTTAATTTGATATTTTTCTATGTTTAATTTTAGCCGAAAATTTCATAAGCTAATTTAATAAATCAATTTCAAAATTGTATAATGTTTAAACAAATATACTATATATACTATATATATATATATATATACTCTTGGGTATAATTCTCCTATTTAGTATAATTTTTGTTTTCTTTGGATTACTACATTTATTTCTTTATAAATTTAGAATTTAAATAATTAATTTCTGTAACATTAATTATTTTCTAAACTACCTTTAATTTTAATCTGAACTTTTACACAGATAATAATTTTTTAATTTATAACTTTTCTTAAACATACGCTATTCCTGAATATATTAAAAAAAAACAATATTTCTATAACATGCTTATTCTATAATTGAATGCTATATCATTCAATTTGCGTCCACTCGTCCTTTCCCCTTACATTCTTGGATTCGCTACTGCATCCTAGAGGAAAAGAGGACTGGACCATATTGCCATATAGGGCAGCAGTTTTGCTTCGATTTATTTTCCGTGCTCTTTTTCAACACGTGAACTATTACTTATTTCAGTATTGAACGAATTCATTCGTCCTCCGACAAAAACCAGATTATATAAAATAATCTCGTTTGTGTCAAAACTTTGTCCATTGCGTGCCTATATCTTTCATCGTATACAATTACTTTTTATTAAAATTTACTTCTAGCCTGATATGTATATATCCATTAACGATTCTATTTTCCATGTGTAATTAGCTCGTATATGGCTACACACATACATTCGAGGCGCTTTAATTACCTAGAATTAATTGCTAACGTTATTTTCCCTAATTAACTATACATCTTTTTTTTATATCCCAACACAACATTTATTCAAATTTCCATACGCTAATTTCCTAATCAATAAACAGTAAAAACCTATGTATATTTACATATAGCCTACAGCAGTATCTGCAAAAATATACATACGCACATACCCATTCCTCTTAACTAGAATACTTACTTCTTTAAATATACATTCGTACATTCATTCTTTATCTTATACACATATATACATATACTCGTATATACTTGCTTCACCAGCGGTTCCGTTGCCTGGCGTTAACGCTCATGCGTCGAATTTCAGTGCATACACTGCCGTATGTATGTATTTACATATTTGAAGTTAAGTTTTATATTACTTACCCACGACTGTCTTTTTATTTTATTTTTTAATTACGTGCAATGAACCCGTTTATTATTATTTAATATGTAAAAAAAAAAAATAATTTTCTCTACTGTCTTCATTCGGCAATAGTGCTTAATAAGCAGATTTTCATTACGTCAATTTTACTTGCCCGAGTTTAAGCGGCACACTTTTACTGGCATTGACTCTGAAACTCGGCGCTGCGTGTGTTATTTGATACACACACGTACGTGTTTATGTTGTTATTCTTGTGTTTACACTTGTAAAACACTGTTAACACATGAATCTAGTTGTGTGGTCTAACGTGGAATAATTTCAATAAATTATTATGTAGTTTTTTATTCTTTCCCTTAATCGTTACGACTGTTGTAACTGGGCTTCGGATCTCTGCTACTACATACGGACCTATCCACACAGGTGAGAATTTGTTTCTCCTAGCCTGATTCTTCATTAGTACCTGGTCACCCATTTTAAAAACTACTGGGTTTAGTGCCTTATTATACGCTTCCCTGGCTATTCGTTTAGCACAATCCTGGTTTTCTCTGACCAATTCATGCGCTCGCTGTAGCTGATACTTTTGCACTTTATTCGGGTCATCAGCATTGTACACTGGCGCACATTTGCGCTTCAGGTTTGCTGGCATGTTGAAATCAAACCCGTAGAGTGTTCTAAACGGAGTTTGCTTCATTGATACATGCACAGTATTATTGTGTACATGCATTGCAGTAGTGAACCATTGATCCCAATTCGAGCCGTCTTCCTTGGCAAAACTGCGCAAGTACTCGGCTAGAGGTCGATGACTACGTTCCAATGAGCCATTCGCCCGCGGATGATATGGTGTAATATGCAATTTCTTGATTCCCAGCATTTTACACGTTTCTGAGAATAGTTTCGATACAAAATTTGAACCATTGCCGGTTATCAAAACCTTAGGTATGTTGTACCGTACTATAATTTCATCAAAGAATGCTTTGGCTACCGTACCTGCTTCAGCATCAGATATAGCCACGCACGCCATATACTTTGAGAAATCATCTTGGAACGTTAAAATGTGTTTATTTCCCGAAACTGTCTCAGGTAAAATACCTACAATATCCATATGAACTTTATCAAATGGCTGTTTTGGTGTGTCAGTTAACACCATTGGCATCTTTGTTAGCCTTGAACTCTTATTGGCCTGACATTTCGGACAACTCCTTATATACTTTTTTATATCTCGGAGCATACCTTTCCATCCGTACACTCGCCTAATTCTGTCATGGGTTTTCCAGAATCCCTGATGTCCACCTAGGGGTGAATCATGAAAACCCTTTAACACAGCCTGTATATCTTTTCTATCCTCCAGCCATTCCACATTACTGGCTGTTTGTTCATCGGTACCGAAACCCGCATTGCTAACATCTCTTGTAGCAGCAATTTTATCTTCTTGCATTCTCTCGGCCTTCTCCTTATCTGACCATGCTTTGGCCCTCGTTTGCACTACTGATACCTTCTGTGCCTGCGGTACTCTGCTGAGTGCGTCCGCATTCAGATTCTTCTTCCCAGGTTTGTAAATGATATCAAAATCATACTCAGACAACTTGTGTCTGAACCTAGCCTAGACGTTTGGTCTTTCAAATTGGATATGCCTCTCAACGACTGGTGATCAGTGTATATCTTAAATGGGCGACCTAGCAGATATGCCCTAAAATTCTTCGTAGCCCATACTATGGCTAGAAATTCCTTTTCTATTGTGGAGTATCTTTTCTCCGTGTCGCTAAGCGCCCTGCTTGCGAATGCTATTGGTCGGTCATTACCGACTTCCCCTTGTGACAATACTGCCCCTAATGCTTCATTGCTAGCATCAGTGGTCAACAAAAAAGTTTGCTCAAAGTCGGGGCACGCCAAAATTGGTGGCGAGCTAATTATTTCTTTTAGCCTCTCGAATGCTTGCTGACAGTTCTCTGACCATTCGAACTTTGCTTCTTTTCGTAGCAACTTATTCACTTGCAACGCAATTCCGGCTAGTCCTTCCACGAACTTTCTATAATAGTTCACTAGTCCTAGGAATGCTTGCACTTCCTTTCTGTTTCTCGGAATCGCCAAATTTTTAACGCATTCCACCTTCTGCGGGTCAGGCAGTGCTCCTGCTTCTGAGCAACGATAGCCTAAATAAACCACCTCTCTTCGCAAAAATTGACACTTCTCCGTGTTCAATTTCAAATTGTGATCTCGTAATTTCTGGAGCACCTTGCACAAGCGTTGCGAATGCTGCTGCAAGTTCTTCCCATAAATCACAATATCATTGAGATACACAAAACAATTTAACCCTTGCAAGCCTGTTAGCACATGGTTCATTAGCCGTTGGAAGGTAGCCGGTGCTCCTGTTAATCCAAACGGCATTCTGTTAAACTCATAATGCCCTAAACCGGTGCTGAACGCGGTTTTCTGCTTATCTTGGGTATCCACCAGAACTTGGTGGTAGCCACTCGCTAAATCAAGCGTAGAAAAATATCTACTAAGCCCCAATTGATCCAGAATTTCTTCTATCCTTGGAATTGGGAACACTTGCTTGATAGTGGCGTCGTTCAATTTCCTAAAATCGACGACCATTCTCCACTTCTTCTGACCCTGAGTACCTCCCTTCTGTGGGACCAAAATTATTGAGTTGTGAGTTCCAAGGCGAGATACTCGGTGAAATTATGTTATCTTTTAACATTCCTTGCACTTGCCTATTTACCTCATCTTTGTGAGCTTGTGGCAATCTGTATTGCTTCTGATTTATTGGTGGTTGATCCACTCTAGTAGGTATTTCATGCTCTACCTCTGGTGTATATGTCAACTAGTCTCCTTCCAGCAAAAATATGTCATGGAATGATGCACAAATGGCTTCTATTGATGCCTTCTCCTCTGAGTTTACGCTTGGGTCTAACTTCAGTGATTCTAGCACACTCTCCATTCTTTTTCTTATATCTACTTGCTTAATTTGATTAACCGACCTATAATTCGGTTCTTTAAAATTATCATAACTAGTGAACTTGGGCCTAAAATCCTCATCCATCAGATTTTCCGATGCGTTGAGTACGCAAGCGTACACCTTACCCTTGTCAACGTGCATTATGGTTTCTCCCATATATACGCCCTCCGCTAGCTGCTGCTTGTGCAAAACAAGAGTCCTCAGTTTCGTGTTCACACGCATAGTAACTACTCTAGTTGACCTTGCGTTCACTACCTCCGTACTATTCTTAACCTTACTCACGGTTCCTTCCTGCCATGACTTTAATGGAAGAGTGAGGATTCTATTCTTATTATTATCGTAAAATGATAACTGCTTGTCGAGCGCATGCAGTATGGTGCGGCCCCAAAGATTATCGTGGCCAATTATCCCATCAGCCGGGATACCTTTCCTATCCACTTCCACTGCATGCACTCTACAACTCATACCCTTAACTCCACTGTGCCCTATTCTGAGCGACCCCAATGTCCTAATGCACCCTCCAATCGCTCCGTTAAGCGTTCTTACGTCCATTTGATTAATGTCTAGCCCCTTTCGTAAAACACTAGATTTTACGAGGCTAGTGTCCGCCCCTGAATCTACTAATAGCACTAGCTTTCCACTCGCTGCTTCCACGCAGGGTATCTCGATGAAGGCATCACCTATCCTGCTCATAGCAGATTCCACCTGTTGTCGTTCGTTGTTGTATTGCTGCTTCAGCGGACGAGACCGCTTCCACTAGCTCTGCCATACTCCTCGGCGTGAGAGTAAGAGTATAATTAGCTAAATCCCTATTTATCAGGCCTGCCTTGAACACAGAAATCATAGTCCGTTCTACTTGAGCCTTGTATGCTGCAACGTTTCCTGGAAACTGCCTGTTGGCTTCCGTCTCAGCAGCGTTCCCCAGAGACGAGCCTTCATCCCCAGGCTCTCAATTCCTCCCCCGGTGTCTGAGTTGATTCCTGAATTTCCCGAACGAGATAGTCATACGATTTTTGTTTTAAATACGTCCTATCCAAAAGAGCATATAATTCTGCCAGGGTGCTTACTGAGCTATGCACCAGTAAATCAAACGCATCACCTGTGGTTCTTTGCCTAATACACTTTATTAAGTGTTCCCCGTCCGCTTCCGGAACACTCTGTTGTGCTAGCTCACAACCTTCTTTGAAGCGCCGGATCTCAGTTCTCAGATCATACAACTCGACTCCTGAGAACATGGGCACCAGCTTCTCCGCCGCATGAGCAACTTCCAGAATGCCCATTTTATTCCTTTGTGTTTTCTCAATTGCTGGTAAAACCTTAGCTTTATTAATCTCTTTGGGAGTTTCCAAATTCTCTTCTCCCGGATCTGAGAGGTAATTGGCCAGTGACGGACTCAAACTAATTAGTCTTCGATCGTTTGTTCGTACAGGCGAAATACTGTCCACAGTATTGGGACTTTGCTCCACTGTTACTGCTTCCGGCTCTTTTGGCGGATATCCCTGATTTTTATTATTTATCGGGCTTCCCGGAGAAAAAGGCTCGACACCGATTTCAGATGCGCCAAACAAAAATTCTGCTTGCCTTTCTTCATTAAGTACTAATTTTGGCTTTACCATGCGGCTTATCCCTTCTGGTGTTAAATATTCCGGCTAACGTACTTCCGGAGGCAATGTCAATACTGTCTGCGTAAATCCAGCTGATGCTGATTTTGATCTCTCCCTATTCAGTGAGGTCCTATTGGTCGCCCGTCCTTTTTTCAATTCCGCACACTCCTTTTCCAACAGCGGAGTGTGCCCTCGTCGACTCGACTGCGGAACTGTAATAGCCTAAAAGTTTACATAGTAACATTACACAAACCATTTTAGCTTAAAATACTTAGACCCTAAAAGTATGTTTTACTGTTAAATAATTTTAGCACAGAGCTGAAGGCCCTGGCAGCTAGTGCAAATAATAATTAAGTTATTGTTTTTCTAGTAATAATAATAATAATAATTTTAGCACATGCTAATCCCACAGAGTGTGGCATCTATTAGGAGTCGATGCTGTGAGTCAACTACACGTAGGTAGCTTGGTTCTAACTCGCATAATTATATTCTGAGGATCAACTCAAAAGTCCAACGGCCTTTGCCCGCTTGCTCCCATATAAGTTGCAATTCATTCAGCGAGCATATTTGTTGCTCTAATTTCTGGCATACCGTTGGCTTTATACCTGGTGCTGCATACATTTGCTGCATTTCTCGAGAGCAAATATCAGGGGGATCTTCCCAAATATCACTAAAATAGCTTCCTCGGACACGGTTCGGTATGCGCAGGCCACTCAGAGTGAGTCTATAGGCCTGTCTTGCTTCGAGCAAATGAGTGTGCTTTGCTTCTGTCCGAATGGGTGCCGCATATAAGATTACAGATTCCGTGACTGTGGAGAGCAATCTTCTCCTTGCTCCTGGCGCTCCCCCTATATTGAGGAGTATAGCAGTGAGGCCACATTTACTGATGCTGCCTTGGTGCAGACTGCTTGAATCGATGATAATTCTCAGGTAAATGATAAAAGGTTTCAATTTGATGTCAACAGATCATGGTCCGCCTGATCCGCTTATTTCTTTGCGTGCTATGTCTACGACCGTTCGTATTGCATCTGCAGTCGATCTCGATCTCCTAAATCCATACTGCTAATCGGAGAGCCCTCCTGCTTCCTCTAGGAACTCCTGGATGCGATTACAAACAATGCGCTCCAGCACTTTTCCTGCCGTATCTAGTAGACAAAGTGGTCTGTATGCCGATGATTCATCCGGTGACTTGCCGGGCTTCAGCAACAGCACTAAACACTGCCTTTTCCATGTTTCAAGGAAGATACCTTCTCTGATGCATGTGTTATATAAATCCGCAAAGACGGCAGGTCTTGCACGTACTGCGGCTTTAAATGCTGAATTTTGTACTTCATCGAGTCCTGCAGCCTTTTCATCACTAATTCGTGAAAGAGTGGCTAACAACTCATCCATAGTTACTTGTGCATATCGAGCCCTAACCGCCAAAATAACGAGACAAAATTTTCGATTTTTGTTTTTCGATACAAATCGAAAATATAACATCACACACATCATCTGCCAAAATTTCATAGCTAAAATGTTTACCGTTACGTAGAAACAACATTCAACAGTTTCCATATTGGTTTTCACCTGCCTAAAGAAGAAAAATGCGTTGTTTGTGAATGGTTCCAGAACTTGGAAGAAGAAGAAAAGAAAAGGTTGCGGCTGAGAGTAGAATACCAAGCCCACATTACCGACAAAGAGAGGTGTAAAGAACTTTTTTTGGAAGAACAAAAATCCATCGTTTTTATGTGCAAGCTTTGACTTACAAAAGATTTTGAGCACACTCCATGGAAAGAGCGTGACTGTATTCTTCAAGAAAATACCCCTACTAAAAAGAAAGTGTATATGAAAATGGTACGAAAAATTGCTATTGCTTTTTGTGGGGAGAGGCCGATGGAAATATTTCAATATTTAAAGCTTGTTGATCAAAAAAGAACTTGCTCTTCGATCAGTCTTTACTGTGGCAGCTGTACTGGGTAAAAACGAAATAGAGCTATGCTTTCCACATTGGCTTTTTTCTTCAAAATTCAGTTTTCATAAAAAGAATTTTATTTTATTTTTTTTTTTAACTCCAGTTTTATCTGCATTCTGCCCCTTGGGGCAATAATCAAATTAAATAACACTATTAAACAACTACATAAATCAATACACAAAGTAATTTTTTAAAATAGTGCTAATCTCCCATAAGGTTAGTTCATAACTATTGCGTTAGAAAAAATTATTATTATAAATTTAGTGGTGTTGCTCGCTTCAGTCGCCGTGTTGTGCCTGTCCTCTCCAGAAGATTTGAAGTTAGTATGTTAGGATGCTTACTTAGTCGTTCCAGGTATTTATTGCTGTATCTTGCTATTTCCTCATCGACAGTAGGGATGTTTAGATCGTGACGTATTTTATCATTCCTGACGAAACATGGAGCCTTTACTATCAAGCGTAATACTTTTGATTGGAATCTCTCAATGATTTTTATATTATTTTTTGCCGCTGAACCCCATAGCTGTATACCATATTTCCATATGGGTTCTAGAATTGTGTTATAAACGAGGAGTTTATTGTCAAGCGATAACTGGGATTTATATCCCAGGAGCCAATATAAGGAAGTAAGCTTTATTCCAAGTTGTTTTTTCTTCGTAAGAATATGCTTCTGCCATGTCAGACGTCGATCAAGATGTAGCCCTAAATATTTAACGTCTTCGGATTGGGGCAGTTGACAATCATTTAATATTACTGAAGGACAAGTCTTCTGTTTTAAGCTAAAGGTTACATGCACAGACTTAGTTGCATTCACCTTAATCCTCCATCTATTTAGCCAGATTTGGAGTTTTTCCAAGATTTCTTGGAGATAAGCGATTATTTTGTTGCTGCTTGTAGCCATTATGACTGTATCATCCGCGTAGGTTGCGATTTTTGTATTCTCTGTCAGTGGAAGGTCAGCCGTGTAGATAGTGTAGAGCACAGGAACTAGAACACTGCCTTGTGGCACACCCGCCTTTATAGAGAACAGTTCAGTGACTTCTTCATTGGTGTTTACTCTGAAATTCCGCTATTCCAGATATGATCTTAAGATATCATAAAATGTCTGAGGTAGTAAGTTTTTCAGTTTAAATAGTAAGCCAGGGTGCCATACTTTATCGAACGCCTGTGTTATATCTAGGAAAGCAGTTGTACAATAACGGTTTTCCTCAAGAGCGTTTCTTATTATGCTAAAAAGAATTAAAATTGCATTACTTTTACCTTGACCTACAATGATGTCTGTAGATTCAATTCACAGTACTATAGAGTCATATAGTATAGAGCCCAAGTGAATGGTACACAGTGATTTCCAATACGAGAACACAACCACACAGTAATAAATGTATCATAGTGAATAATACAGACTTCAAAGGTAAGACTGGAAAGCATTTTCGCAAGTAATGTTTCCTACCTCAATAAAAATGTTTTCAAAATCTTCGTTCTGTCGTATTTGAAAAAAAGTCCTTTTGTAACCGTAAAAATAACCATATTTTTTTTTTGACGATTCCAAAGAAAAACAAAATAATCTTGGTTCGACTCCACGTTCAGAACACAATTCAAGACGAAATTTCGATTCTAAGTAAAGGGCCGCTTACTATATATGACGGTGCAGTAAAAATTTCAACAGCTAAATATAACGATTTGAAATTATTTTGCGAGAAAAACGTTATAAATAAAGAGTTTCAAACGAGTATTTAAATCTTAAACACGTAAACGTTAGTAAAGATACCTTACCTGAGACAGTTGAAGACGATACTACAGAATAAAAATGGAAGCAGAACCAAAGAGGCAATGAATTATGCATTTTTTTCTAAATTGTTATTGTTGAAGGAACTTTTAAGTTTAAACCGTTTAAAAATTGCGAAAAATAAAATTATACTGTTTTCTGATATGGTGCATTTTAACTTAAACGAAACATCTGTGCCGCAATACCTTATTGCCATGACAGCGAAAAAAACGTAAGGGCAAATTAAATTATACATACCTTTAAACCCTGGAAGGTCATCGCTCGTCGTTTCGACAACGGTGTTTAATGATGATCTTTGCGTTAGAAAAATAACGATGACCTTCCAGGGTTAAATAACTCCAAACAAAGCTTACATTTTCAATTTCATGCTAACACGTATGCTAAAAACAAAGATAATCAAAAAACCTGCACCTGAAAAATTTAACGGTATTTTAACGGTTAGGGCTCGATATAGCGCTTCCGAAACATCTCCTACGAAATCCATGCCGCTATCACTCATTTGCTCCTGTAGAAAAAAGCTCAAACACAACTTTTCCATAACATGGTGGGCACATGGGTTGGTTGGGGAGCTCTTGATCCTCTCACCTTCTTCATAACGATTTTATAGGCCCGCCCCCATGGATATATATCGGCGCTGTCACGTAGCTCCTTAAATCAGCTATTTTTGATCAATTAAGGGCCAGACTGCAGACTTAAATTAATTTGCCGCGCTTTTCTGCGTGCTTTTATGCACTTCCTCCGCATTTCTGCTATCTGTTCGTTCCACCAGTACGCAGGCCGTCATTGTGCCATGCCAGTCCGCCTCGCGCATTGTGGCATCACATGCCTCATTAAGTCGTTTTGCCACTTGCATGGCTTTTATTGCTGCTATTTTGTCATTAAATGATGGTTTACTCCATGCCACTTTAAAAGATTCCGCATCGAAGGCGTTCCTCTTCCATGAGAGTCGCTGTACCTTTTGTACGTAGATGCGCCGCAATTTTCCTCTTTTCACATCAATAATTATAGCATGATGGTCACTATGGGTCACTATGGTCCTCCGATACTTCCCACCTTGTCCAATTCGCCGTCGCTCTGTCCGCGTATGACAGATCTATGATCGACCTGCCCCTCGAATGTATAGCGCCCTGGCTCGTTTAGAAGCATTAATGCCATCGTAGCAAATGCTTTCTCAACTATTCTTCCTCTCGGATTACTGTGATTGGCGATTGGCTCGCAGCTCTGTCACCTGTATTGCCATCATTCGCTAGAATTCTTCAATAAACAAGCGTGGTGGTGCATAGCAGCTTATATAATCCATCTAGTTTTACCCGTGTGAATCCACAGCTTTCCACCGTCATTCTAAGTGGGGGATTTTATTATCCAGAATCCAGATTGCAGCCTTACGTGACTCATCCGACCCTGGTATTAATGCCACGTCTACTTTCATCTCTCTTTGTCTCTGCCACAACAAGTCCTGTGCCGCAGCAGAATGGTTCTCGTTGAGCTGAATAATTCTCTTTATTATTGCCTTCGTCTCTTATTTATTGCCTCCTGATATTGTTGACACTATCCACTTCCTGCAGCGTGTGCTCCATTACAAAGTATGAGGCTGCAACGTTGCCACTTCCGCCACACCTTCTGCACAGTCCCGTTCGGTCCGTCTGCTTGCAAGATGCTACAACATGTCCAAATACCCAGCACCCAAAGCAATTAGTAGGATATCTGGACTCCGACACACGGCAGCGAACCCATCTGACTTGTAATGTTATATGCGCAGTCTATATCCCACCTTCCTTATTACGAATTCTCACCTGTTCTTCTAGTGCGTCCAGCAGTTCCTCTTTAGTACTGAATTCAGTGACCAGACCTTTGCACTGTACCGTGACCATGTGAGAGTTCTCACTTGTACTCTCGTTGCATCCTTGAGGACTCCCTCGATGGCAGCATGGAGTGAGACTGTGGTTGCCTGCTTCGTACGGTTCAGCTCTAGGAGTAACTCTCCTTTCTGCGTACGTCGTATCGTGTGCGCCTCTGTGTAGACATTTGTGGATTTCGGGATTCCCGTGTGGGAATCTCTCGGACAGTCTACCTTGCACTACCTTGGAAAGGTAACACGGTATTCTCGTTTTCATTTTTCGTTGCTTCAGTCGCCTTTGCTTTTAAAAAACTATTCATAGCAATTGGGCTCAAATCGTGGTTGGGCACAACGCTAGTCCCACGATGTCTCTTAATGGAGGACGATATCCCACGTTGGTCCATCGATGATCCCTCGTTGTCCACCGGTATCCAAACAGCCGCCCCTCCGGGGTCATCGCTGACTCTGGCTAATAAGCAGCTGATGCTGGTATAATGTTTAATAAGAAGTTTTTCTTATTTTCGCAGGAATTAAAATTTACTATTATTGAATATTATTAATCCATTTGATATACTCGTATGTAAGGGGCGAGCAAAAGAACGGTGCAAAGTAATTAACTAGAAACACAAATTTGTAGCGCCGTATCGAAAAAACGAGACGATGTATGAACGATGATGAGACTGCAGCAAGCAAGAGAGCGAACAAATTTATTGTTCAACCGTATATACATTTTGTGAGCTTATAATACAGTTATTTTATAAACTTAACGAATGTGCTTAGTTATAGGAATATTCAGAAAACAAAAAAGTGTAGGAACTTTAATGAACTAATATTTAGAGTATGACAACCAATATTTAATAATAATATTTTTAAACTTCATTATTTAACATAAAAATTATACGTTGACAGAACAATTAGTAGTCTCTTCAGAACTTATATTAATACTCCAGGGTCTACAATTTCCTTGAAATGCAACCAGTTTGTTTGTTTCCTATGTAGTGTGGGTGGTTTTATTGTGCATTCTACCTTCGAGTTCAGTGTTGCAATAATCGGAGAGTGTTCCGCCGCCTTGAAAACCATCCATGGAAATGAATATCAGACTTATAGAGAAGCGTGTTTCCGATGGGGCCTGCTTGAAAGTGATCAGCATTGGAACACAACGCTAACAGAGGCGTCACTCACGTGTCACTCAAAATAAATACGCACTTTGTTTGCGATAATTTTAACAACATGTTCACCATCTAATCCACGAGAACTGTGGGAAACGCATCGCGAAAGCTTAGGTGAAGACATTCTCAGGCAATCACGCGCAAATTAGCCTAAGCAGGAGTATTCGGACGAGATTTTCAACCAAATTCTACTGCTGATTGAGGACATGTGCATATCCATCAATAACAAAGTGCTTATTCAACTTGGAATGCCGCCTCCGATACGGGACATAAACAGTGTTCAAGACAGAGACCTGGTGCGAGAACAGCACTTCGATGTCAACCAGCAACAACAATATGTGGAAACTCAAACAAGACGGTTGGTTGATGATCAAAAAACTGCTTACGCAAAAATCATGCAACGGGTAACAAACGGAAATGGCGGACTTTTTTTCCTCGATGCACCGAGGAACAGGCAAAACATTCCTCATCAATTTAATATTGGTGTCGGTTCGAATGCAGAATTGGATTGCACTCGCAGTGGCATCATCGGGAATTGCATCAAGGCTATTGGACGGCGGTGGCACTGCACACTCAGCACTGAAACTTCCATTGAATTAGAACCAGGCAGAAATACCAACTTGCAACATCAGCAAAAACTCCGGCATGGCCACAATCCTTAAAACGTGCAAAATGATCATTTGGGACGAATGCACAATGGCGGACTCGGACTCTACGTGATTTTCGAGGAAACAACCAACCGATGGGAGGCGCTCTTATTCTTCTTGCTGGTGATTTCCGCCAAACTTTGCCCGTTATTCCAAAATCAATGCCCGCAGATGAGCTGAACGCATGCTTGAAAGCTTCATATCTTTGGAACCGAGTCGAGAAAATCACGCTATCGACGAACAAACATTCTCAAAACAACTTTTGGACATCGGAAATGGAAAAATTCCAATTGATCGCGCCACGAACGAGATTTCGTTCCCGCCTAACTTCTGTCAAATACAAATGAATATTCAAGCCGTTGTCGATAAGGTATTCCCAAGTCTAACAACCTCCTACAAAAATCCGGATTGGCTGTGCGAACGTGCAATTTTGGCACCAAAAAATGATGATGTCAACAAGCTCAATGAGCAAATTCAATTGAAACTTCCCGGCAAAATAATCAAATACAAATCAATCGACACAGTAATGGATGAAGAACAAGCCGTCAATTATCCCACTGAATTTTTGAATTCATTAGAACCACCCGGAATGCCACCGCATGTGCTAACATTAAAGGTTGGATCACCGGTAATTCTTATTCGCAACTTAAACGCACCAAAGTTATGCAACGGAACCAGATTGACCTTCAAAAACTGTTCACCAAATTTAATCGAGGCAACAATCATCGGTGGCATATTCAAAGGCGAAGACGTACTTATTCCACGAATTCCGATGATTTCCAACGATTTACCATTCCAATTCAAGCGGCTCCAATTCCCTTTGCGTCTTGCCTTTGCTATTACCATAAACAAAGCACAAGGCCAATCATTGACTATTGCTGGCTTAATTTTGGAAAATTCATGTTTTTCACACGGCCAGTTGTATGTGGCTTGCTCCCGAGTTGGCACGCCAAAAACTTTATACGCTTTTACACCAAATAAAAAAACAAAAAACATTGTTTATCCGCTGGCCTTAAGATGAAGTAATAAATAAATATAATTTCCAATTTGCCTTAAATACATGTGTTTCTTTTTTGATTGAGCCCATATCTACACCATATGTAAGTTATTCTGTGAAAAAACTTTATGGTAGGTATTCAATGGAAACCTACCATAAACTGACGAAATCACGCAATTCCAGATGGGGCGTTACATCAGCAGCAATGAAGCAGTTTGGCGTATACTTTCATTCAATATCCACGAGCGATATCCAACAGTTCAACATCTAGCTGTTCATTTGGAAAATGGCCAGCGTGTTTATTTCACCGAACGAAATACTGAAAATAGAGCCGAACAGCCGCCACACACCACTCCCTCCGCTTTCTTTGAATTGTGTGCAACCGACAATTTCGCCAAGACTTTAATATATCCTGAAATTCCCAAATATTACACTTGGAACACGTCGTCGAAGAAGTTCATGAGAAGAAAGAATGGTGCGATTGTCGCAGAATATGCTGGTGTGCATTCTTCTCATGCTTTGGGACATGTCTACACTGTTCATCCGAATAATGCTGAATGCTATTATTTGCGATTGTTATTGCATACGATCAAAGGTCCAACATCATCCGCCGCCTTGAAAACCATCCATGGAAATGAATATCAGACTTATAGAGAAGCGTGTTTCCGATTGGGCCTGCTTGAAAGTGATCAGCATTGGAACACAACGCTAACAGAGGCGTCACTCACGTGTCACTCAAAATAAATACGCACTTTGTTTGCGATAATTTTAACAACATGTTCACCATCTAATCCACGAGAACTGTGGGAAACGCATCGCGAAAGCTTAGGTGAAGACATTCTCAGGCAATCACGCGCAAATTATCCTAACCAGGAGTATTCGGACGAGATTTTCAACCAAACTCTACTGCTGATTGAGGACATGTGCATATCCATCAACAACAAAGTGCTTATTCAACTTGGAATGCCGCCTCCGATACGGGACATAAACAGTGTTCAAGACAGAGACCTGGTGCGAGAACAGCACTTCGATGTCAACCAGCAACAACAATATGTGGAAACTCAAACAAGACGGTTGGTTGATGATCAAAAAGCTGCTTACGCAAAAATCATGCAACGGGTAACAAACGGAAATGGCGGACTTTTTTTCCTCGATGCACCGAGGAACAGGCTAAACATTCCTCATCAATTTAATATTGGTGTCGGTTCGAATGCAGAATTGGATTGCACTCGCAGTGGCATCATCGGGAATTGCATCAAGGCTATTGGACGGCGGAGGCACTGCACACTCAGCACTGAAACTTCCATTGAATTAGAACCAGGCAGAAATACCAACTTGCAACATCAGCAAAAACTCCGGCATGGCCACAATCCTTAAAACGTGCAAAATGATCATTTGGGACGAATGCACAATGGCGGACTCGGACTCTACGTGATTTTCGAGGAAACAACCAACCGATGGGAGGCGCTCTTATTCTTCTTGCTGGTGATTTCCGCCAAACTTTGCCCGTTATTCCAAAATCAATGCCCGCAGATGAGCTGAACGCATGCTTGAAAGCTTCATATCTTTGGAACCGAGTCGAGAAAATCACGCTATCGACGAACAAACATTCTCAAAACAACTTTTGGACATCGGAAATGGAAAAATTCCAATTGATCGCGCCACGAACGAGATTTCGTTCCCGCCTAACTTCTGTCAAATACAAATGAATATTCAAGCCGTTGTCGATAAGGTATTCCCAAGTCTAACAACCTCCTACAAAAATCCGGATTGGCTGTGCGAACGTGCAATTTTGGCACCAAAAAATGATGATGTCAACAAGCTCAATGAGCAAATTCAATTGAAACTTCCCGGCAAAATAATCAAATACAAATCAATCGACACAGTAATGGATGAAGAACAAGCCGTCAATTATCCCACTGAATTTTTGAATTCATTAGAACCACCCGGAATGCCACCGCATGTGCTAACATTAAAGGTTGGATCACCGGTAATTCTTATTCGCAACTTAAACGCACCAAAGTTATGCAACGGAACCAGATTGACCTTCAAAAACTGTTCACCAAATTTAATCGAGGCAACAATCATCGGTGGCATATTCAAAGGCGAAGACGTACTTATTCCACGAATTCCGATGATTTCCAACGATTTACCATTCCAATTCAAGCGGCTCCAATTCCCTTTGCGTCTTGCCTTTGCTATTACCATAAACAAAGCACAAGGCCAATCATTGACTATTGCTGGCTTAATTTTGGAAAATTCATGTTTTTCACACGGCCAGTTGTATGTGGCTTGCTCCCGAGTTGGCACGCCAAAAACTTTATACGCTTTTACACCAAATAAAAAAACAAAAAACATTGTTTATCCGCTGGCCTTAAGATGAAGTAATAAATAAATATAATTTCCAATTTGCCTTAAATACATGTGTTTCTTTTTTGATTGAGCCCATATCTACACCATATGTAAGTTATTCTGTGAAAAAACTTTATGGTAGGTATTCAATGGAAACCTACCATAAACTGACGAAATCACGCAATTCCAGATGGGGCGTTACATCAGCAGCAATGAAGCAGTTTGGCGTATACTTTCATTCAATATCCACGAGCGATATCCAACAGTTCAACATCTAGCTGTTCATTTGGAAAATGGCCAGCGTGTTTATTTCACCGAACGAAATACTGAAAATAGAGCCGAACAGCCGCCACACACCACTCCCTCCGCTTTCTTTGAATTGTGTGCAACCGACAATTTCGCCAAGACTTTAATATATCCTGAAATTCCCAAATATTACACTTGGAACACGTCGTCGAAGAAGTTCATGAGAAGAAAGAATGGTGCGATTGTCGCAGAATATGCTGGTGTGCATTCTTCTCATGCTTTGGGACATGTCTACACTGTTCATCCGAATAATGCTGAATGCTATTATTTGCGATTGTTATTGCATACGATCAAAGGTCCAACATCATCCGCCGCCTTGAAAACCATCCATGGAAATGAATATCAGACTTATAGAGAAGCGTGTTTCCGATTGGGCCTGCTTGAAAGTGATCAGCATTGGAACACAACGCTAACAGAGGCGTCACTCACGTGTCACTCAAAATAAATACGCACTTTGTTTGCGATAATTTTAACAACATGTTCACCATCTAATCCACGAGAACTGTGGGAAACGCATCGCGAAAGCTTAGGTGAAGACATTCTCAGGCAATCACGCGCAAATTATCCTAACCAGGAGTATTCGGACGAGATTTTCAACCAAACTCTACTGCTGATTGAGGACATGTGCATATCCATCAACAACAAAGTGCTTATTCAACTTGGAATGCCGCCTCCGATACGGGACATAAACAGTGTTCAAGACAGAGACCTGGTGCGAGAACAGCACTTCGATGTCAACCAGCAACAACAATATGTGGAAACTCAAACAAGACGGTTGGTTGATGATCAAAAAGCTGCTTACGCAAAAATCATGCAACGGGTAACAAACGGAAATGGCGGACTTTTTTTCCTCGATGCACCGAGGAACAGGCTAAATATTCCTCATCAATTTAATATTGGTGTCGGTTCGAATGCAGAATTGGATTGCACTCGCAGTGGCATCATCGGGAATTGCATCAAGGCTATTGGACGGCGGAGGCACTGCACACTCAGCACTGAAACTTCCATTGAATTAGAACCAGGCAGAAATACCAACTTGCAACATCAGCAAAAACTCCGGCATGGCCACAATCCTTAAAACGTGCAAAATGATCATTTGGGACGAATGCACAATGGCGGACTCGGACTCTACGTGATTTTCGAGGAAACAACCAACCGATGGGAGGCGCTCTTATTCTTCTTGCTGGTGATTTCCGCCAAACTTTGCCCGTTATTCCAAAATCAATGCCCGCAGATGAGCTGAACGCATGCTTGAAAGCTTCATATCTTTGGAACCGAGTCGAGAAAATCACGCTATCGACGAACAAACATTCTCAAAACAACTTTTGGACATCGGAAATGGAAAAATTCCAATTGATCGCGCCACGAACGAGATTTCGTTCCCGCCTAACTTCTGTCAAATACAAATGAATATTCAAGCCGTTGTCGATAAGGTATTCCCAAGTCTAACAACCTCCTACAAAAATCCGGATTGGCTGTGCGAACGTGCAATTTTGGCACCAAAAAATGATGATGTCAACAAGCTCAATGAGCAAATTCAATTGAAACTTCCCGGCAAAATAATCAAATACAAATCAATCGACACAGTAATGGATGAAGAACAAGCCGTCAATTATCCCACTGAATTTTTGAATTCATTAGAACCACCCGGAATGCCACCGCATGTGCTAACATTAAAGGTTGGATCACCGGTAATTCTTATTCGCAACTTAAACGCACCAAAGTTATGCAACGGAACCAGATTGACCTTCAAAAACTGTTCACCAAATTTAATCGAGGCAACAATCATCGGTGGCATATTCAAAGGCGAAGACGTACTTATTCCACGAATTCCGATGATTTCCAACGATTTACCATTCCAATTCAAGCGGCTCCAATTCCCTTTGCGTCTTGCCTTTGCTATTACCATAAACAAAGCACAAGGCCAATCATTGACTATTGCTGGCTTAATTTTGGAAAATTCATGTTTTTCACACGGCCAGTTGTATGTGGCTTGCTCCCGAGTTGGCACGCCAAAAACTTTATACGCTTTTACACCAAATAAAAAAACAAAAAACATTGTTTATCCGCTGGCCTTAAGATGAAGTACTAAATAAATATAATTTCCAATTTGCCTTAAATACATGTGTTTCTTTTTTTATTGAGCCCATATCTACACCATATGTAAGTTATTCTGTGAAAAAACTTTATGGTAGGTATTCCATGGAAACCTACCATAAACTGACGAAATCACGCAATTCCAGATGGGGCGTTACATCAGCAGCAATGAAGCAGTTTGGCGTATACTTTCATTCAATATCCACGAGCGATATCCAACAGTTCAACATCTAGCTGTTCATTTGGAAAATGGCCAGCGTGTTTATTTCACCGAACGAAATACTGAAAATAGAGCCGAACAGCCGCCACACACCACTCTCTCCGCTTTCTTTGAATTGTGTGCAACCGACAATTTCGCCAAGACTTTAATATATCCTGAAATTCCCAAATATTACACTTGGAACACGTCGTCGAAGAAGTTCATGAGAAGAAAGCATGGTGCGATTGTCGCAGAATATGCTGGTGTGCATTCTTCTCATGCTTTGGGACATGTCTACACTGTTCATCCGAATAATGCTGAATGCTATTATTTGCGATTGTTATTGCATACGATCAAAGGTCCAACATCATCCGCCGCCTTGAAAACCATCCATGGAAATGAATATCAGACTTATAGAGAAGCGTGTTTCCGATTGGGCCTGCTTGAAAGTGATCAGCATTGGAACACAACGCTAACAGAGGCGTCACTCACGTGTCACTCAAAATAAATACGCACTTTGTTTGCGATAATTTTAACAACATTTTCACCATCTAATCCACGAGAACTGTGGGAAACGCATCGCGAAAGCTTAGGTGAAGACATTCTCAGGCAATCACGCGCAAATTATCCTAACCAGGAGTATTCGGACGAGATTTTCAACCAAACTCTACTGCTGATTGAGGACATGTTCATATCTATCAACAACAAAGTGCTTATTCAACTTGGAATGCCGCCTCCGATACGGGACATAAACAGTGTTCAAGACAGAGACCTGGTGCGAGAACAGCACTTCGATGTCAACCAGCAACAACAATATGTGGAAACTCAAACAAGACGGTTGGTTGATGATCAAAAAACTGCTTACGCAAAAATCATGCAACGGGTAACAAACGGAAATGGCGGACTTTTTTTCCTCGATGTACCGAGGAACAGGCAAAACATTCCTCATCAATTTAATATTGGTGTCGGTTCGAATGCAGAATTGGATTGCACTCGCAGTGGCATCATCGGGAATTGCATCAAGGCTATTGGACGGCGGAGGCACTGCACACTCAGCACTGAAACTTCCATTGAATTAGAACCAGGCAGAAATACCAACTTGCAACATCAGCAAAAGTCCGGCATGGCCACAATCCTTAAAACGTGCAAAATGATCATTTGGGACGAATGCACAATGGCGGACTCGGACTCTACGTGATTTTCGAGGAAACAACCAACCGATGGGAGGCGCTCTTATTCTTCTTGCTGGTGATTTCCGCCAAACTTTGCCCGTTATTCCAAAATCAATGCCCGCAGATGAGCTGAACGCATGCTTGAAAGCTTCATATCTTTGGAACCGAGTCGAGAAAATCACGCTATCGACGAACAAACATTCTCAAAACAACTTTTGGACATCGGAAATGGAAAAATTCCAATTGATCGCGCCACGAACGAGATTTCGTTCCCGCCTAACTTCTGTCAAATACAAATGAATATTCAAGCCGTTGTCGATAAGGTATTCCCAAGTCTAACAACCTCCTACAAAAATCCGGATTGGCTGTGCGAACGTGCAATTTTGGCACCAAAAAATGATTATGTCAACAAGCTCAATGAGCAAATTCAATTGAAACTTCCCGGCAAAATAATCAAATACAAATCAATCGACACAGTAATGGATGAAGAACAAGCCGTCAATTATCCCACTGAATTTTTGAATTCATTAGAACCACCCGGAATGCCACCGCATGTGCTAACATTAAAGGTTGGATCACCGGTAATTCTTATTCGCAACTTAAACGCACCAAAGTTATGCAACGGAACCAGATTGACCATCAAAAACTGTTCACCAAAGTTAATCGAGGCAACAATCATCGGTGGCATATTCAAAGGCGAAGACGTACTTATTCCACGAATTCCGATGATTTCCAACGATTTACCATTCCAATTCAAGCGGCTCCAATTCCCTTTGCGTCTTGCCTTTGCTATTACCATAAACAAAGCACAAGGCCATTCATTGACTATTGCTGGCTTAATTTTGGAAAATTCATGTTTTTCACACGGCCAGTTGTATGTGGCTTGCTCCCGAGTTGGCACGCCAAAAACTTTATACGTTTTTACACCAAATAAAAAAACAAAAAACATTGTTTATCTGCTGGCCTTAAGATGAAGTAATAAATAAATATAATTTCCAATTTGCCTTAAATACATGTGTTTCTTTTTTTATTGAGCCCATATCTACACCATATGTAAGTTATTCTGTGAAAAAACTTTATGGTAGGTATTCCATGGAAACCTACCATAAACTGACGAAATCACGCAATTCCAGATGGGGCGTTACATCAGCAGCAATGAAGCAGTTTGGCGTATACTTTCATTCAATATCCACGAGCGATATCCAACAGTTCAACATCTAGCTGTTCATTTGGAAAATGGCCAGCGTGTTTATTTCACCGAACGAAATACTGAAAATAGAGCCGAACAGCCGCCACACACCACTGTCTCCGCTTTCTTTGAATTGTGTGCAACCGACAATTTCGCCAAGACTTTAATATATCCTGAAATTCCCAAATATTACACTTGGAACACGTCGTCGAAGAAGTTCATGAGAAGAAAGCATGGTGCGATTGTCGCAGAATATGCTGGTGTGCATTCTTCTCATGCTTTGGGACATGTCTACACTGTTCATCCGAATAATGCTGAATGCTATTATTTGCGATTGTTATTGCATACGATCAAAGGTCCAACATCATCCGCCGCCTTGAAAACCATCCATGGAAATGAATATCAGACTTATAGAGAAGCGTGTTTCCGATTGGGCCTGCTTGACAGTGATCAGCATTGGAACACAACGCTAACAGAGGCGTCACTCACGTGTCACTCAAAATAAATACGCACTTTGTTTGCGATAATTTTAACAACATTTTCACCATCTAATCCACGAGAACTGTGGGAAACGCATCGCGAAAGCTTAGGTGAAGACATTCTCAGGCAATCACGCGCAAATTATCCTAACCAGGAGTATTCGGACGAGATTTTCAACCAAACTCTACTGCTGATTGAGGACATGTTCATATCTATCAACAACAAAGTGCTTATTCAACTTGGAATGCCGCCTCCGATACGGGACATAAACAGTGTTCAAGACAGAGACCTGGTGCGAGAACAGCACTTCGATGTCAACCAGCAACAACAATATGTGGAAACTCAAACAAGACGGTTGGTTGATGATCAAAAAACTGCTTACGCAAAAATCATGCAACGGGTAACAAACGGAAATGGCGGACTTTTTTTCCTCGATGCACCGAGGAACAGGCAAAACATTCCTCATCAATTTAATATTGGTGTCGGTTCGAATGCAGAATTGGATTGCACTCGCAGTGGCATCATCGGGAATTGCATCAAGGCTATTGGACGGCGGAGGCACTGCACACTCAGCACTGAAACTTCCATTGAATTAGAACCAGGCAGAAATACCAACTTGCAACATCAGCAAAAGTCCGGCATGGCCACAATCCTTAAAACGTGCAAAATTATCATTTGGGACGAATGCACAATGGCGGACTCGGACTCTACGTGATTTTCGAGGAAACAACCAACCGATGGGAGGCGCTCTTATTCTTCTTGCTGGTGATTTCCGCCAAACTTTGCCCGTTATTCCAAAATCAATGCCCGCAGATGAGCTGAACGCATGCTTGAAAGCTTCATATCTTTGGAACCGAGTCGAGAAAATCACGCTATCGACGAACAAACATTCTCAAAACAACTTTTGGACATCGGAAATGGAAAAATTCCAATTGATCGCGCCACGAACGAGATTTCGTTCCCGCCTAACTTCTGTCAAATACAAATGAATATTCAAGCCGTTGTCGATAAGGTATTCCCAAGTCTAACAACCTCCTACAAAAATCCGGATTGGCTGTACGAACGTGCAATTTTGGCACCAAAAAATGATTATGTCAACAAGCTCAATGAGCAAATTCAATTGAAACTTCCCGGCAAAATAATCAAATACAAATCAATCGACACAGTAATGGATGAAGAACAAGCCGTCAATTATCCCACTGAATTTTTGAATTCATTAGAACCACCCGGAATGCCACCGCATGTGCTAACATTAAAGGTTGGATCACCGGTAATTCTTATTCGCAACTTAAACGCACCAAAGTTATGCAACGGAACCAGATTGACCATCAAAAACTGTTTACCAAATTTAATCGAGGCAACAATCATCGGTGGCATATTCAAAGGCGAAGACGTACTTATTCCACGAATTCCGATGATTTCCAACGATTTACCATTCCAATTCAAGCGGCTCCAATTCCTTTTGCGTCTTGCCTTTGCTATTACCATAAACAAAGCACAAGGCCATTCATTGACTATTGCTGGCTTAATTTTGGAAAATTCATGTTTTTTACACGCCAGTTGTATGTGGCTTGCTCCCGAGTTGGCACGCCAAAAACTTTATACGCTTTTACACCAAATAAAAAAAACAAAAAACATTGTTTATCCGCTGGCCTTAAGATGAAGTAATAAATAAATATAATTTCCAATTTGCCTTAAATACATGTGTTTCTTTTTTGATTGAGCCCATATCTACACCATATGTAAGTTATTCTGTGAAAAAACTTTATGGTAGGTATTCCATGGAAACCTACCATAAACTGACGAAATCACGCAATTCCAGATGGGGCGTTACATCAGCAGCAATGAAGCAGTTTGGCGTATACTTTCATTCAATATCCACGAGCGATATCCAACAGTTCAACATCTAGCTGTTCATTTGGAAAATGGCCAGCGTGTTTATTTCACCGAACGAAATACTGAAAATAGAGCCGAACAGCCGCCACACACCACTCTCTCCGCTTTCTTTGAATTGTGTGCAACCGACAATTTTGCCAAGACTTTAATATATCCTGAAATTCCCAAATATTACACTTGGAACACGTCGTCGAAGAAGTTCATGAGAAGAAAGAATGGTGCGATTGTCGCAGAATATGCTGGTGTGCATTCTTCTCATGCTTTGGGACATGTCTACACTGTTCATCCGAATAATGCTGAATGCTATTATTTGCGATTGTTATTGCATACGATCAAAGGTCCAACATCATCCGCCGCCTTGAAAACCATCCATGGAAATGAATATCAGACTTATAGAGAAGCGTGTTTCCGATTGGGCCTGCTTGAAAGTGATCAGCATTGGAACACAACGCTAACAGAGGCGTCACTCACGTGTCACTCAAAATAAATACGCACTTTGTTTGCGATAATTTTAACAACATGTTCACCATCTAATCCACGAGAACTGTGGGAAACGCATCGCGAAAGCTTAGGTGAAGACATTCTCAGGCAATCACGCGCAAATTATCCTAACCAGGAGTATTCGGACGAGATTTTCAACCAAACTCTACTGCTGATTGTGGACATGTGCATATCCATCAACAACAAAGTGCTTATTCAACTTGGAATGCCGCCTCCGATACGGGACATAAACAGTGTTCAAGACAGAGACCTGGTGCGAGAACAGCACTTCGATGTCAACCAGCAACAACAATATGTGGAAACTCAAACAAGACGGTTGGTTGATGATCAAAAAGCTGCTTACGCAAAAATCATGCAACGGGTAACAAACGGAAATGGCGGACTTTTTTTCCTCGATGCACCGAGGAACAGGCTAAACATTCCTCATCAATTTAATATTGGTGTCGGTTCGAATGCAGAATTGGATTGCACTCGCAGTGGCATCATCGGGAATTGCATCAAGGCTATTGGACGGCGGAGGCACTGCACACTCAGCACTGAAACTTCCATTGAATTAGAACCAGGCAGAAATACCAACTTGCAACATCAGCAAAAACTCCGGCATGGCCACAATCCTTAAAACGTGCAAAATTATCATTTGGGACGAATGCACAATGGCGGACTCGGACTCTACGTGATTTTCGAGGAAACAACCAACCGATGGGAGGCGCTCTTATTCTTCTTGCTGGTGATTTCCGCCAAACTTTGCCCGTTATTCCAAAATCACTGCCCGCAGATGAGCTGAACGCATGCTTGAAAGCTTCATATCTTTGGAACCGAGTCGAGAAAATCACGCTATCGACGAACAAACATTCTCAAAACAACTTTTGGACATCGGAAATGGAAAAATTCCAATTGATCGCGCCACGAACGAGATTTCGTTCCCGCCTAACTTCTGTCAAATACAAATGAATATTCAAGCCGTTGTCGATAAGGTATTCCCAAGTCTAACAACCTCCTACAAAAATCCGGATTGGCTGTGCGAACGTGCAATTTTGGCACCAAAAAATGATTATGTCAACAAGCTCAATGAGCAAATTCAATTGAAACTTCCCGGCAAAATAATCAAATACAAATCAATCGACACAGTAATGGATGAAGAACAAGCCGTCAATTATCCCACTGAATTTTTGAATTCATTAGAACCACCCGGAATGCCACCGCATGTGCTAACATTAAAGGTTGGATCACCGGTAATTCTTATTCGCAACTTAAACGCACCAAAGTTATGCAACGGAACCAGATTGACCATCAAAAACTGTTCACCAAAGTTAATCGAGGCAACAATCATCGGTGGCATATTCAAAGGCGAAGACGTACTTATTCCACGAATTCCGATGATTTCCAACGATTTACCATTCCAATTCAAGCGGCTCCAATTCCCTTTGCGTCTTGCCTTTGCTATTACCATAAACAAAGCACAAGGCCAATCATTGACTATTGCTGGCTTAATTTTGGAAAATTCATGTTTTTCACACGGCCAGTTGTATGTGGCTTGCTCCCGAGTTGGCACGCCAAAAACTTTATACGTTTTTACACCAAATAAAAAAACAAAAAACATTGTTTATCCGCTGGCCTTAAGATGAAGTAATAAATAAATATAATTTCCAATTTGCCTTAAATACATGTGTTTCTTTTTTTATTGAGCCCATATCTACACCATATGTAAGTTATTCTGTGAAAAAACTTTATGGTAGGTATTCCATGGAAACCTACCATAAACTGACGAAATCACGCAATTCCAGATGGGGCGTTACATCAGCAGCAATGAAGCAGTTTGGCGTATACTTTCATTCAATATCCACGAGCGATATCCAACAGTTCAACATCTAGCTGTTCATTTGGAAAATGGCCAGCGTGTTTATTTCACCGAACGAAATACTGAAAATAGAGCCGAACAGCCGCCACACACCACTCTCTCCGCTTTCTTTGAATTGTGTGCAACCGACAATTTCGCCAAGACTTTAATATATCCTGAAATTCCCAAATATTACACTTGGAACACGTCGTCGAAGAAGTTCATGAGAAGAAAGCATGGTGCGATTGTCGCAGAATATGCTGGTGTGCATTCTTCTCATGCTTTGGGACATGTCTACACTGTTCATCCGAATAATGCTGAATGCTATTATTTGCGATTGTTATTGCATACGATCAAAGGTCCAACATCATCCGCCGCCTTGAAAACCATCCATGGAAATGAATATCAGACTTATAGAGAAGCGTGTTTCCGATTGGGCCTGCTTGAAAGTGATCAGCATTGGAACACAACGCTAACAGAGGCGTCACTCACGTGTCACTCAAAATAAATACGCACTTTGTTTGCGATAATTTTAACAACATTTTCACCATCTAATCCACGAGAACTGTGGGAAACGCATCGCGAAAGCTTAGGTGAAGACATTCTCAGGCAATCACGCGCAAATTATCCTAACCAGGAGTATTCGGACGAGATTTTCAACCAAACTCTACTGCTGATTGAGGACATGTTCATATCTATCAACAACAAAGTGCTTATTCAACTTGGAATGCCGCCTCCGATACGGGACATAAACAGTGTTCAAGACAGAGACCTGGTGCGAGAACAGCACTTCGATGTCAACCAGCAACAACAATATGTGGAAACTCAAACAAGACGGTTGGTTGATGATCAAAAAACTGCTTACGCAAAAATCATGCAACGGGTAACAAACGGAAATGGCGGACTTTTTTTCCTCGATGCACCGAGGAACAGGCAAAACATTCCTCATCAATTTAATATTGGTGTCGGTTCGAATGCAGAATTGGATTGCACTCGCAGTGGCATCATCGGGAATTGCATCAAGGCTATTGGACGGCGGAGGCACTGCACACTCAGCACTGAAACTTCCATTGAATTAGAACCAGGCAGAAATACCAACTTGTAACATCAGCAAAAGTCCGGCATGGCCACAATCCTTAAAACGTGCAAAATTATCATTTGGGACGAATGCACAATGGCGGACTCGGACTCTACGTGATTTTCGAGGAAAGAACCAACCGATGGGAGGCGCTCTTATTCTTCTTGCTGGTGATTTCCGCCAAACTTTGCCCGTTATTCCAAAATCAATGCCCGCAGATGAGCTGAACGCATGCTTGAAAGCTTCATATCTTTGGAACCGAGTCGAGAAAATCACGCTATCGACGAACAAACATTCTCAAAACAACTTTTGGACATCGGAAATGGAAAAATTCCAATTGATCGCGACACGAACGAGATTTCGTTCCCGCCTAACTTCTGTCAAATACAAATAAATATTCAAGCCGTTGTCGATAAGGTATTCCCAAGTCTAACAACCTCCTACAAAAATCCGGATTGGCTGTGCGAACGTGCAATTTTGGCACCAAAAAATGATTATGTCAACAAGCTCAATGAGCAAATTCAATTGAAACTTCCCGGCAAAATAATCAAATACAAATCAATCGACACAGTAATGGATGAAGAACAAGCCGTCAATTATCCCACTGAATTTTTGAATTCATTAGAACCACCCGGAATGCCACCGCATGTGCTAACATTAAAGGTTGGATCACCGGTAATTCTTATTCGCAACTTAAACGCACCAAAGTTATGCAACGGAACCAGATTGACCATCAAAAACTGTTCACCAAAGTTAATCGAGGCAACAATCATCGGTGGCATATTCAAAGGCGAAGACGTACTTATTCCACGAATTCCGATGATTTCCAACGATTTACCATTCCAATTCAAGCGGCTCCAATTCCCTTTGCGTCTTGCCTTTGCTATTACCATAAACAAAGCACAAGGCCAATCATTGACTATTGCTGGCTTAATTTTGGAAAATTCATGTTTTTCACACGGCCAGTTGTATGTGGCTTGCTCCCGAGTTGGCACGCCAAAAACTTTATACGGTTTTACACCAAATAAAAAAACAAAAAACATTGTTTATCCGCTGGCCTTAAGATGAAGTAATAAATAAATATAATTTCCAATTTGCCTTAAATACATGTGTTTCTTTTTTGATTGAGCCCATATCTACACCATATGTAAGTTATTCTGTGAAAAAACTTTATGGTAGGTATTCAATGGAAACCTACCATAAACTGACGAAATCACGCAATTCCAGATGGGGCGTTACATCAGCAGCAATGAAGCAGTTTGGCGTATACTTTCATTCAATATCCACGAGCGATATCCAACAGTTCAACATCTAGCTGTTCATTTGGAAAATGGCCAGCGTGTTTATTTCACCGAACGACATACTGAAAATAGAGCCGAACAGCCGCCACACACCACTCTCTCCGCTTTCTTTGAATTGTGTGCAACCGACAATTTCGCCAAGACTTTAATATATCCTGAAATTCACAAATATTACACTTGGAACACGTCGTCGAAGAAGTTCATGAGAAGAAAGCATGGTGCGATTGTCGCAGAATATGCTGGTGTGCATTCTTCTCATGCTTTGGGACATGTCTACACTGTTCATCCGAATAATGCTGAATGCTATTATTTGCGATTGTTATTGCATACGATCAAAGGTCCAACATCATCCGCCGCCTTGAAAACCATCCATGGAAATGAATATCAGACTTATAGAGAAGCGTGTTTCCGATTGGGCCTGCTTGAAAGTGATCAGCATTGGAACACAACGCTAACAGAGGCGTCACTCACGTGTCACTCAAAATAAATACGCACTTTGTTTGCGATAATTTTAACAACATGTTCACCATCTAATCCACGAGAACTGTGGGAAACGCATCGCGAAAGCTTAGGTGAAGACATTCTCAGGCAATCACGCGCAAATTAGCCTAAGCAGGAGTATTCGGACGAGATTTTCAACCAAACTCTACTGCTGATTGAGGACATGTGCATATCCGTCAACAACAAAGTGCTTATTCAACTTGGAATGCCGCCTCCGATACGGGACATAAACAGTGTTCAAGACAGAGACCTGGTGCGAGAACAGCACTTCGATGTCAACCAGCAACAACAATATGTGGAAACTCAAACAAGACGGTTGGTTGATGATCAAAAAAACTGCTTACGCAAAAATCATGCAACGGGTAACAAACGGAAATGGCGGACTTTTTTTCCTCGATGCACCGAGGAACAGGCAAAACATTCCTCATCAATTTAATATTGGTGTCGGTTCGAATGCAGAATTGGATTGCACTCGCAGTGGCATCATCGGGAATTGCATCAAGGCTATTGGACGGCGGAGGCACTGCACACTCAGCACTGAAACTTCCATTGAATTAGAACCAGGCAGAAATACCAACTTGCAACATCAGCAAAAACTCCGGCATGGCCACAATCCTTAAAACGTGCAAAATGATCATTTGGGACGAATGCACAATGGCGGACTCGGACTCTACGTGATTTTCGAGGAAACAACCAACCGATGGGAGGCGCTCTTATTCTTCTTGCTGGTGATTTCCGCCAAACTTTGCCCGTTATTCCAAAATCAATGCCCGCAGATGAGCTGAACGCATGCTTGAAAGCTTCATATCTTTGGAACCGAGTCGAGAAAATCACGCTATCGACGAACAAACATTCTCAAAACAACTTTTGGACATCGGAAATGGAAAAATTCCAATTGATCGCGCCACGAACGAGATTTCGTTCCCGCCTAACTTCTGTCAAATACAAATGAATATTCAAGCCGTTGTCGATAAGGTATTCCCAAGTCTAACAACCTCCTACAAAAATCCGGATTGGCTGTGCGAACGTGCAATTTTGGCACCAAAAAATGATGATGTCAACAAGCTCAATGAGCAAATTCAATTGAAACTTCCCGGCAAAATAATCAAATACAAATCAATCGACACAGTAATGGATGAAGAACAAGCCGTCAATTATCCCACTGAATTTTTGAATTCATTAGAACCACCCGGAATGCCACCGCATGTGCTAACATTAAAGGTTGGATCACCGGTAATTCTTATTCGCAACTTAAACGCACCAAAGTTATGCAACGGGACCAGATTGACCATCAAAAACTGTTCACCAAATTTAATCGAGGCAACAATCATCGGTGGCATATTCAAAGGCGAAGACGTACTTATTCTACGAATTCCGATGATTTCCAACGATTTACCATTCCAATTCAAGCGGCTCCAATTCCCTTTGCGTCTTGCCTTTGCTATTACCATAAACAAAGCACAAGGCCAATCATTGACTATTGCTGGCTTAATTTTGGAAAATTCATGTTTTTCACACGGCCAGTTGTATGTGGCTTGCTCCCGAGTTGGCACGCCAAAAACTTTATACGCTTTTACACCAAATAAAAAAACAAAAAACATTGTTTATCCGCTGGCCTTAAGATGAAGTAATAAATAAATATAATTTCCAATTTGCCTTAAATACATGTGTTTCTTTTTTGATTGAGCCCATATCTACACCATATGTAAGTTATTCTGTGAAAAAACTTTATGGTAGGTATTCAATGGAAACCTACCATAAACTGACGAAATCACGCAATTCCAGATGGGGCGTTACATCAGCAGCAATGAAGCAGTTTGGCGTATACTTTCATTCAATATCCACGAGCGATATCCAACAGTTCAACATCTAGCTGTTCATTTGGAAAATGGCCAGCGTGTTTATTTCACCGAACGACATACTGAAAATAGAGCCGAACAGCCGCCACACACCACTCTCTCCGCTTTCTTTGAATTGTGTGCAACCGACGATTTCGCCAAGACTTTAATATATCCTGAAATTCCCAAATATTACACTTGGAACACGTCGTCGAAGAAGTTCATGAGAAGAAAGCATGGTGCGATTGTCGCAGAATATGCTGGTGTGCATTCTTCTCATGCTTTGGGACATGTCTACACTGTTCATCCGAATAATGCTGAATGCTATTATTTGCGATTGTTATTGCATACGATCAAAGGTCCAACATCATCCGCCGCCTTGAAAACCATCCATGGAAATGAATATCAGACTTATAGAGAAGCGTGTTTCCGATTGGGCCTGCTTGAAAGTGATCAGCATTGGAACACAACGCTAACAGAGGCGTCACTCACGTGTCACTCAAAATAAATACGCACTTTGTTTGCGATAATTTTAACAACATGTTCACCATCTAATCCACGAGAACTGTGGGAAACGCATCGCGAAAGCTTAGGTGAAGACATTCTCAGGCAATCACGCGCAAATTAGCCTAAGCAGGAGTATTCGGACGAGATTTTCAACCAAACTCTACTGCTGATTGAGGACATGTGCATATCCATCAACAACAAAGTGCTTATTCAACTTGGAATGCCGCCTCCGATACGGGACATAAACAGTGTTCAAGACAGAGACCTGGTGCGAGAACAGCACTTCGATGTCAACCAGCAACAACAATATGTGGAAACTCAAACAAGACGGTTGGTTGATGATCAAAAAACTGCTTACGCAAAAATCATGCAACGGGTAACAAACGGAAATGGCGGACCTTTTTTCCTCGATGCACCGAGGAACAGGCAAAACATTCCTCATCAATTTAATATTGGTGTCGGTTCGAATGCAGAATTGGATTGCACTCGCAGTGGCATCATCGGGAATTGCATCAAGGCTATTGGACGGCGGAGGCACTGCACACTCAGCACTGAAACTTCCATTGAATTAGAACCAGGCAGAAATACCAACTTGCAACATCAGCAAAAACTCCGGCATGGCCACAATCCTTAAAACGTGCAAAATGATCATTTGGGACGAATGCACAATGGCGGACTCGGACTCTACGTGATTTTCGAGGAAACAACCAACCGATGGGAGGCGCTCTTATTCTTCTTGCTGGTGATTTCCGCCAAACTTTGCCCGTTATTCCAAAATCAATGCTCGCAGATGAGCTGAACGCATGCTTGAAAGCTTCATATCTTTGGAACCGAGTCGAGAAAATCACGCTATCGACGAACAAACATTCTCAAAACAACTTTTGGACATCGGAAATGGAAAAATTCCAATTGATCGCGCCACGAACGAGATTTCGTTCCCGCCTAACTTCTGTCAAATACAAATGAATATTCAAGCCGTTGTCGATAAGGAATTCCCAAGTCTAACAACCTCCTACAAAAATCCGGATTGGCTGTGCGAACGTGCAATTTTGGCACCAAAAAATGATTATGTCAACAAGCTCAATGAGCAAATTCAATTGAAACTTCCCGGAAAAATAATCAAATACAAATCAATCGACACAGTAATGGATGAAGAACAAGCCGTCAATTATCCCACTGAATTTTTGAATTCATTAGAACCACCCGGAATGCCACCGCATGTGCTAACATTAAAGGTTGGATCACCGGTAATTCTTATTCGCAACTTAAACGCACCAAAGTTATGCAACGGAACCAGATTGACCATCAAAAACTGTTTACCAAATTTAATCGAGGCAACAATCATCGGTGGCATATTCAAAGGCGAAGACGTACTTATTCCACGAATTCCGATGATTTCCAACGATTTACCATTCCAATTCAAGCGGCTCCAATTCCCTTTGCGTCTTGCCTTTGCTATTACCATAAACAAAGCACAAGGCCATTCATTGACTATTGCTGGCTTAATTTTGGAAAATTCATGTTTTTCACACGCCAGTTGTATGTGGCTTGCTCCCGAGTTGGCACGCCAAAAACTTTATACGCTTTTACACCAAATAAAAAAACAAAAAACATTGTTTATCCGCTGGCCTTAAGATGAAGTAATAAATAAATATAATTTCCAATTTGCCTTAAATACATGTGTTTCTTTTTTGATTGAGCCCATATCTACACCATATGTAAGTTATTCTGTGAAAAAACTTTATGGTAGGTATTCAATGGAAACCTACCATAAACTGACGAAATCACGCAATTCCAGATGGGGCGTTACATCAGCAGCAATGAAGCAGTTTGGCGTATACTTTCATTCAATATCCACGAGCGATATCCAACAGTTCAACATCTAGCTGTTCATTTGGAAAATGGCCAGCGTGTTTATTTCACCGAACGACATACTGAAAATACAGCCGAACAGCCGCCACACACCACTCTCTCCGCTTTCTTTGAATTGTGTGCAACCGACAATTTCGCCAAGACTTTAATATATCCTGAAATTCACAAATATTACACTTGGAACACGTCGTCGAAGAAGTTCATGAGAAGAAAGCATGGTGCGATTGTCGCAGAATATGCTGGTGTGCATTCTTCTCATGCTTTGGGACATGTCTACACTGTTCATCCGAATAATGCTGAATGCTATTATTTGCGATTGTTATTGCATACGATCAAAGGTCCAACATCATCCGCCGCCTTGAAAACCATCCATGGAAATGAATATCAGACTTATAGAGAAGCGTGTTTCCGATTGGGCCTGCTTGAAAGTGATCAGCATTGGAACACAACGCTAACAGAGGCGTCACTCACGTGTCACTCAAAATAAATACGCACTTTGCGATAATTTTAACAACATGTTCACCATCTAATCCACGAGAACTGTGGGAAACGCATCGCGAAAGCTTAGGTGAAGACATTCTCAGGCAATCACGCGCAAATTAGCCTAAGCAGGAGTATTCGGACGAGATTTTCAACCAAACTCTACTGCTGATTGAGGACATGTGTATATCCTTCAACAACAAAGTGCTTATTCAACTTGGAATGCCGCCTCCGATACGGGACATAAACAGTGTTCAAGACAGAGACCTGGTGCGAGAACAGCACTTCGATGTCAACCAGCAACAACAATATATGGAAACTCAAACAAGACGGTTGGTTGATGATCAAAAAACTGCTTACGCAAAAATCATGCAACGGGTAACAAACGGAAATGGCGGACTTTTTTCCTCGATGCACCGAGGAACAGGCAAAACATTCCTCATCAATTTAATATTGGTGTCGGTTCGAATGCAGAATTGGATTGCACTCGCAGTGGCATCATCGGGAATTGCATCAAGGCTATTGGACGGCGGATGCACTGCACACTCAGCACTGAAACTTCCATTGAATTAGAACCAGGCAGAAATACCAACTTGTAATATCAGCAAAAACTCCGGCATGGCCACAATCCTTAAAACGTGCAAAATTATCATTTGGGACGAATGCACAATGGCGGACTCGGACTCTACGTGATTTTCGAGGAAACAACCAACCGATGGGAGGCGCTCTTATTCTTCTTGCTGGTGATTTCCGCCAAACTTTGCCCGTTATTCCAAGATCAATGCCCGCAGATGAGCTGAACGCATGCTTGAAAGCTTCATATCTTTGGAACCGAGTCGAGAAAATCACGCTATCGACGAACAAACATTCTCAAAACAACTTTTGGACATCGGAAATGGAAAAATTCCAATTGATCGCGCCACGAACGAGATTTCGTTCCCGCCTAACTTCTGTCAAATACAAATGAATATTCAAGCCGTTGTCGATAAGGTATTCCCAAGTCTAACAACCTCCTACAAAAATCCGGATTGGCTGTGCGAACGTGCAATTTTGGCACCAAAAAATGATGATGTCAACAAGCTCAATGAGCAAATTCAATTGAAACTTCCCGGCAAAATAATCAAATACAAATCAATCGACACAGTAATGGATGAAGAAAAAGCCGTCAATTATCCCACTGAATTTTTGAATTCATAAGAACCACCCGGAATGCCACCGCATGTGCTAACATTAAAGGTTGGATCACCGGTAATTCTTATTCGCAACTTAAACGCACCAAAGTTATGCAACGGAACCAGATTGACCATCAAAAACTGTTCACCAAATTTAATCGAGGCAACAATCATCGGTGGCATATTCAAAGGCGAAGACGTACTTATTCCACGAATTCCGATGATTTCCAACGATTTACCATTCCAATTCAAGCGGCTCCAATTCCCTTTGCGTCTTGCCTTTGCTATTACCATAAACAAAGCACAAGGCCAATCATTGACAATTGCTGGCTTAATTTTGGAAAATTCATGTTTTTCACACGGCCAGTTGTATGTGGCTTGCTGCCGAGTTGGCACGCCAAAAACTTTATACGTTTTTACACCAAATAAAAAAACGAAAAACATTGTTTATCCGCTGGCCTTAAGATGAAGTAATAAATAAATATAATTTCCAATTTGCCTTAAATACATGTGTTTCTTTTTTGATTGAGCCCATATCTACACCATATGTAAGTTATTCTGTGAAAAAACTTTATGGTAGGTATTCCATGGAAACCTACCATAAACTGACGAAATCACGCAATTCCAGATGGGGCGTTACATCAGCAGCAATGAAGCAGTTTGGCTTATACTTTCATTCAATATCCATGAGCGATATCCAACAGTTCAACATCTAGCTGTTCATTTGGAAAATGGCCAGCGTGTTTATTTCACCGAACGAAATACTGAAAATAGAGCCGAACAGCCGCCACACACCACTCTCTCCGCTTTCTTTGAATTGTGTGCAACCGACAATTTCGCCAAGACTTTAATATCTCCTGAAATTCCCAAATATTACACTTGGAACACGTCGTCGAAGAAGTTCATGAGAAGAAAGCATGGTGCGATTGTCGCAGAATATGCTGGTGTGCATTCTTCTCATGCTTTGGGACATGTCTACACTGTTCATCCGAATAATGCTGAATGCTATTATTTGCGATTGTTATTGCATACGATCAAAGGTCCAACATCATCCGCCGCCTTGAAAACCATCCATGGAAATGAATATCAGACTTATAGAGAAGCGTGTTTCCGATTGGGCCTGCTTGAAAGTGATCAGCATTGGAACACAACGCTAACAGAGGCGTCACTCACGTGTCACTCAAAATAAATACGCACTTTGTTTGCGATAATTTTAACAACATTTTCACCATCTAATCCACGAGAACTGTGGGAAACGCATCGCGAAAGCTTAGGTGACGACATTCTCAGGCAATCACGCGCAAATTATCCTAACCAGGAGTATTCGGACGAGATTTTCAACCAAACTCTACTGCTGATTGAGGACATGTTCATATCTATCAACAACAAAGTGCTTATTCAACTTGGAATGCAGCCTCCGATACGGGACATAAACAGTGTTCAAGACAGAGACCTAGTGCGAGAACAGCATTTCGATGTTAACCAGCAACAACAATATGTGGAAACTCAAACAAGACGGTTGGTTGATGATCAAAAAACTGCTTACGCAAAAATCATGCAACGGGTAACAAACGGAAATGGCGGACTTTTTTCCTCGATGCACCGAGGAACAGGCAAAACATTCCTCATCAATTTAATATTGGTGTCGGTTCGAATGCAGAATTGGATTGCACTCGCAGTGGCATCATCGGGAATTGCATCAAGGCTATTGGACGGCGAAGGCACTGGACACTCAGCACTGAAACTTCCATTGAATTAGAACCAGGCAGAAATACCAACTTGCAACATCAGCAAAAACTCCGGCATGGCCACAATCCTTAAAACGTGCAAAATTATCATTTGGGACGAATGCACAATGGCGGACTCGGACTCTACGTGATTTTCGAGGAAACAACCAACCGATGGGAGGCGCTCTTATTCTTCTTGCTGGTGATTTCCGCCAAACTTTGCCCGTTATTCCAAAATCAATGCCCGCAGATGAGCTGAACGCATGCTTGAAAGCTTCATATCTTTGGAACCGAGTCGAGAAAATCACGCTATCGACGAACAAACATTCTCAAAACAACTTTTGGACATCGGAAATGGAAAAATTCCAATTGATCGCGCCACGAACGAGATTTCGTTCCCGCCTAACTTCTGTCAAATACAAATGAATATTCAAGCCGTTGTCGATAAGGTATTCCCAAGTCTAACAACCTCCTACAAAAATCCGGATTGGCTGTGCGAACGTGCAATTTTGGCACCAAAAAATGATGATGTCAACAAGCTCAATGAGCAAATTCAATTGAAACTTCCCGGCAAAATAATCAAATACAAATCAATCGACACAGTAATGGATGAAGAACAAGCCGTCAATTATCCCACTGAATTTTTGAATTCATTAGAACCACCCGGAATGCCACCGCATGTGCTAACATTAAAGGTTGGATCACCGGTAATTCTTATTCGCAACTTAAACGCACCAAAGTTATGCAACGGAACCAGATTGACCATCAAAAACTGTTCACCAAATTTCATCGAGGCAACAATCATCGGTGGCATATTCAAAGGCGAAGACGTACTTATTCCACGAAGTCCGATGATTTCCAACGATTTACCATTCCAATTCAAGCGGCTCCAATTCCCTTTGCGTCTTGCCTTTGCTATTACCATAAACAAAGCACAAGGCCAATCATTGACTATTGCTGGCTTAATTTTGGAAAATTCATGTTTTTCACACGGCCAGTTGTATGTGGCTTGCTCCCGAGTTGGCACGCCAAAAACTTTATACGTTTTTACACCAAATAAAAAAACAAAAAACATTGTTTATCCGCTGGCCTTAAGATGAAGTAATAAATAAATATAATTTCCAATTTGCCTTAAATACATGTGTTTCTTTTTTGATTGAGCCCATAACTACACCATATGTAAGTTATTCTGTGAAAAAACTTTATGGTAGGTATTCCATGGAAACCTACCATAAACTGACGAAATCACGCAATTCCAGATGGGGCGTTACATCAGCAGCAATGAAGCAGTTTGGCGTATACTTTCATTCAATATCCACGAGCGATATCCAACAGTTCAACATCTAGCTGTTCATTTGGAAAATGGCCAGCGTGTTTATTTCACCGAACGAAATACTGAAAATAGAGCCGAACAGCCGCCACACACCACTCTCTCCGCTTTCTTTGAATTGTGTGCAACCGACAATTTCGCCAAGACTTTAATATATCCTGAAATTCCCAAATATTACACTTGGAACACGTCGTCGAAGAAGTTCATGAGAAGAAAGCATGGTGCGATTGTCGCAGAATATGCTGGTGTGCATACTTCTCATGCTTTGGGACATGTCTACACTGTTCATCCGAATAATGCTGAATGCTATTATTTGCGATTGTTATTGCATACGATCAAAGGTCCAACATCATCCGCCGCCTTGAAAACCATCCATGGAAATGAATATCAGACTTATAGAGAAGCGTGTTTCTGATTGGGCCTGCTTGAAAGTGATCAGCATTGGAACACAACGCTAACAGAGGCGTCACTCACGTGTCCCTCAAAATAAATACGCACTTTGTTTGCGATAATTTTAACAACATGTTCACCATCTAATCCACGAGAACTGTGGGAAACGCATCGCGAAAGCTTAGGTGAAGACATTCTCAGGCAATCACGCGCAAATTATCCTAACCAGGAGTATTCGGACGAGATTTTCAACCAAACTCTACTGCTGATTGAGGACATGTGCATATCCATCAACAACAAAGTGCTTATTCAACTTGGAATGCCGCCTCCGATACGGGACATAAACAGTGTTCAAGACAGAGACCTGGTGCGAGAACAGCACTTCGATGTCAACCAGCAACAACAATATGTGGAAACTCAAACAAGACGGTTGGTTGATGATCAAAAAACTGCTTACGCAAAAATCATGCAACGGGTAACAAACGGAAATGGCGGACTTTTTTTCCTCGATGTACCGAGGAACAGGCAAAACATTCCTCATCAATTTAATATTGGTGTCGGTTCGAATGCAGAATTGGATTGCACTCGCAGTGGCATCATCGGGAATTGCATCAAGGCTATTGGACGGCGGAGGCACTGCACACTCAGCACTGAAACTTCCATTGAATTAGAACCAGGCAGAAATACCAACTTGCAACATCAGCAAAAACTCCGGCATGGCCACAATCCTTAAAACGTGCAAAATGATCATTTGGGACGAATGCACAATGGCGGACTCGGACTCTACGTGATTTTCGAGGAAACAACCAACCGATGGGAGGCGCTCTTATTCTTCTTGCTGGTGATTCCCGCCAAACTTTGCCCGTTATTCCAAAATCAATGCCCGCAGATGAGCTGAACGCATGCTTGAAAGCTTCATATCTTTGGAACCGAGTCGAGAAAATCACGCTATCGACGAACAAACTTTCTCAAAACAACTTTTGGACATCGGAAATGGAAAAATTCCAATTGATCGCGCCACGAACGAGATTTCGTTCCCGCCTAACTTCTGTCAAATACGAATGAATATTCAAGCCGTTGTCGATAAGGTATTCCCAAGTCTAACAACCTCCTACAAAAATCCGGATTGGCTGTGCGAACGTGCAATTTTGGCACCAAAAAATGATGATGTCAACAAGCTCAATGAGCAAATTCAATTGAAACTTCCCGGCAAAATAATCAAATACAAATCAATCGACACAGTAATGGATGAAGAACAAGCCGTCAATTATCCCACTGAATTTTTGAATTCATTAGAACCACCCGGAATGCCACCGCATGTGCTAACATTAAAGGTTGGATCACCGGTAATTCTTATTCGCAACTTAAACGCACCAAAGTTATGCAACGGAACCAGATTGACCATCAAAAACTGTTCACCAAATTTAATCGAGGCAACAATCATCGGTGGCATATTCAAAGGCGAAGACGTACTTATTCCACGAATTCCGATGATTTCCAACGATTTACCATTCCAATTCAAGCGGCTCCAATTCCCTTTGCGTCTTGCCTTTGCTATTACCATAAACAAAGCACAAGGCCAATCATTGACTATTGCTGGCTTAATTTTGGAAAATTCATGTTTTTCACACGGCCAGTTGTATGTGGCTTGCTCCCGAGTTGGCACGCCAAAAACTTTATACGTTTTTACACCAAATAAAAAAACAAAAAACATTGTTTATCCGCTGGCCTTAAGATGAAGTAATAAATAAATATAATTTCCAATTTGCCTTAAATACATGTGTTTCTTTTTTGATTGAGCCCATATCTACACCATATGTAAGTTATTCTGTGAAAAAACTTTATGGTAGGTATTCCATGGAAACCTACCATAAACTGAACAGATCACGCAATTCCAGATGGGGCGTTACATCAGCAGCAATGAAGCAGTTTGGCGTACACTTTCATTCAATATCCACGAGCGATATCCAACAGTTCAACATCTAGCTGTTCATTTGGAAAATGGCCAGCGTGTTTATTTCACCGAACGAAATACTGAAAATAGAGCCGAACAGCCGCCACACACCACTCTCTCCGCTTTCTTTGAATTGTGTGCAACCGACAATTTCGCCAAGACTTTAATATATCCTGAAATTCCCAAATATTACACTTGGAACACGTCGTCGAAGAAGTTCATGAGAAGAAAGCATGGTGCGATTGTCGCAGAATATGCTAGTGTGCATTCTTCTCATGCTTTGGGACATGTCTACACTGTTCATCCGAATAATGCTGAATGCTATTATTTGCGATTGTTATTGCATACGATCAAAGGTCCAACATCATCCGCCGCCTTGAAAACCATCCATGGAAATGAATATCAGACTTATAGAGAAGCGTGTTTCCGATTGGGCCTGCTTGAAAGTGATCAGCATTGGAACACAACGCTAACAGAGGCGTCACTCACGTGTCACTCAAAATAAATACGCACTTTGCGATAATTTTAACAACATGTTCACCATCTAATCCACGAGAACTGTGGGAAACGCATCGCGAAAGCTTAGGTGAAGACATTCTCAGGCAATCACGCGCAAATTAGCCTAAGCAGGAGTATTCGGACGAGATTTTCAACCAAACTCTACTGCTGATTGAGGACATGTGCATATCCATCAACAACAAAGTGCTTATTCAACTTGGAATGCCGCCTCCGATACGGGACATAAACAGTGTTCAAGACAGAGACCTGGTGCGAGAACAGCACTTCGATGTCAACCAGCAACAACAATATATGGAAACTCAAACAAGACGGTTGGTTGATGATCAAAAAACTGCTTACGCAAAAATCATGCAACGGGTAACAAACGGAAATGGCGGACTTTTTTTCCTCGATGCACCGAGGAACAGGCAAAACATTCCTCATCAATTTAATATTGGTGTCGGTTCGAATGCAGAATTGGATTGCACTCGCAGTGGCATCATCGGGAATTGCATCAAGGCTATTGGACGGCGGAGGCACTGCACACTCAGCACTGAAACTTCCATTGAATTAGAACCAGGCAGAAATACCAACTTGTAACATCAGCAAAAACTCCGGCATGGCCACAATCCTTAAAACGTGCAAAATTATCATTTGGGACGAATGCACAATGGCGGACTCGGACTCTACGTGATTTTCGAGGAAACAACCAACCGATGGGAGCCGCTCTTATTCTTCTTGCTGGTGATTTCCGCCAAACTTTGCCCGTTATTCCAAGATCAATGCCCGCAGATGAGCTGAACGCATGCTTGAAAGCTTCATATCTTTGGAACCGAGTCGAGAAAATCACGCTATCGACGAACAAACATTCTCAAAACAACTTTTGGACATCGGAAATGGAAAAATTCCAATTGATCGCGCCACGAACGAGATTTCGTTCCCGCCTAACTTCTGTCAAATACAAATGAATATTCAAGCCGTTGTCGATAAGGTATTCCCAAGTCTAACAACCTCCTACAAAAATCCGGATTGGCTGTGCGAACGTGCAATTTTGGCACCAAAAAATGATTATGTCAACAAGCTCAAGGAGCAAATTCAATTGAAACTTCCCGGCAAAATAATCAAATACAAATCAATCGACACAGTAATGGATGAAGAACAAGCCGTCAATTATCCCACTGAATTTTTGAATTCATTAGAACCACCCGGAATGCCACCGCATGTGCTAACATTAAAGGTTGGATCACCGGTAATTCTTATTCGCAACTTAAACGCACCAAAGTTATGCAACGGAACCAGATTGACCATCAAAAACTGTTCACCAAATTTAATCGAGGCAACAATCATCGGTGGCATATTCAAAGGCGAAGACGTACTTATTCCACGAATTCCGATGATTTCCAACGATTTACCATTCCAATTCAAGCGGCTCCAATTCCCTTTGCGTCTTGCCTTTGCTATTACCATAAACAAAGCACAAGGCCAATCATTGACTATTGCTGGCTTAATTTTGGAAAATTCATGTTTTTCACACGGCCAGTTGTATGTGGCTTGCTCCCGAGTTGGCACGCCAAAAACTTTATACGTTTTTACACCAAATAAAAAAACAAAAAACATTGTTTATCCGCTGGCCTTAAGATGAAGTAATAAATAAATATAATTTCCAATTTGCCTTAAATACATGTGTTTCTTTTTTGATTGAGCCCATATCTACACCATATGTAAGTTATTCTGTGAAAAAACTTTATGGTAGGTATTCAATGGAAACCTACCATAAACTGACGAAATCACGCAATTCCAGATGGGGCGTTACATCAGCAGCAATGAAGCAGTTTGGCGTATACTTTCATTCAATATCCACGAGCGATATCCAACAGTTCAACATCTAGCTGTTCATTTGGAAAATGGCCAGCGTGTTTATTTCACCGAACGACATACTGAAAATACAGCCGAACAGCCGCCACACACCACTCTCTCCGCTTTCTTTGAATTGTGTGCAACCGACAATTTCGCCAAGACTTTAATATATCCTGAAATTCACAAATATTACACTTGGAACACGTCGTCGAAGAAGTTCATGAGAAGAAAGCATGGTGCGATTGTCGCAGAATATGCTGGTGTGCATTCTTCTCATGCTTTGGGACATGTCTACACTGTTCATCCGAATAATGCTGAATGCTATTATTTGCGATTGTTATTGCATACGATCAAAGGTCCAACATCATCCGCCGCCTTGAAAACCATCCATGGAAATGAATATCAGACTTATAGAGAAGCGTGTTTCCGATTGGGCCTGCTTGAAAGTGATCAGCATTGGAACACAACGCTAACAGAGGCGTCACTCACGTGTCACTCAAAATAAATACGCAATTTGCGATAATTTTAACAACATGTTCACCATCTAATCCACGAGAACTGTGGGAAACGCATCGCGAAAGCTTAGGTGAAGACATTCTCAGGCAATCACGCGCAAATTAGCCTAAGCAGGAGTATTCGGACGAGATTTTCAACCAAACTCTACTGCTGATTGATGACATGTGTATATCCATCAACAACAAAGTGCTTATTCAACTTGGAATGCCGCCTCCGATACGGGACATAAACAGTGTTCAAGACAGAGACCTGGTGCGAGAACAGCACTTCGATGTCAACCAGCAACAACAATATATGGAAACTCAAACAAGACGGTTGGTTGATGATCAAAAAACTGCTTACGCAAAAATCATGCAACGGGTAACAAACGGAAATGGCGGACTTTTTTCCTCGATGCACCGAGGAACAGGCAAAACATTCCTCATCAATTTAATATTGGTGTCGGTTCGAATGCAGAATTGGATTGCACTCGCAGTGGCATCATCGGGAATTGCATCAAGGCTATTGGACGGCGGAGGCACTGCACACTCAGCACTGAAACTTCCATTGAATTAGAACCAGGCAGAAATACCAACTTGTAACATCAGCAAAAACTCCGGCATGGCCACAATCCTTAAAACGTGCAAAATTATCATTTGGGACGAATGCACAATGGCGGACTCGGACTCTACGTGATTTTCGAGGAAACAACCAACCGATGGGAGGCGCTCTTATTCTTCTTGCTGGTGATTTCCGCCAAACTTTGCCCGTTATTCCAAGATCAATGCCCGCAGATGAGCTGAACGCATGCTTGAAAGCTTCATATCTTTGGAACCGAGTCGAGAAAATCACGCTATCGACGAACAAACATTCTCAAAACAACTTTTGGACATCGGAAATGGAAAAATTCCAATTGATCGCGCCACGAACGAGATTTCGTTCCCGCCTAACTTCTGTCAAATACAAATGAATATTCAAGCCGTTGTCGATAAGGTATTCCCAAGTCTAACAACCTCCTACAAAAATCCGGATTGGCTGTGCGAACGTGCAATTTTGGCACCAAAAAATGATGATGTCAACAAGCTCAATGAGCAAATTCAATTGAAACTTCCCGGCAAAATAATCAAATACAAATCAATCGACACAGTAATGGATGAAGAAAAAGCCGTCAATTATCCCACTGAATTTTTGAATTCATAAGAACCACCCGGAATGCCACCGCATGTGCTAACATTAAAGGTTGGATCACCGGTAATTCTTATTCGCAACTTAAACGCACCAAAGTTATGCAACGGAACCAGATTGACCATCAAAAACTGTTTACCAAATTTAATCGAGGCAACAATCATCGGTGGCATATTCAAAGGCGAAGACGTACTTATTCCACGAATTCCGATGATTTCCAACGATTTACCATTCCAATTCAAGCGGCTCCAATTCCCTTTGCGTCTTGCCTTTGCTATTACCATAAACAAAGCACAAGGCCAATCATTGACAATTGCTGGCTTAATTTTGGAAAATTCATATTTTTCACACGGCCAGTTGTATGTGGCTTGCTGCCGAGTTGGCACGCCAAAAACTTTATACGTTTTTACACCAAATAAAAAAACGAAAAACATTGTTTATCCGCTGGCCTTAAGATGAAGTAATAAATAAATATAATTTCCAATTTGCCTTAAATACATGTGTTTCTTTTTTGATTGAGCCCATATCTACACCATATGTAAGTTATTCTGTGAAAAAACTTTATGGTAGGTATTCCATGGAAACCTACCATAAACTGACGAAATCACGCAATTCCAGATGGGGCGTTACATCAGCAGCAATGAAGCAGTTTGGCTTATACTTTCATTCAATATCCACGAGCGATATCCAACAGTTCAACATCTAGCTGTTCATTTGGAAAATGGCCAGCGTGTTTATTTCACCGAACGAAATACTGAAAATAGAGCCGAACAGCCGCCACACACCACTCTCTCCGCTTTCTTTGAATTGTGTGCAACCGACAATTTCGCCAAGACTTTAATATATCCTGAAATTCCCAAATATTACACTTGGAACACGTCGTCGAAGAAGTTCATAAGAAGAAAGCATGGTGCGATTGTCGCAGAATATGCTGGTGTGCATTCTTCTCATGCTTTGGGACATGTCTACACTGTTCATCCGAATAATGCTGAATGCTATTATTTGCGATTGTTATTGCATACGATCAAAGGTCCAACATCATCCGCCGCCTTGAAAACCATCCATGGAAATGAATATCAGACTTATAGAGAAGCGTGTTTCCGATTGGGCCTGCTTGAAAGTGATCAGCATTGGAACACAACGCTAACAGAGGCGTCACTCACGTGTCACTCAAAATAAATACGCACTTTGTTTGCGATAATTTTAACAACATTTTCACCATCGAATCCACGAGAACTGTGGGAAACGCATCGCGAAAGCTTAGGTGACGACATTCTCAGGCAATCACGCGCAAATTATCCTAACCAGGAGTATTCGGACGAGATTTTCAACCAAACTCTACTGCTGATTGAGGACATGTTCATATCTATCAACAACAAAGTGCTTATTCAACTTGGAATGCAGCCTCCGATACGGGACATAAACAGTGTTCAAGACAGAGACCTAGTGCGAGAACAGCATTTCGATGTTAACCAGCAACAACAATATGTGGAAACTCAAACAAGACGGTTGGTTGATGTCCAAAAACTGCTTACGCAAAAATCATGCAACGGGTAACAAACGGAAATGGCGGACTTTTTTCCTCGATGCACCGAGGAACAGGCAAAACATTCCTCATCAATTTAATATTGGTGTCGGTTCGAATGCAGAATTGGATTGCACTCGCAGTGGCATCATCGGGAATTGCATCAAGGCTATTGGACGGCGAAGGCACTGGACACTCAGCACTGAAACTTCCATTGAATTAGAACCAGGCAGAAATACCAACTTGCAACATCAGCAAAAACTCCGGCATGGCCACAATCCTTAAAACGTGCAAAATTATCATTTGGGACGAATGCACAATGGCGGACTCGGACTCTACGTGATTTTCGAGGAAACAACCAACCGATGGGAGGCGCTCTTATTCTTCTTGCTGGTGATTTCCGCCAAACTTTGCCCGTTATTCCAAAATCAATGCCCGCAGATGAGCTGAACGCATGCTTGAAAGCTTCATATCTTTGGAACCGAGTCGAGAAAATCACGCTATCGACGAACAAACATTCTCAAAACAACTTTTGGACATCGGAAATGGAAAAATTCCAATTGATCGCGCCACGAACGAGATTTCGTTCCCGCCTAACTTCTGTCAAATACAAATGAATATTCAAGCCGTTGTCGATAAGGTATTCCCAAGTCTAACAACCTCCTACAAAAATCCGGATTGGCTGTGCGAACGTGCAATTTTGGCACCAAAAAATGATGATGTCAACAAGCTCAATGAGCAAATTCAATTGAAACTTCCCGGCAAAATAATCAAATACAAATCAATCGACACAGTAATGGATGAAGAACAAGCCGTCAATTATCCCACTGAATTTTTGAATTCATTAGAACCACCCGGAATGCCACCGCATGTGCTAACATTAAAGGTTGGATCACCGGTAATTCTTATTCGCAACTTAAACGCACCAAAGTTATGCAACGGAACCAGATTGACCATCAAAAACTGTTCACCAAATTTCATCGAGGCAACAATCATCGGTGGCATATTCAAAGGCGAAGACGTACTTATTCCACGAAGTCCGATGATTTCCAACGATTTACCATTCCAATTCAAGCGGCTCCAATTCCCTTTGCGTCTTGCCTTTGCTATTACCATAAACAAAGCACAAGGCCAATCATTGACTATTGCTGGCTTAATTTTGGAAAATTCATGTTTTTCACACGGCCAGTTGTATGTGGCTTGCTCCCGAGTTGGCACGCCAAAAACTTTATACGTTTTTACACCAAATAAAAAAACAAAAAACATTGTTTATCCGCTGGCCTTAAGATGAAGTAATAAATAAATATAATTTCCAATTTGCCTTAAATACATGTGTTTCTTTTTTGATTGAGCCCATAACTACACCATATGTAAGTTATTCTGTGAAAAAACTTTATGGTAGGTATTCCATGGAAACCTACCATAAACTGACGAAATCACGCAATTCCAGATGGGGCGTTACATCAGCAGCAATGAAGCAGTTTGGCGTATACTTTCATTCAATATCCACGAGCGATATCCAACAGTTCAACATCTAGCTGTTCATTTGGAAAATGGCCAGCGTGTTTATTTCACCGAACGAAATACTGAAAATAGAGCCGAACAGCCGCCACACACCACTCTCTCCGCTTTCTTTGAATTGTGTGCAACCGACAATTTCGCCAAGACTTTAATATATCCTGAAATTCCCAAATATTACACTTGGAACACGTCGTCGAAGAAGTTCATGAGAAGAAAGCATGGTGCGATTGTCGCAGAATATGCTGGTGTGCATACTTCTCATGCTTTGGGACATGTCTACACTGTTCATCCGAATAATGCTGAATGCTATTATTTGCGATTGTGATTGCATACGATCAAAGGTCCAACATCATCCGCCGCCTTGAAAACCATCCATGGAAATGAATATCAGACTTATAGAGAAGCGTGTTTCTGATTGGGCCTGCTTGAAAGTGATCAGCATTGGAACACAACGCTAACAGAGGCGTCACTCACGTGTCCCTCAAAATAAATACGCACTTTGTTTGCGATAATTTTAACAACATGTTCACCATCTAATCCACGAGAACTGTGGGAAACGCATCGCGAAAGCTTAGGTGAAGACATTCTCAGGCAATCACGCGCAAATTATCCTAACCAGGAGTATTCGGACGAGATCTTCAACCAAACTCTACTGCTGATTGAGGACATGTGCATATCCATCAACAACAAAGTGCTTATTCAACTTGGAATGCCGCCTCCGATACGGGACATAAACAGTGTTCAAGACAGAGACCTGGTGCGAGAACAGCACTTCGATGTCAACCAGCAACAACAATATGTGGAAACTCAAACAAGACGGTTGGTTGATGATCAAAAAACTGCTTACGCAAAAATCATGCAACGGGTAACAAACGGAAATGGCGGACTTTTTTTCCTCGATGTACCGAGGAACAGGCAAAACATTCCTCATCAATTTAATATTGGTGTCGGTTCGAATGCAGAATTGGATTGCACTCGCAGTGGCATCATCGGGAATTGCATCAAGGCTATTGGACGGCGGAGGCACTGCACACTCAGCACTGAAACTTCCATTGAATTAGAACCAGGCAGAAATACCAACTTGCAACATCAGCAAAAACTCCGGCATGGCCACAATCCTTAAAACGTGCAAAATGATCATTTGGGACGAATGCACAATGGCGGACTCGGACTCTACGTGATTTTCGAGGAAACAACCAACCGATGGGAGGCGCTCTTATTCTTCTTGCTGGTGATTTCCGCCAAACTTTGCCCGTTATTCCAAAATCAATGCCCGCAGATGAGCTGAACGCATGCTTGAAAGCTTCATATCTTTGGAACCGAGTCGAGAAAATCACGCTATCGACGAACAAACATTCTCAAAACAACTTTTGGACATCGGAAATGGAAAAATTCCAATTGATCGCGCCACGAACGAGATTTCGTTCCCGCCTAACTTCTGTCAAATACAAATGAATATTCAAGCCGTTGTCGATAAGGTATTCCCAAGTCTAACAACCTCCTACAAAAATCCGGATTGGCTGTGCGAACGTGCAATTTTGGCACCAAAAAATGATGATGTCAACAAGCTCAATGAGCAAATTCAATTGAAACTTCCCGGCAAAATAATCAAATACAAATCAATCGACACAGTAATGGATGAAGAACAAGCCGTCAATTATCCCACTGAATTTTTGAATTCATTAGAACCACCCGGAATGCCACCGCATGTGCTAACATTAAAGGTTGGATCACCGGTAATTCTTATTCGCAACTTAAACGCACCAAAGTTATGCAACGGAACCAGATTGACCATCAAAAACTGTTCACCAAATTTAATCGAGGCAACAATCATCGGTGGCATATTCAAAGGCGAAGACGTACTTATTCCACGAATTCCGATGATTTCCAACGATTTACCATTCCAATTCAAGCGGCTCCAATTCCCTTTGCGTCTTGCCTTTGCTATTACCATAAACAAAGCACAAGGCCAATCATTGACTATTGCTGGCTTAATTTTGGAAAATTCATGTTTTTCACACGGCCAGTTGTATGTGGCTTGCTCCCGAGTTGTCACGCCAAAAACTTTATACGTTTTTACACCAAATAAAAAAACAAAAAACATTGTTTATCCGCTGGCCTTAAGATGAAGTAATAAATAAATATAATTTCCAATTTGCCTTAAATACATGTGTTTCTTTTTTGATTGAGCCCATATCTACACCATATGTAAGTTATTCTGTGAAAAAACTTTATGGTAGGTATTCCATGGAAACCTACCATAAACTGACGAGATCACGCAATTCCAGATGGGGCGTTACATCAGCAGCAATGAAGCAGTTTGGCGTACACTTTCATTCAATATCCACGAGCGATATCCAACAGTTCAACATCTAGCTGTTCATTTGGAAAATGGCCAGCGTGTTTATTTCACCGAACGAAATACTGAAAATAGAGCCGAACAGCCGCCACACACCACTCTCTCCGCTTTCTTTGAATTGTGTGCAACCGACAATTTCGCCAAGACTTTAATATATCCTGAAATTCCCAAATATTACACTTGGAACACGTCGTCGAAGAAGTTCATGAGAAGAAAGCATGGTGCGATTGTCGCAGAATATGCTGGTGTGCATTCTTCTCATGCTTTGGGACATGTCTACACTGTTCATCCGAATAATGCTGAATGCTATTATTTGCGATTGTTATTGCATACGATCAAAGGTCCAACATCATCCGCCGCCTTGAAAACCATCCATGGAAATGAATATCAGACTTATAGAGAAGCGTGTTTCCGATTGGGCCTGCTTGAAAGTGATCAGCATTGGAACACAACGCTAACAGAGGCGTCACTCACGTGTCACTCAAAATAAATACGCACTTTGCGATAATTTTAACAACATGTTCACCATCTAATCCACGAGAACTGTGGGAAACGCATCGCGAAAGCTTAGGTGAAGACATTCTCAGGCAATCACGCGCAAATTAGCCTAAGCAGGAGTATTCGGACGAGATTTTCAACCAAACTCTACTGCTGATTGAGGACATGTGCATATCCATCAACAACAAAGTGCTTATTCAACTTGGAATGCCGCCTCCGATACGGGACATAAACAGTGTTCAAGACAGAGACCTGGTGCGAGAACAGCACTTCGATGTCAACCAGCAACAACAATATATGGAAACTCAAACAAGACGGTTGGTTGATGATCAAAAAACTGCTTACGCAAAAATCATGCAACGGGTAACAAACGGAAATGGCGGACTTTTTTTCCTCGATGCACCGAGGAACAGGCAAAACATTCCTCATCAATTTAATATTGGTGTCGGTTCGAATGCAGAATTGGATTGCACTCGCAGTGGCATCATCGGGAATTGCATCAAGGCTATTGGACGGCGGAGGCAATGCACACTCAGCACTGAAACTTCCATTGAATTAGAACCAGGCAGAAATACCAACTTGTAACATCAGCAAAAACTCCGGCATGGCCACAATCCTTAAAACGTGCAAAATTATCATTTGGGACGAATGCACAATGGCGGACTCGGACTCTACGTGATTTTCGAGGAAACAACCAACCGATGGGAGCCGCTCTTATTCTTCTTGCTGGTGATTTCCGCCAAACTTTGCCCGTTATTCCAAGATCAATGCCCGCAGATGAGCTGAACGCATGCTTGAAAGCTTCATATCTTTGGAACCGAGTCGAGAAAATCACGCTATCGACGAACAAACATTCTCAAAACAACTTTTGGACATCGGAAATGGAAAAATTCCAATTGATCGCGCCACGAACGAGATTTCGTTCCCGCCTAACTTCTGTCAAATACAAATGAATATTCAAACCGTTGTCGATAAGGTATTCCCAAGTCTAACAACCTCCTACAAAAATCCGGATTGGCTGTGCGAACGTGCAATTTTGGCACCAAAAAATGATGATGTCAACAAGCTCAATGAGCAAATTCAATTGAAACTTCCCGGCAAAATAATCAAATACAAATCAATCGACACAGTAATGGATGAAGAAAAAGCCGTCAATTATCCCACTGAATTTTTGAATTCATAAGAACCACCCGGAATGCCACCGCATGTGCTAACATTAAAGGTGGATCACCGGTAATTCTTATTCGCAACTTAAACGCACCAAAGTTATGCAACGGAACCAGATTGACCATCAAAAACTGTTCACCAAATTTAATCGAGGCAACAATCATCGGTGGCATATTCAAAGGCGAAGACGTACTTATTCCACGAATTCCGATGATTTCCAACGATTTACCATTCCAATTCAAGCGGCTCCAATTCCCTTTGCGTCTTGCCTTTGCTATTACCATAAACAAAGCACAAGGCCAATCATTGACAATTGCTGGCTTAATTTTGGAAAATTCATGTTTTTCACACGGCCAGTTGTATGTGGCTTGCTGCCGAGTTGGCACGCCAAAAACTTTATACGTTTTTACACCAAATAAAAAAACGAAAAACATTGTTTATCCGCTGGCCTTAAGATGAAGTAATAAATAAATATAATTTCCAATTTGCCTTAAATACATGTGTTTCTTTTTTGATTGAGCCCATATCTACACCATATGTAAGTTATTCTGTGAAAAAACTTTATGGTAGGTATTCCATGGAAACCTACCATAAACTGACGAAATCACGCAATTCCAGATGGGGCGTTACATCAGCAGCAATGAAGCAGTTTGGCTTATACTTTCATTCAATATCCACGAGCGATATCCAACAGTTCAACATCTGGCTGTTCATTTGGAAAATGGCCAGCGTGTTTATTTCACCGAACGAAATACTGAAAATAGAGCCGAACAGCCGCCACACACCACTCTCTCCGCTTTCTTTGAATTGTGTGCAACCGACAATTTCGCCAAGACTTTAATATATCCTGAAATTCCCAAATATTACACTTGGAACACGTCGTCGAAGAAGTTCATGAGAAGAAAGCATGGTGCGATTGTCGCAGAATATGTTGGTGTGCATTCTTCTCATGCTTTGGGACATGTCTACACTGTTCATCCGAATAATGCTGAATGCTATTATTTGCGATTGTTATTGCATACGATCAAAGGTCCAACATCATCCGCCGCCTTGAAAACCATCCATGGAAATGAATATCAGACTTATAGAGAAGCGTGTTTCCGATTGGGCCTGCTTGAAAGTGATCAGCATTGGAACACAACGCTAACAGAGGCGTCACTCACGTGTCACTCAAAATAAATACGCACTTTGTTTGCGATAATTTTAACAACATGTTCACCATCTAATCCACGAGAACTGTGGGAAACGCATCGCGAAAGCTTAGGTGAAGACATTCTCAGGCAATCACGCGCAAATTATCCTAACCAGGAGTATTCGGACGAGATTTTCAACCAAACTCTACTGCTGATTGAGGACATGTGCATATCCATCAACAACAAAGTGCTTATTCAACTTGGAATGCCGCCTCCGATACGGGACATAAACAGTGTTCAAGACAGAGACCTAGTGCGAGAACAGCTTACCACAGTTAACCAGCAACAACAATATGTGGAAACTCAAACAAGACGGTTGGTTGATGATCAAAAAACTGCTTACGCAAAAATCATGCAACGGGTAACAAACGGAAATGGCGGAGTTTTTTCCTCGATGCACCGAGGAACAGGCAAAACATTCCTCATCAATTTAATATTGGTGTCGGTTCGAATGCAGAATTGGATTGCACTCGCAGTGGCATCATCGGGAATTGCATCAAGGCTATTGGACGGCGAAGGCACTGCACACTCAGCACTGAAACTTCCATTGAATTAGAACCAGGCAGAAATTCCAACTTGCAACATCAGCAAAAACTCCGGCATGGCCACAATCCTTAAAACGTGCAAAATTATCATTTGGGACGAATGCACAATGGCGGACTCGGACTCTACGTGATTTTCGAGGAAACAACCAACCGATGGGAGGCGCTCTTATTCTTCTTGCTGGTGATTTCCGCCAAACTTTGCCCGTTATTCCAAAATCAATGCCCGCAGATGAGCTGAACGCATGCTTGAAAGCTTCATATCTTTGGAACCGAGTCGAGAAAATCACGCTATCGACGAACAAACATTCTCAAAACAACTTTTGGACATCGGAAATGGAAAAATTCCAATTGATCGCGCCACGAACGAGATTTCGTTCCCGCCTAACTTCTGTCAAATACAAATGAATATTCAAGCCGTTGTCGATAAGGTATTCCCAAGTCTAACAACCTCCTACAAAAATCCGGATTGGCTGTGCGAACGTGCAATTTTGGCACCAAGAAATGATTATGTCAACAAGCTCAATGAGCAAATTCAATTGAAACTTCCCGGCAAAATAATCAAATACAAATCAATCGACACAGTAATGGATGAAGAACAAGCCGTCAATTATCCCACTGAATTTTTGAATTCATTAGAACCACCCGGAATGCCACCGCATGTGCTAACATTAAAGGTTGGATCACCGGTAATTCTTATTCGCAACTTAAACGCACCAAAGTTATGCAACGGAACCAGATTGACCATCAAAAACTGTTCACCAAAGTTAATCGAGGCAACAATCATCGGTGGCATATTCAAAGGCGAAGACGTACTTATTCCACGAATTCCGATGATTTCCAACGATTTACCATTCCAATTCAAGCGGCTCCAATTCCCTTTGCGTCTTGCCTTTGCTATTACCATAAACAAAGCACAAGGCCAATCATTGACTATTGCTGGCTTAATTTTGGAAAATTCATGTTTTTCACACGGCCAGTTGTATGTGGCTTGCTCCCGAGTTGGCACGCCAAAAACTTTATACGTTTTTACACCAAATAAAAAAACAAAAAACATTGTTTATCCGCTGGCCTTAAGATGAAGTAATAAATAAATATAATTTCCAATTTGCCTTAAATACATGTGTTTCTTTTTTGATTGAGCCCATATCTACACCATATGTAAGTTATTCTGTGAAAAAACTTTATGGTAGGTATTCCATGGAAACCTACCATAAACTGACGAAATCACGCAATTCCAGATGGGGCGTTACATCAGCAGCAATGAAGCAGTTTGGCGTATACTTTCATTCAATATCCACGAGCGATATCCAACAGTTCAACATCTAGCTGTTCATTTGGAAAATGGCCAGCGTGTTTATTTCACCGAACGAAATACTGAAAATAGAGCCGAACAGCCGCCACACACCACTCTCTCCGCTTTCTTTGAATTGTGTGCAACCGACAATTTCGCCAAGACTTTAATATATCCTGAAATTCCCAAATATTACACTTGGAACACGTCGTCGAAGAAGTTCATGAGAAGAAAGCATGGTGCGATTGTCGCAGAATATGCTGGTGTGCATACTTCTCATGCTTTGGGACATGTCTACACTGTTCATCCGAATAATGCTGAATGCTATTATTTGCGATTGTTATTGCATACGATCAAAGGTCCAACATCATCCGCCGCCTTGAAAACCATCCATGGAAATGAATATCAGACTTATAGAGAAGCGTGTTTCCGATTGGGCCTGCTTGAAAGTGATCAGCATTGGAACACAACGCTAACAGAGGCGTCACTCACGTGTCCCTCAAAATAAATACGCACTTTGTTTGCGATAATTTTAACAACATGTTCACCATCTAATCCACGAGAACTGTGGGAAACGCATCGCGAAAGCTTAGGTGAAGACATTCTCAGGCAATCACGCGCAAATTATCCTAACCAGGAGTATTCGGACGAGATTTTCAACCAAACTCTACTGCTGATTGAGGACATGTGCATATCTATCAACAACAAAGTGCTTATTCAACTTGGAATGCCGCCTCCGATACGGGACATAAACAGTGTTCAAGGCAGAGACCTGGTGCGAGAACAGCACTTCGATGTCAACCAGCAACAACAATATGTGGAAACTCAAACAAGACGGTTGGTTGATGATCAAAAAACTGCTTACGCAAAAATCATGCAACGGGTAACAAACGGAAATGGCGGACTTTTTTTCCTCGATGCACCGAGGAACAGGCAAAACATTCCTCATCAATTTAATATTGGTGTCGGTTCGAATGCAGAATTGGATTGCACTCGCAGTGGCATCATCGGGAATTGCATCAAGGCTATTGGACGGCGGAGGCACTGCACACTCAGCACTGAAACTTCCATTGAATTAGAACCAGGCAGAAATACCAACTTGCAACATCAGCAAAAACTCCGGCATGGCCACAATCCTTAAAACGTGCAAAATTATCATTTGGGACGAATGCACAATGGCGGACTCGGACTCTACGTGATTTTCGAGGAAACAACCAACCGATGGGAGGCGCTCTTATTCTTCTTGCTGGTGATTTCCGCCAAACTTTGCCCGTTATTCCAAAATCAATGCCCGCAGATGAGCTGAACGCATGCTTGAAAGCTTCATATCTTTGGAACCGAGTCGAGAAAATCACGCTATCGACGAACAAACATTCTCAAAACAACTTTTGGACATCGGAAATGGAAAAATTCCAATTGATCGCGCCACGAACGAGATTTCGTTCCCGCCTAACTTCTGTCAAATACAAATGAATATTCAAGCCGTTGTCGATAAGGTATTCCCAAGTCTAACAACCTCCTACAAAAATCCGGATTGGCTGTGCGAACGTGCAATTTTGGCACCAAAAAATGATTATGTCAACAAGCTCAATGAGCAAATTCAATTGAAACTTCCCGGCAAAATAATCAAATACAAATCAATCGACACAGTAATGGATGAAGAACAAGCCGTCAATTATCCCACTGAATTTTTGAATTCATTATAACCACCCGGAATGCCACCGCATGTGCTAACATTAAAGGTTGGATCACCGGTAATTCTTATTCGCAACTTAAACGCACCAAAGTTATGCAACGGAACCAGATTGACCATCAAAAACTGTTCACCAAATTTAATCGAGGCAACAATCATCGGTGGCATATTCAAAGGCGAAGACGTACTTATTCCACGAATTCCGATGATTTCCAACGATTTACCATTCCAATTCAAGCGGCTCCAATTCCCTTTGCGTCTTGCCTTTGCTATTACCATAAACAAAGCACAAGGCCAATCATTGACTATTGCTGGCTTAATTTTGGAAAATTCATGTTTTTCACACGGCCGAGTTGGCACGCCAAAAACTTTATACGTTTTTACACCAAATAAAAAAACAAAAAACATTGTTTATCCGCTGGCCTTAAGATGAAGTAATAAATAAATATAATTTCCAATTTGCCTTAAATACATGTGTTTCTTTTTTGATTGAGCCCATATCTACACCATATATAAGTTATTCTGTGAAAAAACTTTATGGTAGGTATTCCATGGAAACCTACCATAAACTGACGAAATCACGCAATTCCAGATGGGGCGTTACATCAGCAGCAATGAAGCAGTTTGGCGTATACTTTCATTCAATATCCACGAGCGATATCCAACAGTTCAACATCTAGCTGTTCATTTGGAAAATGGCCAGCGTGTTTATTTCACCGAACGAAATACTGAAAATAGATCCGAACAGCCGCCACACACCACTCTCTCCGCTTTCTTTGAATTGTGTGCAACCGACAATTTTGCCAAGACTTTAATATATCCTGAAATTCCCAAATATTACACTTGGAACACGTCGTCGAAGAAGTTCATGAGAAGAAAGAATGGTGCGATTGTCGCAGAATATGCTGGTGTGCATTCTTCTCATGCTTTGGGACATGTCTACACTGTTCATCCGAATAATGCTGAATGCTATTATTTGCGATTGTTATTGCATACGATCAAAGGTCCAACATCATCCGCCGCCTTGAAAACCATCCATGGAAATGAATATCAGACTTATAGAGAAGCGTGTTTCCGATTGGGCCTGCTTGAAAGTGATCAGCATTGGAACACAACGCTAACAGAGGCGTCACTCACGTGTCACTCAAAATAAATACGCACTTTGTTTGCGATAATTTTAACAACATGTTCACCATCTAATCCACGAGAACTGTGGGAAACGCATCGCGAAAGCTTAGGTGAAGACATTCTCAGGCAATCACGCGCAAATTATCCTAACCAGGAGTATTCGGACGAGATTTTCAACCAAACTCTACTGCTGATTGAGGACATGTGCATATCCATCAACAACAAAGTGCTTATTCAACTTGGAATGCCGCCTCCGATACGGGACATAAACAGTGTTCAAGACAGAGACCTGGTGCGAGAACAGCACTTCGATGTCAACCAGCAACAACAATATGTGGAAACTCAAACAAGATGGTTGGTTGATGATCAAAAAACTGCTTACGCAAAAATCATGCAACGGGTAACAAACGGAAATGGCGGACTTTTTTTCCTCGATGCACCGAGGAACAGGCAAAACATTCCTCATCAATTTAATATTGGTGTCGGTTCGAATGCAGAATTGGATTGCACTCGCAGTGGCATCATCGGGAATTGCATCAAGGCTATTGGACGGCGGAGGCACTGCACACTCAGCACTGAAACTTCCATTGAATTAGAACCAGGCAGAAATACCAACTTGCAACATCAGCAAAAACTCCGGCATGGCCACAATCCTTAAAACGTGCAAAATTATCATTTGGGACGAATGCACAATGGCGGACTCGGACTCTACGTGATTTTCGAGGAAACAACCAACCGATGGGAGGCGCTCTTATTCTTCTTGCTGGTGATTTCCGCCAAACTTTGCTCGTTATTCCAAAATCAATGCCCGCAGATGAGCTGAACGCATGCTTGAAAGCTTCATATCTTTGGAACCGAGTCGAGAAAATCACGCTATCGACGAACAAACTTTCTCAAAACAACTTTTGGACATCGGAATTGGAGAAATTCCAATTGATCGCGCCACGAACGAGATTTCGTTCCCGCCTAACTTCTGTCAAATACAAATGAATATTCAAGCCGTTGTCGATAAGGTATTCCCAAGTCTAACAACCTCCTACAAAAATCCGGATTGGCTGTGCGAACGTGCAATTTTGGCACCAAAAAATGATGATGTCAACAAGCTCAATGAGCAAATTCAATTGAAACTTCCCGGCAAAATAATCAAATACAAATCAATCGACACAGTAATGGATGAAGAACAAGCCGTCAATTATCCCACTGAATTTTTGAATTCATTAGAACCACCCGAAATGCCACCGCATGTGCTAACATTAAAGGTTGGATCACCGTAATTCTTATTCGCAACTTAAACGCACCAAAGTTATGCAACGGAACCAGATTGACCTTCAAAAACTGTTCACCAAATTTAATCGAGGCAACAATCATCGGTGGCATATTCAAAGGCGAAGACGTACTTATTCCACGAATTCCGATGATTTCCAACGATTTACCATTCCAATTCAAGCGGCTCCAATTCCCTTTGCGTCTTGCCTTTGCTATTACCATAAACAAAGCACAAGGCCAATCATTGACTATTGCTGGCTTAATTTTGGAAAATTCATGTTTTTCACACGGCCAGTTGTATGTGGCTTGCTCCCGAGTTGGCACGCCAAAAACTTTATACGTTTTTACACCAAATAAAAAAACAAAAAACATTGTTTATCCGCTGGCCTTAAGATGAAGTAATAAATAAATATAATTTCCAATTTGCCTTAAATACATGTGTTTCTTTTTTGATTGAGCCCATATCTACACCATATGTAAGTTATTCTGTGAAAAAACTTTATGGTAGGTATTCCATGGAAACCTACCATAAACTGACGAAATCACGCAATTCCAGATGGGGCGTTACATCAGCAGCAATGAAGCAGTTTGGCGTATACTTTCATTCAATATCCATGAGCGATATCCAACAGTTCAACATCTAGCTGTTCATTTGGAAAATGGCCAGCGTGTTTATTTCACCGAACGAAATACTGAAAATAGAGCCGAACAGCCGCCACACACCACTCTCTCCGCTTTCTTTGAATTGTGTGCAACCGACAATTTCGCCAAGACTTTAATATATCCTGAAATTCCCAAATATTACACTTGGAACACGTCGTCGAAGAAGTTCATGAGAAGAAAGCATGTTGCGATTGTCGCAGAATATGCTGGTGTGCATACTTCTCATGCTTTGGGACATGTCTACACTGTTCATCCGAATAATGCTGAATGCTATTATTTGCGATTGTTATTGCATACGATCAAAGGTCCAACATCATCCGCCGCCTTGAAAACCATCCATGGAAATGAATATCAGACTTATAGAGAAGCGTGTTTCCGATTGGGCCTGCTTGAAAGTGATCAGCATTGGAACACAACGCTAACAGAGGCGTCACTCACGTGTCCCTCAAAATAAATACGCACTTTGTTTGCGATAATTTTAACAACATGTTCACCATCTAATCCACGAGAACTGTGGGAAACGCATCGCGAAAGCTTAGGTGAAGACATTCTCAGGCAATCACGCGCAAATTATCCTAACCAGGAGTATTCGGACGAGATTTTCAACCAAACTCTACTGCTGATTGAGGACATGTGCATATCTATCAACAACAAAGTGCTTATTCAACTTGGAATGCCGCCTCCGATACGGGACATAAACAGTGTTCAAGGCAGAGACCTGGTGCGAGAACAGCACTTCGATGTCAACCAGCAACAACAATATGTGGAAACTCAAACAAGACGGTTGGTTGATGATCAAAAAACTGCTTACGCAAAAATCATGCAACGGGTAACAAACGGAAATGGCGGACTTTTTTTCCTCGATGCACCGAGGAACAGGCAAAACATTCCTCATCAATTTAATATTGGTGTCGGTTCGAATGCAGAATTGGATTGCACTCGCAGTGGCATCATCGGGAATTGCATCAAGGCTATTGGACGGCGGAGGCACTGCACACTCAGCACTGAAACTTCCATTGAATTAGAACCAGGCAGAAATACCAACTTGCAACATCAGCAAAAACTCCGGCATGGCCACAATCCTTAAAACGTGCAAAATTATCATTTGGGACGAATGCACAATGGCGGACTCGGACTCTACGTGATTTTCGAGGAAACAACCAACCGATGGGAGGCGCTCTTATTCTTCTTGCTGGTGATTTCCGCCAAACTTTGCCCGTTATTCCAAAATCAATGCCCGCAGATGAGCTGAACGCATGCTTGAAAGCTTCATATCTTTGGAACCGAGTCGAGAAAATCACGCTATCGACGAACAAACATTCTCAAAACAACTTTTGGACATCGGAAATGGAAAAATTCCAATTGATCGCGCCACGAACGAGATTTCGTTCCCGCCTAACTTCTGTCAAATACAAATGAATATTCAAGCCGTTGTCGATAAGGTATTCCCAAGTCTAACAACCTCCTACAAAAATCCGGATTGGCTGTGCGAACGTGCAATTTTGGCACCAAAAAATGATTATGTCAACAAGCTCAATGAGCAAATTCAATTGAAACTTCCCGGCAAAATAATCAAATACAAATCAATCGACACAGTAATGGATGAAGAACAAGCCGTCAATTATCCCACTGAATTTTTGAATTCATTATAACCACCCGGAATGCCACCGCATGTGCTAACATTAAAGGTTGGATCACCGGTAATTCTTATTCGCAACTTAAACGCACCAAAGTTATGCAACGGAACCAGATTGACCATCAAAAACTGTTCACCAAATTTAATCGAGGCAACAATCATCGGTGGCATATTCAAAGGCGAAGACGTACTTATTCCACGAATTCCGATGATTTCCAACGATTTACCATTCCAATTCAAGCGGCTCCAATTCCCTTTGCGTCTTGCCTTTGCTATTACCATAAACAAAGCACAAGGCCAATCATTGACTATTGCTGGCTTAATTTTGGAAAATTCATGTTTTTCACACGGCCGAGTTGGCACGCCAAAAACTTTATACGTTTTTACACCAAATAAAAAAACAAAAAACATTGTTTATCCGCTGGCCTTAAGATGAAGTAATAAATAAATATAATTTCCAATTTGCCTTAAATACATGTGTTTCTTTTTTGATTGAGCCCATATCTACACCATATATAAGTTATTCTGTGAAAAAACTTTATGGTAGGTATTCCATGGAAACCTACCATAAACTGACGAAATCACGCAATTCCAGATGGGGCGTTACATCAGCAGCAATGAAGCAGTTTGGCGTAAACTTTCATTCAATATCCACGAGCGATATCCAACAGTTCAACATCTAGCTGTTCATTTGGAAAATGGCCAGCGTGTTTATTTCACCGAACGAAATACTGAAAATAGATCCGAACAGCCGCCACACACCACTCTCTCCGCTTTCTTTGAATTGTGTGCAACCGACAATTTTGCCAAGACTTTAATATATCCTGAAATTCCCAAATATTACACTTGGAACACGTCGTCGAAGAAGTTCATGAGAAGAAAGAATGGTGCGATTGTCGCAGAATATGCTGGTGTGCATTCTTCTCATGCTTTGGGACATGTCTACACTGTTCATCCGAATAATGCTGAATGCTATTATTTGCGATTGTTATTGCATACGATCAAAGGTCCAACATCATCCGCCGCCTTGAAAACCATCCATGGAAATGAATATCAGACTTATAGAGAAGCGTGTTTCCGATTGGGCCTGCTTGAAAGTGATCAGCATTGGAACACAACGCTAACAGAGGCGTCACTCACGTGTCACTCAAAATAAATACGCACTTTGTTTGCGATAATTTTAACAACATGTTCACCATCTAATCCACGAGAACTGTGGGAAACGCATCGCGAAAGCTTAGGTGAAGACATTCTCAGGCAATCACGCGCAAATTATCCTAACCAGGAGTATTCGGACGAGATTTTCAACCAAACTCTACTGCTGATTGAGGACATGTGCATATCCATCAACAACAAAGTGCTTATTCAACTTGGAATGCCGCCTCCGATACGGGACATAAACAGTGTTCAAGACAGAGACCTGGTGCGAGAACAGCACTTCGATGTCAACCAGCAACAACAATATGTGGAAACTCAAACAAGATGGTTGGTTGATGATCAAAAAACTGCTTACGCAAAAATCATGCAACGGGTAACAAACGGAAATGGCGGACTTTTTTTCCTCGATGCACCGAGGAACAGGCAAAACATTCCTCATCAATTTAATATTGGTGTCGGTTCGAATGCAGAATTGGATTGCACTCGCAGTGGCATCATCGGGAATTGCATCAAGGCTATTGGACGGCGGAGGCACTGCACACTCAGCACTGAAACTTCCATTGAATTAGAACCAGGCAGAAATACCAACTTGCAACATCAGCAAAAACTCCGGCATGGCCACAATCCTTAAAACGTGCAAAATTATCATTTGGGACGAATGCACAATGGCGGACTCGGACTCTACGTGATTTTCGAGGAAACAACCAACCGATGGGAGGCGCTCTTATTCTTCTTGCTGGTGATTTCCGCCAAACTTTGCTCGTTATTCCAAAATCAATGCCCGCAGATGAGCTGAACGCATGCTTGAAAGCTTCATATCTTTGGAACCGAGTCGAGAAAATCACGCTATCGACGAACAAACTTTCTCAAAACAACTTTTGGACATCGGAATTGGAGAAATTCCAATTGATCGCGCCACGAACGAGATTTCGTTCCCGCCTAACTTCTGTCAAATACAAATGAATATTCAAGCCGTTGTCGATAAGGTATTCCCAAGTCTAACAACCTCCTACAAAAATCCGGATTGGCTGTGCGAACGTGCAATTTTGGCACCAAAAAATGATGATGTCAACAAGCTCAATGAGCAAATTCAATTGAAACTTCCCGGCAAAATAATCAAATACAAATCAATCGACACAGTAATGGATGAAGAACAAGCCGTCAATTATCCCACTGAATTTTTGAATTCATTAGAACCACCCGAAATGCCACCGCATGTGCTAACATTAAAGGTTGGATCACCGTAATTCTTATTCGCAACTTAAACGCACCAAAGTTATGCAACGGAACCAGATTGACCTTCAAAAACTGTTCACCAAATTTAATCGAGGCAACAATCATCGGTGGCATATTCAAAGGCGAAGACGTACTTATTCCACGAATTCCGATGATTTCCAACGATTTACCATTCCAATTCAAGCGGCTCCAATTCCCTTTGCGTCTTGCCTTTGCTATTACCATAAACAAAGCACAAGGCCAATCATTGACTATTGCTGGCTTAATTTTGGAAAATTCATGTTTTTCACACGGCCAGTTGTATGTGGCTTGCTCCCGAGTTGGCACGCCAAAAACTTTATACGTTTTTACACCAAATAAAAAAACAAAAAACATTGTTTATCCGCTGGCCTTAAGATGAAGTAATAAATAAATATAATTTCCAATTTGCCTTAAATACATGTGTTTCTTTTTTGATTGAGCCCATATCTACACCATATGTAAGTTATTCTGTGAAAAAACTTTATGGTAGGTATTCCATGGAAACCTACCATAAACTGACGAAATCACGCAATTCCAGATGGGGCGTTACATCAGCAGCAATGAAGCAGTTTGGCGTATACTTTCATTCAATATCCACGAGCGATATCCAACAGTTCAACATCTAGCTGTTCATTTGGAAAATGGCCAGCGTGTTTATTTCACCGAACGAAATACTGAAAATAGAGCCGAACAGCCGCCACACACCACTCTCTCCGCTTTCTTTGAATTGTGTGCAACCGACAATTTTGCCAAGACTTTAATATATCCTGAAATTCCCAAATATTACACTTGGAACACGTCGTCGAAGAAGTTCATGAGAAGAAAGAATGGTGCGATTGTCGCAGAATATGCTGGTGTGCATTCTTCTCATGCTTTGGGACATGTCTACACTGTTCATCCGAATAATGCTGAATGCTATTATTTGCGATTGTTATTGCATACGATCAAAGGTCCAACATCATCCGCCGCCTTGAAAACCATCCATGGAAATGAATATCAGACTTATAGAGAAGCGTGTTTCCGATTGGGCCTGCTTGAAAGTGATCAGCATTGGAACACAACGCTAACAGAGGCGTCACTCACGTGTCACTCAACATAAATACGCACTTTGTTTGCGATAATTTTAACAACATGTTCACCATCTAATCCACGAGAACTGTGGGAAACGCATCGCGAAAGCTTAGGTGAAGACATTCTCAGGCAATCACGCGCAAATTATCCTAACCAGGAGTATTCGGACGAGATTTTCAACCAAACTCTACTGCTGATTGTGGACATGTGCATATCCATCAACAACAAAGTGCTTATTCAACTTGGAATGCCGCCTCCGATACGGGACATAAACAGTGTTCAAGACAGAGACCTAGTGCGAGAACAGCACTTCGATGTCAACCAGCAACAACAATATGTGGAAACTCAAACAAGACGGTTGGTTGATGATCAAAAAACTGCTTACGCAAAAATCATGCAACGGGTAACAAATGGAAATGGCGGACTTTTTTTCCTCGATGCACCGAGGAACAGGCAAAACATTCCTCATCAATTTAATATTGGTGTCGGTTCGAATGCAGAATTGGATTGCACTCGCAGTGGTATCATCGGGAATTGCATCAAGGCTATTGGACGGCGAAGGCACTGCACACTCAGCACTGAAACTTCCATTGAATTAGAACCAGGCAGAAATACCAACTTGCAAACATCAGCAAAAACTCCGGCATGGCCACAATCCTTAAAACGTGCAAAATTATCATTTGGGACGAATGCACAATGGCGGACTCGGACTCTACGTGATTTTCGAGGAAACAACCAACCGATGGGAGGCGCTCTTATTCTTTTTGCTGGTGATTTCCGCCAAACTTTGCCCGTTATTCCAAGATCAATGCCCGCAGATGAGCTGAACGCATGCTTGAAAGCTTCATATCTTTGGAACCGAGTCGAGAAAATCACGCTATCGACGAACAAACATTCTCAAAACAACTTTTGGACATCGGAAATGGAAAAATTCCAATTGATCGCGCCACGAACGAGATTTCGTTCCCGCCTAACTTCTGTCAAATACAAATGAATATTCAAGCCGTTGTCGATAAGGTATTCCCAAGTCTAACAACCTCCTACAAAAATCCGGATTGGCTGTGCGAACGTGCAATTTTGGCACCAAAAAATGATGATGTCAACAAGCTCAATGAGCAAATTCAATTGAAACTTCCCGGCAAAATAATCAAATACAAATCAATCGACACAGTAATGGATGAAGAACAAGCCGTCAATTATCCCACTGAATTTTTGAATTCATTAGAACCACCCGAAATGCCACCGCATGTGCTAACATTAAAGGTTGGATCACCGTAATTCTTATTCGCAACTTAAACGCACCAAAGTTATGCAACGGAACCAGATTGACCTTCAAAAACTGTTCACCAAATTTAATCGAGGCAACAATCATCGGTGGCATATTCAAAGGCGAAGACGTACTTATTCCACGAATTCCGATGATTTCCAACGATTTACCATTCCAATTCAAGCGGCTCCAATTCCCTTTGCGTCTTGCCTTTGCTATTACCATAAACAAAGCACAAGGCCAATCATTGACTATTGCTGGCTTAATTTTGGAAAATTCATGTTTTTCACACGGCCAGTTGTATGTGGCTTGCTCCCGAGTTGGCACGCCAAAAACTTTATACGTTTTTACACCAAATAAAAAAACAAAAAACATTGTTTATCCGCTGGCCTTAAGATGAAGTAATAAATAAATATAATTTCCAATTTGCCTTAAATACATGGGTTTCTTTTTTGATTGAGCCCATATCTACACCATATGTAAGTTATTCTGTGAAAAAACTTTATGGTAGGTATTCCATGGAAACCTACCATAAACTGACGAAATCACGCAATTCCAGATGGGGCGTTACATCAGCAGCAATGAAGCAGTTTGGCGTATACTTTCATTCAATATCCACGAGCGATATCCAACAGTTCAACATCTAGCTGTTCATTTGGAAAATGGCCAGCGTGTTTATTTCACCGAACGAAATACTGAAAATAGAGCCGAACAGCCGCCACACACCACTCTCTCCGCTTTCTTTGAATTGTGTGCAACCGACAATTTTGCCAAGACTTTAATATATCCTGAAATTCCCAAATATTACACTTGGAACACGTCGTCGAAGAAGTTCATGAGAAGAAAGAATGGTGCGATTGTCGCAGAATATGCTGGTGTGCATTCTTCTCATGCTTTGGGACATGTCTACACTGTTCATCCGAATAATGCTGAATGCTATTATTTGCGATTGTTATTGCATACGATCAAAGGTCCAACATCATCCGCCGCCTTGAAAACCATCCATGGAAATGAATATCAGACTTATAGAGAAGCGTGTTTCCGATTGGGCCTGCTTGAAAGTGATCAGCATTGGAACACAACGCTAACAGAGGCGTCACTCACGTGTCACTCAACATAAATACGCACTTTGTTTGCGATAATTTTAACAACATGTTCACCATCTAATCCACGAGAACTGTGGGAAACGCATCGCGAAAGCTTAGGTGAAGACATTCTCAGGCAATCACGCGCAAATTATCCTAACCAGGAGTATTCGGACGAGATTTTCAACCAAACTCTACTGCTGATTGAGGACATGTGCATATCCATCAACAACAAAGTGCTTATTCAACTTGGAATGCCGCCTCCGATACGGGACATAAACAGTGTTCAAGACAGAGACCTAGTGCGAGAACAGCACTTCGATGTCAACCAGCAACAACAATATGTGGAAACTCAAACAAGACGGTTGGTTGATGATCAAAAAACTGCTTACGCAAAAATCATGCAACGGGTAACAAATGGAAATGGCGGACTTTTTTTCCTCGATGCACCGAGGAACAGGCAAAACATTCCTCATCAATTTAATATTGGTGTCGGTTCGAATGCAGAATTGGATTGCACTCGCAGTGGTATCATCGGGAATTGCATCAAGGCTATTGGACGGCGAAGGCACTGCACACTCAGCACTGAAACTTCCATTGAATTAGAACCAGGCAGAAATACCAACTTGCAAACATCAGCAAAAACTCCGGCATGGCCACAATCCTTAAAACGTGCAAAATTATCATTTGGGACGAATGCACAATGGCGGACTCGGACTCTACGTGATTTTCGAGGAAACAACCAACCGATGGGAGGCGCTCTTATTCTTCTTGCTGGTGATTTCCGCCAAACTTTGCCCGTTATTCCAAGATCAATGCCCGCAGATGAGCTGAACGCATGCTTGAAAGCTTCATATCTTTGGAACCGAGTCGAGAAAATCACGCTATCGACGAACAAACATTCTCAAAACAACTTTTGGACATCGGAAATGGAAAAATTCCAATTGATCGCGCCACGAACGAGATTTCGTTCCCGCCTAACTTCTGTCAAATACAAATGAATATTCAAGCCGTTGTCGATAAGGTATTCCCAAGTCTAACAACCTCCTACAAAAATCCGGATTGGCTGTGCGAACGTGCAATTTTGGCACCAAAAAATGATTATGTCAACAAGCTCAATGAGCAAATTCAATTGAAACTTCCCGGCAAAATAATCAAATACAAATCAATCGACACAGTAATGGATGAAGAACAAGCCGTCAATTATCCCACTGAATTTTTGAATTCATTAGAACCACCCGGAATGCCACCGCATGTGCTAACATTAAAGGTTGGATCACCGGTAATTCTTATTCGCAACTTAAACGCACCAAAGTTATGCAACGGAACCAGATTGACCATCAAAAACTGTTTACCAAATTTAATCGAGGCAACAATCATCGGTGGCATATTCAAAGGCGAAGACGTACTTATTCCACGAATTCCGATGATTTCCAACGATTTACCATTCCAATTCAAGCGGCTCCAATTCCCTTTGCGTCTTGCCTTTGCTATTACCATAAACAAAGCACAAGGCCAATCATTGACTATTGCTGGCTTAATTTTGGAAAATTCATGTTTTTCACACGGCCAGTTGTATGTGGCTTGCTCCCGAGTTGGCACGCCAAAAACTTTATACGTTTTTACACCAAATAAAAAAACAAAAAACATTGTTTATCCGCTGGCCTTAAGATGAAGTAATAAATAAATATAATTTCCAATTTGCCTTAAATACATGTGTTTCTTTTTTGATTGAGCCCATATCTACACCATATGTAAGTTATTCTGTGAAAAAACTTTATGGTAGGTATTCCATGGAAACCTACCATAAACTGACGAAATCACGCAATTCCAGATGGGGCGTTACATCAGCAGCAATGAAGCAGTTTGGCGTATACTTTCATTCAATATCCACGAGCGATATCCAACAGTTCAACATCTAGCTGTTCATTTGGAAAATGGCCAGCGTGTTTATTTCACCGAACGAAATACTGAAAATAGAGCCGAACAGCCGCCACACACCACTCTCTCCGCTTTCTTTGAATTGTGTGCAACCGACAATTTTGCCAAGACTTTAATATATCCTGAAATTCCCAAATATTACACTTGGAACACGTCGTCGAAGAAGTTCATGAGAAGAAAGCATGGTGCGATTGTCGCAGAATATGCTGGTGTGCATTCTTCTCATGCTTTGGGACATGTCTACATTGTTCATCCGAATAATGCTGAATGCTATTATTTGCGATTGTTCTTGCATACGATCAAAGGTCCAACATCATCCGCCGCCTTGAAAACCATCCATGGAAATGAATATCAGACTTATAGAGAAGCGTGTTTCCGATTGGGCCTGCTTGAAAGTGATCAGCATTGGAACACAACGCTAACAGAGGCGTCACTCACGTGTCACTCAACATAAATACGCACTTTGTTTGCGATAATTTTAACAACATGTTCACCATCTAATCCACGAGAACTGTGGGAAACGCATCGCGAAAGCTTAGGTGAAGACATTCTCAGGCAATCACGCGCAAATTATCCTAACCAGGAGTATTCGGACGAGATTTTCAACCAAACTCTACTGCTGATTGAGGACATGTGCATATCCATCAACAACAAAGTGCTTATTCAACTTGGAATGCCGCCTCCGATACGGGACATAAACAGTGTTCAAGACAGAGACCTAGTGCGAGAACAGCACTTCGATGTCAACCAGCAACAACAATATGTGGAAACTCAAACAAGACGGTTGGTTGATGATCAAAAAACTGCTTACGCAAAAATCATGCAACGGGTAACAAATGGAAATGGCGGACTTTTTTTCCTCGATGCACCGAGGAACAGGCAAAACATTCCTCATCAATTTAATATTGGTGTCGGTTCGAATGCAGAATTGGATTGCACTCGCAGTGGTATCATCGGGAATTGCATCAAGGCTATTGGACGGCGAAGGCACTGCACACTCAGCACTGAAACTTCCATTGAATTAGAACCAGGCAGAAATACCAACTTGCAAACATCAGCAAAAACTCCGGCATGGCCACAATCCTTAAAACGTGCAAAATTATCATTTGGGACGAATGCACAATGGCGGACTCGGACTCTACGTGATTTTCGAGGAAACAACCAACCGATGGGAGGCGCTCTTATTCTTCTTGCTGGTGATTTCCGCCAAACTTTGCCCGTTATTCCAAGATCAATGCCCGCAGATGAGCTGAACGCATGCTTGAAAGCTTCATATCTTTGGAACCGAGTCGAGAAAATCACGCTATCGACGAACAAACATTCTCAAAACAACTTTTGGACATCGGAAATGGAAAAATTCCAATTGATCGCGCCACGAACGAGATTTCGTTCCCGCCTAACTTCTGTCAAATACAAATGAATATTCAAGCCGTTGTCGATAAGGTATTCCCAAGTCTAACAACCTGCGAACGTGCAATTTTGGCACCAAAAAATGATTATGTCAACAAGCTCAATGAGCAAATTCAATTGAAACTTCCCGGCAAAATAATCAAATACAAATCAATCGACACAGTAATGGATGAAGAACAAGCCGTCAATTATCCCACTGAATTTTTTAATTCATTAGAACCACCCGGAATGCCACCGCATGTGCTAACATTAAAGGTTGGATCACCGGTAATTCTTATTCGCAACTTAAACGCACCAAAGTTCTGCAACGGAACCAGATTGACCATCAAAAACTGTTTACCAAATTTAATCGAGGCAACAATCATCGGTGGCATATTCAAAGGCGAAGACGTACTTATTCCACGAATTCCGATGATTTCCAACGATTTACCATTCCAATTCAAGCGGCTCCAATTCCCTTTGCGTCTTGCCTTTGCTATTACCATAAACAAAGCACAAGGCCAATCATTGACTATTGCTGGCTTAATTTTGGAAAATTCATGTTTTTCACACGGCCAGTTGTATGTGGCTTGCTCCCGAGTTGGCACGCCAAAAACTTTATACGTTTTTACACCAAATAAAAAAACAAAAAACATTGTTTATCCGCTGGCCTTAAGATGAAGTAATAAATAAATATAATTTCCAATTTGCCTTAAATACATGTGTTTCTTTTTTGATTGAGCCCATATCTACACCATATGTAAGTTATTCTGTGAAAAAACTTTATGGTAGGTATTCCATGGAAACCTACCATAAACTGACGAAATCACGCAATTCCAGATGGGGCGTTACATCAGCAGCAATGAAGCAGTTTGGCGTATACTTTCATTCAATATCCACGAGCGATATCCAACAGTTCAACATCTAGCTGTTCATTTGGAAAATGGCCAGCGTGTTTATTTCACCGAACGAAATACTGAAAATAGAGCCGAACAGCCGCCACACACCACTCTCTCCGCTTTCTTTGAATTGTGTGCAACCGACAATTTCGCCAAGACTTTAATATATCCTGAAATTCCCAAATATTACACTTGGAACACGTCGTCGAAGAAGTTCATGAGAAGAAAGCATGGTGCGATTGTCGCAGAATATGCTGGTGTGCATTCTTCTCATGCTTTGGGACATGTCTACATTGTTCATCCGAATAATGCTGAATGCTATTATTTGCGATTGTTATTGCATACGATCAAAGGTCCAACATCATCCGCCGCCTTGAAAACCATCCATGGAAATGAATATCAGACTTATAGAGAAGCGTGTTTCCGATTGGGCCTGCTTGAAAGTGATCAGCATTGGAACACAACGCTAACAGAGGCGTCACTCACGTGTCACTCAACATAAATACGCACTTTGTTTGCGATAATTTTAACAACATGTTCACCATCTAATCCACGAGAACTGTGGGAAACGCATCGCGAAAGCTTAGGTGAAGACATTCTCAGGCAATCACGCGCAAATTATCCTAACCAGGAGTATTCGGACGAGATTTTCAACCAAACTCTACTGCTGATTGAGGACATGTGCATATCCATCAACAACAAAGTGCTTATTCAACTTGGAATGCCGCCTCCGATACGGGACATAAACAGTGTTCAAGACAGAGACCTAGTGCGAGAACAGCACTTCGATGTCAACCAGCAACAACAATATGTGGAAACTCAAACAAGACGGTTGGTTGATGATCAAAAAACTGCTTACGCAAAAATCATGCAACGGGTAACAAATGGAAATGGCGGACTTTTTTTCCTCGATGCACCGAGGAACAGGCAAAACATTCCTCATCAATTTAATATTGGTGTCGGTTCGAATGCAGAATTGGATTGCACTTGCAGTGGTATCATCGGGAATTGCATCAAGGCTATTGGACGGCGAAGGCACTGCACACTCAGCACTGAAACTTCCATTGAATTAGAACCAGGCAGAAATACCAACTTGCAAACATCAGCAAAAACTCCGGCATGGCCACAATCCTTAAAACGTGCAAAATTATCATTTGGGACGAATGCACAATGGCGGACTCGGACTCTACGTGATTTTCGAGGAAACAACCAACCGATGGGAGGCGCTCTTATTCTTCTTGCTGGTGATTTCCGCCAAACTTTGCCCGTTATTCCAAGATCAATGCCCGCAGATGAGCTGAACGCATGCTTGAAAGCTTCATATCTTTGGAACCGAGTCGAGAAAATCACGCTATCGACGAACAAACATTCTCAAAACAACTTTTGGACATCGGAAATGGAAAAATTCCAATTGATCGCGCCACGAACGAGATTTCGTTCCCGCCTAACTTCTGTCAAATACAAATGAATATTCAAGCCGTTGTCGATAAGGTATTCCCAAGTCTAACAACCTCCTACAAAAATCCGGATTGGCTGTGCGAACGTGCAATTTTGGCACCAAAAAATGATTATGTCAACAAGCTCAATGAGCAAATTCAATTGAAACTTCCCGGCAAAATAATCAAATACAAATCAATCGACACAGTAATGGATGAAGAACAAGCCGTCAATTATCCCACTGAATTTTTGAATTCATTAGAACCACCCGGAATGCCACCGCATGTGCTAACATTAAAGGTTGGATCACCGGTAATTCTTATTCGCAACTTAAACGCACCAAAGTTATGCAACGGAACCAGATTGACCATCAAAAACTGTTTACCAAATTTAATCGAGGCAACAATCATCGGTGGCATATTCAAAGGCGAAGACGTACTTATTCCACGAATTCCGATGATTTCCAACGATTTACTATTCCAATTCAAGCGGCTCCAATTCCCTTTGCGTCTTGCCTTTGCTATTACCATAAACAAAGCACAAGGCCAATCATTGACTATTGCTGGCTTAATTTTGGAAAATTCATGTTTTTCACACGGCCAGTTGTATGTGGCTTGCTCCCGAGTTGGCACGCCAAAAACTTTATACGTTTTTACACCAAATAAAAAAGCAAAAAACATTGTTTATCCGCTGGCCTTAAGATGAAGTAATAAATAAATATAATTTCCAATTTGCCTTAAATACATGTGTTTCTTTTTTGATTGAGCCCATATCTACACCATATGTAAGTTATTCTGTGAAAAAACTTTATGGTAGGTATTCCATGGAAACCTACCATAAACTGACGAAATCACGCAATTCCAGATGGGGCGTTACATCAGCAGCAATGAAGCAGTTTGGCGTATACTTTCATTCAATATCCACGAGCGATATCCAACAGTTCAACATCTAGCTGTTCATTTGGAAAATGGCCAGCGTGTTTATTTCACCGAACGAAATACTGAAAATAGAGCCGAACAGCCGCCACACACCACTCTCTCCGCTTTCTTTGAATTGTGTGCAACCGACAATTTTGCCAAGACTTTAATATATCCTGAAATTCCCAAATATTACACTTGGAACACGTCGTCGAAGAAGTTCATGAGAAGAACGAATGGTGCGATTGTCGCAGAATATGCTGGTGTGCATTCTTCTCATGCTTTGGGACATGTCTACACTGTTCATCCGAATAATGCTGAATGCTATTATTTGCGATTGTTATTGCATACGATCAAAGGTCCAACATCATCCGCCGCCTTGAAAACCATCCATGGAAATGAATATCAGACTTATAGAGAAGCGTGTTTCCGATTTGGCCTGCTTGAAAGTGATCAGCATTGGAACACAACGCTAACAGAGGCGTCACTCACGTGTCACTCAACATAAATACGCACTTTGTTTGCGATAATTTTAACAACATGTTCACCATCTAATCCACGAGAACTGTGGGAAACGCATCGCGAAAGCTTAGGTGAAGACATTCTCAGGCAATCACGCGCAAATTATCCTAACCAGGAGTATTCGGACGAGATTTTCAACCAAACTCTACTGCTGATTGAGGACATGTGCATATCCATCAACAACAAAGTGCTTATTCAACTTGGAATGCCGCCTCCGATACGGGACATAAACAGTGTTCAAGACAGAGACCTAGTGCGAGAACAGCACTTCGATGTCAACCAGCAACAACAATATGTGGAAACTCAAACAAGACGGTTGGTTGATGATCAAAAAACTGCTTACGCAAAAATCATGCAACGGGTAACAAATGGAAATGGCGGACTTTTTTTCCTCGATGCACCGAGGAACAGGCAAAACATTCCTCATCAATTTAATATTGGTGTCGGTTCGAATGCAGAATTGGATTGCACTCGCAGTGGTATCATCGGGAATTGCATCAAGGCTATTGGACGGCGAAGGCACTGCACACTCAGCACTGAAACTTCCATTGAATTAGAACCAGGCAGAAATACCAACTTGCAAACATCAGCAAAAACTCCGGCATGGCCACAATCCTTAAAACGTGCAAAATTATCATTTGGGACGAATGCACAATGGCGGACTCGGACTCTATGTGATTTTCGAGGAAACAACCAACCGATGGGAGGCGCTCTTATTCTTCTTGCTGGTGATTTCCGCCAAACTTTGCCCGTTATTCCAAGATCAATGCCCGCAGATGAGCTGAACGCATGCTTGAAAGCTTCATATCTTTGGAACCGAGTCGAGAAAATCACGCTATCGACGAACAAACATTCTCAAAACAACTTTTGGACATCGGAAATGGAAAAATTCCAATTGATCGCGCCACGAACGAGATTTCGTTCCCGCCTAACTTCTGTCAAATACAAATGAATATTCAAGCCGTTGTCGATAAGGTATTCCCAAGTCTAACAACCTCCTACAAAAATCCGGATTGGCTGTGCGAACGTGCAATTTTGGCACCAAAAAATGATTATGTCAACAAGCTCAATGAGCAAATTCAATTGAAACTTCCCGGCAAAATAATCAAATACAAATCAATCGACACAGTAATGGATGAAGAACAAGCCGTCAATTATCCCACTGAATTTTTGAATTCATTAGAACCACCCGGAATGCCACCGCATGTGCTAACATTAAAGGTTGGATCACCGGTAATTCTTATTCGCAACTTAAACGCACCAAAGTTATGCAACGGAACCAGATTGACCATCAAAAACTGTTTACCAAATTTAATCGAGGTAACAATCATCGGTGGCATATTCAAAGGCGAAGACGTACTTATTCCACGAATTCCGATGATTTCCAACGATTTACCATTCCAATTCAAGCGGCTCCAATTCCCTTTGCGTCTTGCCTTTGCTATTACCATAAACAAAGCACAAGGCCAATCATTGACTATTGCTGGCTTAATTTTGGAAAATTCATGTTTTTCACACGGCCAGTTGTATGTGGCTTGCTCCCGAGTTGGCACGCCAAAAACTTTATACGTTTTTACACCAAATAAAAAAACAAAAAACATTGTTTATCCGCTGGCCTTAAGATGAAGTAATAAATAAATATAATTTCCAATTTGCCTTAAATACATGTGTTTCTTTTTTGATTGAGCCCATATCTACACCATATGTAAGTTATTCTGTGAAAAAACTTTATGGTAGGTATTCCATGGAAACCTACCATAAACTGACGAAATCACGCAATTCCAGATGGGGCGTTACATCAGCAGCAATGAAGCAGTTTGGCGTATACTTTCATTCAATATCCACGAGCGATATCCAACAGTTCAACATCTAGCTGTTCATTTGGAAAATGGCCAGCGTGTTTATTTCACCGAACGAAATACTGAAAATAGAGCCGAACAGCCGCCACACACCACTCTCTCCGCTTTCTTTGAATTGTGTGCAACCGACAATTTCGCCAAGACTTTAATATATCCTGAAATTCCCAAATATTACACTTGGAACACGTCGTCGAAGAAGTTCATGAGAAGAAAGCATGGTGCGATTGTCGCAGAATATGCTGGTGTGCATTCTTCTCATGCTTTGGGACATGTCTACACTGTTCATCCGAATAATGCTGAATGCTATTATTTGCGATTTTTATTGCATACGATCAAAGGTCCAACATCATCCGCCGCCTTGAAAACCATCCATGGAAATGAATATCAGACTTATAGAGAAGCGTGTTTCCGATTGGGCCTGCTTGAAAGTGATCAGCATTGGAACACAACGCTAACAGAGGCGTCACTCACGTGTCACTCAAAATAAATACGCACTTTGTTTGCGATAATTTTAACAACATGTTCACCATCTAATCCACGAGAACTGTAGGAAACGCATCGCGAAAGCTTAGGTGAAGACATTCTCAGGCAATCACGCGCAAATTATCCTAACCAGGAGTATTCGGACGAGATTTTCAACCAAACTCTACTGCTGATTGAGGACATGTGCATATCTATCAACAACAAAGTGCTTATTCAACTTGGAATGCCGCCTCCGATACGGGACATAAACAGTGTTCAAGACAGAGACCTGGTGCGAGAACAGCACTTCGATGTCAACCAGCAACAACAATATGTGGAAACTCAAACAAGACGGTTGGTTGATGATCAAAAAACTGCTTACGCAAAAATCATACAACGGGTAACAAACGGAAATGGCGGACTTTTTTTCCTCGATGCACCGAGGAACAGGCAAAACATTCCTCATCAATTTAATATTGGTGTCGGTTCGAATGCAGAATTGGATTGCACTCGCAGTGGCATCATCGGGAATTGCATCAAGGCTATTGGACGGCGGAGGCACTGCACACTCAGCACTGAAACTTCCATTGAATTAGAACCAGGCAGAAATACCAACTTGCAACATCAGCAAAAACTCCGGCATGGCCACAATCCTTAAAACGTGCAAAATGATCATTTGGGACGAATGCACAATGGCGGACTCGGACTCTACGTGATTTTCGAGGAAACAACCAACCGATGGGAGGCGCTCTTATTCTTCTTGCTGGTGATTTCCGCCAAACTTTGCCCGTTATTCCAAAATCAATGCCCGCAGATGAGCTGAACGCATGCTTGAAAGCTTCATATCTTTGGAACCGAGTCGAGAAAATCACGCTATCGACGAACAAACATTCTCAAAACAACTTTTGGACATCGGAAATGGAAAAATTCCAATTGATCGCGCCACGAACGAGATTTCGTTCCCGCCTAACTTCTGTCAAATACAAATGAATATTCAAGCCGTTGTCGATAAGGTATTCCCAAGTCTAACAACCTCCTACAAAAATCCGGATTGGCTGTGCGAACGTGCAATTTTGGCACCAAAAAATGATTATGTCAACAAGCTCAAGGAGCAAATTCAATTGAAACTTCCCGGCAAAATAATCAAATACAAATCAATCGACACAGTAATGGATGAAGAACAAGCCGTCAATTATCCCACTGAATTTTTGAATTCATTAGAACCACCCGGAATGCCACCGCATGTGCTAACATTAAAGGTTGGATCACCGGTAATTCTTATTCGCAACTTAAACGCACCAAAGTTATGCAACGGAACCAGATTGACCATCAAAAACTGTTCACCAAATTTAATCGAGGCAACAATCATCGGTGGCATATTCAAAGGCGAAGACGTACTTATTCCACGAATTCCGATGATTTCCAACGATTTACCATTCCAATTCAAGCGGCTCCAATTCCCTTTGCGTCTTGCCTTTGCTATTACTATAAACAAAGCACAAGGCCAATCATTGACTATTGCTGGCTTAATTTTGGAAAATTCATGTTTTTCACACGGCCAGTTGTATGTGGCTTGCTCCCGAGTTGGCACGCCAAAAACTTTATACGTTTTTACACCAAATAAAAAAGCAAAAAACATTGTTTATCCGCTGGCCTTAAGATGAAGTAATAAATAAATATAATTTCCAATTTGCCTTAAATACATGTGTTTCTTTTTTGATTGAGCCCATATCTACACCATATGTAAGTTATTCTGTGAAAAAACTTTATGGTAGGTATTCCATGGAAACCTACCATAAACTGACGAAATCACGCAATTCCAGATGGGGCGTTACATCAGCAGCAATGAAGCAGTTTGGCTTATACTTTCATTCAATATCCACGAGCGATATCCAACAGTTCAACATCTAGCTGTTCATTTGGAAAATGGCCAGCGTGTTTATTTCACCGAACGAAATACTGAAAATAGAGCCGAACAGCCGCCACACACCACTCTCTCCGCTTTCTTTGAATTGTGTGCAACCGACAATTTCGCCAAGACTTTAATATATCCTGAAATTCCCAAATATTACACTTGGAACACGTCGTCGAAGAAGTTCATGAGAAGAAAGCATGGTGCGATTGTCGCAGAATATGCTGGTGTGCATTCTTCTCATGCTTTGGGACATGTCTACACTGTTCATCCGAATAATGCTGAATGCTATTATTTGCGATTGTTATTGCATACGATCAAAGGTCCAACATCATCCGCCGCCTTGAAAACCATCCATGGAAATGAATATCAGACTTATAGAGAAGCGTGTTTCCGATTGGGCCTGCTTGAAAGTGATCAGCATTGGAACACAACGCTAACAGAGGCGTCACT